>CM069908.1:41306963-41815950 GCA_036172215.1 Camellia granthamiana | reverse complement strand
GGATTAAAATAAATTATGTGTTTATTCTGCACTTTGTATGATTTTGGCTTTCTATCTGTTACTTATAGAAATATCTGTTTGGAATTTCACTTTAACATGTAAATCGAAAGTCTTATCGGCATCCGAAACCAGAATTGACTACACCATTATATTATTTGGAATTTTTAGAACCATATGGCGAGTTTTATTAAAAATTGATTCAGAACGATTAATTAAGTCATGTTTGGTTAGCCTTATGTTCTAATTAGTGTATTTTAGCCTCATAGCCAAATATGTGACTAATAGGCTCATTGAGCTCATTTCTTTTATCTCCCTTGAGTGGAAAAATCTGGTGAGACATGTTAGAGAGAGAGGGAGCACAATTCTAGTGAGAGAAAGGAAGAGATTGTAGAAGAATTGAAGGCTATAGCTTGAATTGATCAAAGATTGTGCTAGAACAAGAGTAATTCAAGACTCTAGGTAAGATTACAACCTCTAGATTGTGTAACTAAGTCATTTAACATGAAATTTCTTCAAGATTGTGAGTTTGATGTGTATATTGAGCTTAGAATAAGATTTGAGTTGCAATTCATGCATGCATGTACATTTTCTCACAATTTGAGCATGAACTCCAAGAATTCTCTCATGCATGTTTGAAATTCATCTTCATTTGGGGAAATCATCAAGCTTCAAGTTGTTTTGTGGTGTTTGATCATGTTTTGAGAAGTTTGATACAAGAAAAATTCATGCATGTTGTGTTCATGAACATTCATCATGTTTTGAGTTGAATTGGGAATTTTTGGCAAACCCTTGGGCCATGATTTTATGAAATGATCCTAAATTCTTCATGTTTTGCAAGTTTACTATGTTATCTCAAGTTTTGGGGCCCAAGAGATGTGTTTTGAAGGTTGGAATTCGAGTTTTGAGCTTGGGAGGTCAATCTGGATTTTCCAGAAATTTGACCCACGCTCGAGCGAGGACTTTCACGCTCGAGCGTGAACCCTGAATTCATGCACCACGCTCGAGCGTGGGTCGAGCGCCCGTCGAGCGTGAAAACCTTGCATCTAGTACTTTTAGAGTTTACAGTCCGCTCGAGCGGGGAAAGTCACGCTTGAGCGGAGCTTCATTGTCTGCATGTCCTCTCGAGCGGGGAAACCCACGCTCGAGCGTAGACATCATTTTCAGAAATTTTGCCTAAGTGTTCCATGACATGTTTTGGCATCCTCATTGCATCTTAGGCATTCCTAAGACCTAATTAAGCTTTGATAATGAGGTTATGGATTAAAAACACACTAAGAACGAATGTACTAAGTTCCGAGACTGCAAGTGTGTGTGTTTTAGGCCATGATAAGAAAGAATAAGAACCAATGTAATGAAAGCTCAGCCTTATTGGCCACTTGAATGTGTAATGATAAGACATGCTTGTGTTATGTATTTTGTGATTGTAGGTCAAGACTCGAGGATTGATTGACCGCTTACTGGAACCACTGTGAGTAACGTTATCGTAAAGATACGTTCATATGAATTATGTTCCAAATAAAATATGATAAGTTCTGATTTCTGAAATGATATCTGTTTTCGTGAACGAATATTCCATGTTTGAAATCTATTATGGCATCCATAGATAGTCCCAAGTCATGGGGGACGGCATGAAAATACGGGTCCATGACATACAAATAATTACGAGATCTCGTTAGCCACTTCATTGTGGTGATATGTGTTTAATTGGTATCCGGAACCGATTACTCTAGTCAGAAGACGTTCTGTGATGTGTTCTATGAGATGTACCATTATTATGTTCTGATATGAGAATGATTATGCTCTGGTCTGTTTTCTACTTATGATATATTCGGATTTCGTTCACTAACCCCTTTACTTTAATGCTATTCATTGGGTTTTAGCTCATTGTGTGTATATATATATGTATAGGTGAGCATTTTGGAGCCTGAGCCTGAAGGCTTTTGTCTGGATCTGTGTTCTGTTGTCAGCCAACCATAGTGCCTCACGTGGAGGTTCCCGAAGCGTCTTGTGTTTAAGTTCTGTGGTTTCTGTTTATTTAAGACTTGATTTGATGTCGTTGGTTGTACTTAAAATACTGTAATGTGTGTGGGTATAACGTATGTTGACTACCGGTATGTATATAAAGTTTTAAATATTCTATTTCATATAAGTCAGCATAGCTCATTGGACAACTATATTTATGTATTTGCTTCCGCTAGCCCCTTAATTTTGTTAATCTGTTCAGAGGCCTTCGGTAATCCAAGGATTACTGGCCGGTTACGATGCTAAACCTATAGGGGCAGGTTTGGGTCGTGACATCTATCTACTCGAATATCATCAATATCAAATATTAGCCCAGGATCTGTAGCCATTTGTGGGGAAATATGACCAGAACCAAAATCCAGCAAAGTTCCTAGCTGTTGAAAATTGCTGCTGGATATCGGACGGTTATTGTGGTCGAGTGGCGTTGAATTCAATTTCGTCTCAGGCACCTTAGTGTCATGCGCTGATGTTGCTAGTTTCGCAGGGCTAATGCGCAACATTCATACAGATTGGTCAGCGACAGCAATTAGATTTGCAATGACGACAACGTCAACGTCACTCGACCACACTGACCGTCTGATATACAGTGGCAATTTTCAATAGCTACAAACTCAGCTGGACTTCGGTGCTGGTCATATTTCCCCACAATTGGCTACAGATCGTGGGCTAATCTTTGATATTGACGGTATGGAGTACACAAGACTTCTTGTGTACTTTGAATTACTCTGCTTCGTAACTCTACAAAATTGTGGGAGAGCAAGTAATCTGAGAAAAACCAGCTTTTTCACCTAGTGTCCCGGCTCAATTATCCATCATTTTCAACCGTTTTTAACAAGATGAGGAGAGCTGCCAGCCTGTGGAGGACCGTGACAGACGTGGCGGAGTTAAGGGAAACATACATATTGATAGTGGTTAATTCAAATATGGATATTATGATTTTTGTTGTTCCGAAGCAATTGAAATTTACCAGGACATGTGAGAAAAAGAGTTATTCGATTGAAATGTGTTTTTTTTACTCTAATGGACCTAACAGATTAGATGTTCATGTTCCTAAGGAGGTTCTTGCTGTTGGATATGTAATCTGGGAGAGTTGTTATCATTATGTTCGGGTCCCTTTTACAATGTTGTGGTCATTTGAGTAATTCTTGCAATAAAATAAAATTTTCTACTAATTTCTACTAATTGAATTCTGAGATTTGATCTTTCAACAGATCGAATAATTCAATTAGTAGAAATTCATAACAAATTTCATTTTATTGCAAGAACAACTCAAATGACCACAACACTGTAAAAGGGACCCGAACAGAATGACAACAACTCTCCTAGATTACGAATCCAACAGCAAGAACCTCCATAAGAACATGAACATCAAATATGTTGGGTCCATCAGAGTAAAAAAAAGCTCATTTCAATCGAATAACTCTTTTTCTCACCTGCCCTGTAAATTTCAATTGCTTCAAAACAACAGAAATCATAATATCTGGATTTGAATTAACCATGTCAATGCGTATGTTTCCCTTAACTCTGCCATGTGTGTCACGGTTCTCTACAGTCTGGCAGCTCTCCTCAGCATGTTAAAAACGGTCGAAAGTGATTGATAATTGAGACAAGACACTAGGTGAAAAGCTGGTTCTTCACAGATTGCTTGCCCCCCTACAATTTTATAGAGTTACAATGCAGAGTAATTCAAAGTACACAAGAAATCTATGCACTCCATACCATCAATCTCAAAGATTAGCTTAGCATCTATAGCCAATTGTAGAGAAATATGACCAGCACCAAAGTCCAGCTAAGCTCCTAGCTGTTGAAAATTGCTGCTGGATATCGGATGGTTATTGTGGTCGAGTGACGTTGAATAAAATTTCATCTCAGGCACCTTAGTGTCGTGCACTGATGTTGCTGGCTTCGCAGTGCTTATGCACAACATTCATATAGATTGATCACCGGCAGCAATTAGATTTGCAATGACGACAACGTCAACGTCACTCGACCACAATGACAGTCCGATATATAGCACCAATTTTCAACAGCCAGGAACTTAGCTGGACTTCGGTGCTGGTTAAACTTCTCCACAATTGGCTACAGATCCAGGGCTAATATTTGATATTGATGGTATGGAGTAATAAAGACTTCTTGTGTACTTTGAATTACTCTGTGTCGCTACTCTACAAAATTGTGGGAGAGCAAGTAATCTGAGAAAAAACAACTTTACACTTAGTGTCTCGACTCAATTGTCCATTATTTTTGACTGTTTTTAACAAGTTAAGGAGAGCTGCCTGATTGTGGAGGACCGTGACACCAGTGCCAGAGTTAAGGGAAACATACACATTGACAGCGGTTAATTCAAATATGGATATTATGATTTTTGTTGTTCCGAAGCAATTGCAATTTACCAGGGCGGCTGAGAAAAAAAGTTATTCGATTGAAATGAGCATTTTTTACTCTAATGGACCTACCGAATTAGACATTCATGGTCCTATGGAGGTTCTTGCTGTTAGATATGTAATCCGGGAGAGTTGTCATCATTCTGTTTGAGTAATTCCTGCAATAAAATGAAATTTTCTACGAATTTTTGCTAATTGAATTCTGAGATTTCATCTTTCAACAGATAGAATAATTCAATTAGTAGAAATTTGCAAAAAATTTAATTTTCTAGCAAGAACTACAAAATTGACCACAACACTGTAAAAGGGACTCAAACAGAATAACAACAACTCTCCTAGATTACAAATCTAACAGTAAGAACCTCCTTAGGAACATGAACATCAAATTTGTTAGGTCCATTAGAGTAAAAAAAAGCTCATTTCAATCGAATAACACTTTTCCTTACCCGCCCTGGTAAATTGCAATTGCTTTAGAGCAACAGAAATCATAATATCTGGATTTGAATTAACCATTGTCAATGTGTATGCTTCCCTTAACTCTGCCATGTGTGTCACAATTCTCCACAGTCTGGCAGCTCTCCTCAGTATGTTAAAAACGGTCGAAAATGATGGATAATTGAGCCGAGACACAAGGTGAAAAGCTAGTTCTTCACAGATTACTTGCCCTCTCACAATTTTATAGAGTTGCGAAATATAGTAATCCAAAGTACACAAGAAGTCTATGTACTCCATACTATCACTATCAAAGATTAGTTCAGGATCTGTAGCCAATCGTGGGAAAATATGACCAACACCAAAGTCCAGCTAAGTTCCTAGCTGTTGAAAATTGCTGCTGTATATCGGACCGTTATTGTGGTTGAGTGACGTTGAATACAATTTCGTCTCAGGCACCTCAGTGTCGTGCGCTGATATTGCTGGCTTCGCAGCACTTATGCGCAACATTCATAGAGATTTGTCACCGGCAGCAATTAGATTTGCAATGACGACAACGTCAACGTCACTCGACCACAATGACCGTCCAATATACAGCAGCAATTTTCAACACCTAGGAACTCAACTAGACTTCGGTGCTGGTCAAACTTCCCCACAATTGGCTACAGATCGTGGGCTAATCTTTGATATTGATGGTATGGAGTACATAAGACTTTTTGTGTACTTTGAATAACCCTGCGTCGCAACTCTACAAAATTGTGAGAGAGTAAGTAATCTGAGAAGAACCAACTTTACACTTAGTGTCTTGGCTCAATTATCCATCATTTTCGACCGTTTTTAACAAGGTGAGGAGAGCTGCCTGACTGTAGAGGACCGTGACAACCGTGGCAGAGTTGAGGGAAACATACACATTGACAGCGGTTAATTCAAATACGAATATTATGATTTCTGTTATTCCGAAGCAATTGCAATTTACCAGGGTGGGTGAGAAAAAAAGTTATTCGATCGAAATGAGTTTTTTTTACTCTAATGGACCTAACAGATTAGATGTTCATGTTCCTATGGAGGTTCTTGACGTTGGATATGTAATTCGGAAGAGTCGTTATCATTCTGTTCTTGTCCCTTTTACAGTGTTGTGGTCTTTTGAGTAATTCTTGCAAGAACTACTCAAATGACCATAACACTGTAAAAGGGACCCGAACAGAATAACAACAACTCTCCTAGATTACAAATCCAACAGCAAGAACCTCTATAGGAACATGAACATCAAATATGTTAGGTCCAACAGAGTAAAAAAAAGCTCATTTCAATTGAATAACTCTTTTTCTCACTAGCCCTGGTAAATTGCAATTGCTTTAGAACAACAAAAATCATAATATCCGGATTTGAATTAACCACTGTCAATGTGTATGTTTTCCTTAACCCTGCCATGTGTGTCACGATTCTCCACAGTCTGGCAACACTCCTCAGCAAGTTAAAAATGGTCGAAAATGATGGATAATTGAGCAGAGACACTAGGTGAAAAGCTAGTTCTTCATAGATTACTTGCCCTTCCTCAATTTTATAGAGTTGCGAAGCAGAGTAATTCAAAGTACACAAGAAGTATATGTACTCCATACCATCAATATCATGGATTAGCCTAGGATCTGTAGCCAATCGTGGGGAAATATGACTAACACCAAAGTCCAGCTAAGTTCCTAGCTGTCGAAAATTGCTGCTGCATATCAGACGGTTATTGTGGTCGAGTGACATTGAATACAATTTCGTCTCCGGCACCTCAGTGTCGTGCGCTGATGCTGCTGGCTTCGCAGCGCTTATGCGCAACATTCATAGAGATTGGTCACCGGCAGCAATTAGATTTGCAATGGCGACAACGTCAACGTCACTCGACCACAACGACCGTCTGACATACAACAACAATTTTGAACAGCTAGGAACCCAGCTGGACTTCGGTGCTGGATCCTCCGCTAATCTTTGATGTTGATGGTATGGGGTACATAAGACTTCTTATGTACTTTGAATTAATCGGTGTCGCAACTCTACAAAATTGTGGGATAGCAAATAATCTGTGAAGAACCAACTTTTCACCTAGTGTCTCGGCTCAATTAGCCATCATTTTCAACCATTTTTAACAAGCTGAGAGGAGCTGCCAAACCATAGAGGACCGTGACACACGTGGCAAAGTTAAGGGAAACATACCCATTGACAATGGTTAATTCAAAGACGGATATTATGATTTCTGTTGTTCCGAAGCCATTGCAATTTACCAGGGCGGGTGAGAAAAAGAGTTATTCGATTGAAATTAGTTTTTTTTTTACCCTAATGAATGTAGCAGATTAGATATTCATATTCCTATGGAGGTTTTTGCTGTTAGATATGTAATTCGGGAGAGTTGTTATCATCCTGTTCGGGTCCATTTTACAGTATTGTGCTCATTTGAGTAATTCTTACAAAAAAATGAAATTTTCTACGAATTTGTGCTAATTGAATTCTGAGATTAGATCTTTCAACAGATGGAATAATTCAATTAGCAGAAATTCGTAAAAAAATTCATTTTATTGCAAGAACTACTCAAATGACCATAACACTGTAAAAGGGACCCAAATAGAATGACAACAACTCTCCTAGATTACAAATCCAATAGGAAGAACCTCGATAGGAACATGAACATCAAATATGTTAGGTCCATCAGAGTAAAAAGAAAGCTCATTTCAATCAAATAACTCTTTTTCTCACCCACCCTGGTAAATTGCAATTGTTTCGGAACAACATAAATCATAATATCCGGATTTGAATTAACCACTGTCAACGTGTATATTTCCCATAACTCTGTCATGTGTGTCACGACACTCAACAGTCTGGCAGCTCTCCTCAGCATGTTAAAAACGGTCGAAAATGATGGATAATTGAGCCATCCCACAATTTTATAGATTACTTGGCCTCCCACAATTTTATAGAGTTGCGAAGCAGAGTAATCCAAGGTACACAAGAAGTCCATATACTCCATACATCACTAACAAAGATTAGTTCAGGATCTGTAGCCAATTGTGGGGAAATATGACCAGCACCAAAGTCCAGCTAAGTTCCTCGCTGTTGAAAATTGCTGCTGGATATCGGACGGTTATTGTGGTCGAGTGACGTTGAATACAATTTCGTCTCAGGCACCTCAGTGTCGTGTGCTGATGTTGCTGGCTTTGCAGCGCTTTTGCGCAACATTCATACAGATTGGTCACCGGCAGCAATTAGATTTGCGATGACGACAACATCCACATCACTCAACCATAATGACCGTCCGATATACAGCTGCAATTTTCAACAGCTAGGAACTCAGCAGGATTTCGATGCTGGTCATATTTTCCCACAATTGGCTATAGATCCTGAGCTAATCTTTGATATTGATTGTATGGAGTACATAAGACTTCTTGGGTATGTTGAATTACTCTACTCTGCAAGTCTACAAAATTATGGGAGAACCAACTTTACACCTAGTGTCTCAGCTCAATTATCTATCATTTCGACCGTTTTTAACAAGCTGAGAAGAGCTGCCAGACTGTGGAGGACCGTGACACACATGGCAGAGTTACGGGAAACATAGACATTGACAGTGGTTAATCCAAATATGGATATTATGATTTTTATTGTTCTGAAGCATTTGCAATTCACCAGAGCAGCTGAGAAAAAGAGTTATTCGATTGAAATGAGCTTTTTTTTACTCTAATGGACCTAACAGATCAGATGTTAATGTGCTTATGGAGGTTCTTGTTGTTGGATATGTAATCCGAGAGGGTTGTTATCATTCTGTTCGGATCCCTTTTACAGTGTTGTGGTCATTTGAGTAATTCTTGCAATAAAATGAAATTTTCTACGAATTTCTGCTAATTGAATTATGAGATTTGATCTTTCAATAGATAGAATAATTCAATTAGCAGAAATTCGTAAAAAATTTCATTTTAATGCAAGAACTACTCAAATGACCACAACATTGTAAAAGGGACCTGAACAGAATGACAACAACTCTCCTAGATTACAAATCCAACAGCAAGAACCTCCATTGGAACATGAACATCAAATATGTTAGGTCCATCAGAGTAAAAAAAACTCATTTCAATCGAATAACTCTTTTTCTCACCCGCTCTGGTAAATTGCAATTGCTTCGGAACAACAGAAATCATAATATCCAGATTTGAATTAACCACTGTCAATGTGTATGTTTCCCTTAACTCTACCATGTGAGTCACGGCTACCCACAGTCTTGCAGCTCACCTCCCCATGTTAAAAACAGTCGAAAATGATGGATAATTGAGCCGAGACACTAGGTGAAAAACTAGTTCTTCACAGATTACTTGCCCTTCCACAATTTTATAGAGTTGCGAAGCATAGCAATTGAAAGTACACAAGAAGTCTATGTACTTCATACCATCAATATCAAAGATTAGCCCAGGATCTGTAGCCAATTGTGGGGATATATGACCAGCACCAAAGTCCAGCTAAGTTCCTAGTTGTTGAAAATTGCTAGTGGATATCGGATGATTATTGTAGTTAAGGGACGTTGGATACAATTTCGTCTCAGGCACCTCAGTGTTGTGCGCTGATGTTGCTGGCTTCACAGCACTTATGCGTAATATTCATACAGATTGATCACCTGCAGCAACTAGATTTGCAATGACGACAACGTCAATGTCACTCGACCACAATAACCATCTGATATACAGTAGTAATTTTCAACAGCCAGGAACTCAGCTGGACTTTGGTCCAGGTCATATTTCCCCACAATTGGCTACAGATCATGGGCTAATCTTTGATATTGATGGTATGGAGTACATAGACTTCTTGTGTACTTTGAATTACTCTGCTTCGCAACTCTACAAAATTGTGGGAGGGCAAGTAATCTGAAAAGAACCAGCTCTAAACCTAGTGTCTCTACTCAATTATCCATCATTTTTTACCGTTTTTAACATGCTGAGGAGAGCTGCCAGATCGTGGAGAACCGTGACACACGTGGCAGAGTTAAGGGAAACATACACATTGACAAGAGTTAATTCATATAAGGATGGATATTATGATTTCTGTTCTTCTAACGCAATTGCAATTTACCAGGGCGGTTGAGAAAAAAAGTTATTTGATTGAAATCAGCCATTTTTACTCTAATGGACCTAACAGATTAGATGTTCATGTTCCTATGGAGGTTCTTGCTGTTGGAAACGTAATCCGGGAGAGTTGTCATCATTCTGTTCGAGTAATTCTTGCAATAAAATGAAATTTTCTACGAATTTTACCAAATTGAATTCTGAGATTTCATCTTTCAACAGATAGAACAATTCAATTAGCAGAAATTCGTAAAAAATTTCATTTTCTTACAAAAACTACAAAATTGACCACAACACTATAAAAGGGACCCGAACAGAATGACAACAACTCTCCTAGATTACAAATCTAATAGTAAAAACCACCTTAGGAACATGAACATCAAATATGTTAGGTCCAACAGAGTAAAAAAAGGCTCATTTCAATCGTATAACACTTTTCCTTACCCGCCCTGGTAAATTGCAATTGCTTTGAAGCAACAGAAATCATAATATCCAGATTTGAATTAACCACTATCAATGTGTATGTTTCCTTTAACTCTGCCATGTGTGTCATGGTTCTCCACAGTCTGGCAGCTCTCCTCAGTATATTAAAAACGGTCGAAAATGATGGATAACTGAGCCGACACACAAGGTGAAAAGCTAGTTCTTCACAGATTACTTGCCCTCCCACAATTTTATAGAGTTGCGAAGTATAGTAATCCAAAGTACACAAGTAGTCTATGTACTCCATACCATCACTATCAAAGATTAGTTCAGGATCTGTAGCCAATCGTGGGGAAATATGACCAACACCAAAGTCTAGCTAAGTTCCTAGCTGTTGAAAATTGCTGCTGTATAACGGATGGTTATTGTGGTCGAGTGACGTTGAATACAATTTCGTCTCAGGCACCTCAGTGTCGTGCGCTGATATTGCTAGCTTCGCAGCACTTATGCGCAACATTCATAGAGATTTGTCACCGGCAGCAATTAGATTTGCAATGACGACAACGTCAACGTCACTCAACCACAATGATCGTCCGATATACAGCAGCAATTTTCAACAGCTAGGAACTCAACTGGACTTCGGTGCTGGTCAAACTTCCCCACAATTGGCTACAGATCATGGGCTAATCTTTGATATTGATGGTATGGAGTACATAAGACTTCTTGTGTACTTTGAATTACCCTGCGTCGCAACTCTACAAAATTGTGGGAGAGTAAGTAATCTGAGAAGAACCAACTTTACACTTAGTATCTTGGCTCAATTATCCATCATTTTCGACCGTTTTTTACAAGCTAAGGAGAGCTGCCTGACTGTAGAGGACCGTGACAACCGTGGCAGAGTCGAGGGAAACATACACATTGATAGCGGTTAATTCAAATACGGGTATTATGATTTTTGTTGTTTCGAAGCAATTGCAATTTACCATTGCGGGTGAGAAAAAAGTAATTCGATTGAAATGAGCTTTTTTTACTCTAATGGACCTAACAGATTAGATGTTCATGTTCCTATGGAGGTTCTTGCTGTTGGATATGTAATTCAGGAGAGTTGTTATCATTCTGTTCGGGTCCCTTTTACAGTGTTGTGGTCATTTGAGTAATTCTTGCAAGAACTAGTCAAATGACCATAACGCTGTAAAAGAGATCCGAAAAGAATGACAACAACTCTCCTGGATTACAAATCCAACAGCAAGAACCTCCATAGGAACATGAACATCAAATTTGTTAGATCCATCAGAGTAAAATAAAGCTCATTTCAATCGAATAACTCTTTTTCTCACTAGGCCTGGTAAATTGCAATTGCTTCAGAACAACATAAATCATAATATCTGGATTTGAATTAACCACTGTCAATGTGTATGTTTCCCTTAACCCTGCCATGTGTGTCACGGTTCTCCACAGTCTGGCAGCCCTCCTCAGCATGTTGCAAACGGTCGAAAATGATGGATAATTGAGTAGAGACACTAGGTGAAAAGCTAGTTATTCACAAATTACTTGCCCTACCTCAATTTTGTAGAGTTGCGAAGCAGAGTAATTCAAAATACACAAGAAGTCTATGTATTCCATAGCATCAATATCAAAGATTAGCCCAGGATCTGTAGCCAATTTTCTGGAAATAAGACCAGCACCAAAGTCCCGCTAAGTTCCTAGCTGTTGAAAATTGCTGCCGGATATCAGACGGTTATTGTGGTCGAGTGACGTTGAATATAATTTTGTCTCAGGCACCTCAACGTCGTTTGCTGATGTTGCAGGCTTCGCAGCGCTTATGCGCAACATTCATACGGAGTGGTCACCGGTAGCAATTAGATTTGCAATGACAACAATGTCAACGTCAACGTCACTCGACCACAATGACCGTCTGATATACAGCAACAATATTCAACAGCTAAGAACTCAGTTGGACTTCGGTGTTGGTCATATTTCCCTACAATTGGCATCAGATCCTGAACTAATCTTTGATATTGATGGTATGGAGTACATAAGACTTCTTGTGTATACTTTGAATTACTCTGCTTCGCAACTCTACAAATTGTGGTAGAGCAAGTAATCAGCGAAAGAACCAGCTTTTCACCTAGTGTCTCGGCTCAATTGTCCATCATTTTCAACCATTTTTAACAAGCTAAGGAGAGCTGCCACACTGTGGAGGACCGTGACACACGTGGCAGTGTTAAGGGAAACATACACATTCACAATGGTTAATTCAAATATGGATATTAAGATTTTTGTTGTTCCGAAACAATTGCAATTTACCACGGTGGGTGAGAAAAAGAGTTATTTGATTGAAATGAGCTTTTTTTACTCTAATGGACCTAACAGATTAGATGTTCATGTTCCTAAGGAGGTGATTGCTGTTGGATATGTAATCCGGGAGAGTGGTTATCAGTTCTTTCGGGTCCCTTTTACAGTGTTGTGGGCATTTGAGTAATTCTTGAAATAAAATAAATTTTTTAACGAATTTCTGCTAATTGAATTATGAGATTTGATCTTTCAACAGATAGAATATTTCAATTAGCAGAAATTCATAAAAAAATTCATTTTATTGCAAGAACTACTCAAATGAACACAACACTGTAAAAGGGACCCGAATAGAATGACAACTCTTCTCCTAGATTACAAATCCAACAGCAAGAACCTCCATAGAAAAATGAACAACAAATATGTTAGGTCTATCAGAGTAAAAAAAAGCTCATTTCAATCGAATAACTCTTTTTCTCATCCGCCCTAGTAAATTGCAATTGCTTCAAAACAACAGAAATCATAATATCCGGATTTGAATTAACAACTGCCAATGTATATGTTTCCCTTAACCCTGCCTTGTGTGTCACGGTTCTCCACAGTCTGGCAGCTTTCCTCAGCATGTTAAAAACAGTCGGAAATGATGGATAAGTGAGCCGAGACACTAGGTGAAAAGTTGGTTCCTCACAGATTACTTGCACTCCCACAATTTTATAGAGCTGCAAAGCAGAGTAATTCAAAGTACACAAGAAGTATATGTACTCCATACCATCAATATCAAAGATTAGCTCAAGATTTGTAGCCAATCGTGGGGAAATATGACCAACACCAAAGTCAAGCTAAGTTCCTAGCTGTTGAAAATTGCTGCTGTATATCGGACGGTTATTGTGGTCGAGTGACGTTGAATACAATTTCGTCTCAAGCACCTCAATGTCGTTGCGCTGATGTTGTTGGCTTCGCAGCGCTTATGCGCAACATTCATAGAGATTGGTCACCGGCAGCAATTAGATTTGCAATGACGACAATGTCAACGTCACTTGACCACAATGACCGTCCAATATACAACAGTAATTTTCAACAGCTAGGAACTCAGCTGGACTTCGGTGCTGGATCCTCCGCTAATCTTTGATATTGATGGTATGGAGTACATAAGTCTTCTTTTGTACTTTGAATTACTCTGTGTCACAACACTACAAAATTGTGGGAGAGCAAGTAATCTACGAAGAACCAACTTTTCAACTAGTGTCTCGGCTCAATTATCCATCATTTTCGACCATTTTTAACAAGTTGAGGAGAGCTACCTGACCGTAGAGGACTGTGACACACGTTGCAGAGTTAAGGGATTCATACCCATTGACAGTGGTTAATTCAAAGACGGATATTATGATTTATGTTGTTCCGAAGCCATAATTTACCAGGGCGGGTGAGAAAAAGATTTATTCGATTTATAGATTAGATGTTCATATTCCTTTGGAGGTTCTTGCTATTGGATATGTAATCCGGGAGAGTTGTTTTCATTCTGTTCGGGTCCCTTTTACAGTGTTGAGGTCATTTGAGTAATTCTTGCAATAAAATAAAATTTTCTACAAATTTCTGCTAATTGAATTCTGAGATTTGATCTTTCAACAGATGGAATAATTCAATTAGCAGAAATTCGTAAAAAAATTCATTTTATTGCAAGAACTACTCAAATAACCACAACACTGTAAAATGGACCTGAATAGAATGACAACAACTCTCCTAGATTACAAATCCAACAGCAAGAACCTTCAAAGGAACATGAACATCAAATATGTTAGGTCCATCAGAGTAAAAAAAAGCTCATTTCAATTGAATAACTCTTTTTCTCACCCGCCCTGGTAAAATGCAACTGCTTCGAAACAACAGAAATCACAATATCTATATATGAATTAACCACTGCCAATCTGTATGCTTCCCTTAACTCTGCCACATGTGTCACGGTACTTCACAGTCTAGCAGCTCTTCTCAGCTTTTTTAAAAATAGTCAAAATGGATGGATAATTGAGCTGAGATACAAGGTGAAAATCTAGTTCTTCACAGATTACTTGCTCTCTCACAATTTTGTAGAGTTGCGAAGCAGAGTAATTTAAAGTACACAAGAAGTCTATGTACTCCATACCATCAATATGAAAGATTAGCCCAAGATCTGTAGCCAATTGTGGGAAATATGACCAGCACCAAAGTCCAGCTATGTTCCTAGCTGTTAAAAATTGCTGTTGGATATTGGACGGTTATTGTGGTCGAGTGACGTT
This sequence comes from Camellia granthamiana, assembly GCA_036172215.1. Lineage (NCBI taxonomy): Eukaryota > Viridiplantae > Streptophyta > Magnoliopsida > Ericales > Theaceae > Camellia > Camellia granthamiana. The sequence continues at coordinate 41,801,037 of CM069908.1, read as the reverse complement.
GAATAAAATTTCATCTCAGGCAGGCACCTCAATGTCGTACGCTGATGTTGTTGGCTTCGCAGCGCTTATACGCAACATTCATACATATTGGTCACCGGCAGCAATTATATTTGTGATGACGACAACGTCAACGTCACTTGACCACAATGACCGTCTGATATGTAGCTGCAATTTTCAACAGCTACGAACTCAGCAGGACTTCGATGCTGGTCATATTTCCCCATAATTGGCCATAGATCCCGGGCTAATCTTTGATATTGATTGTATGGAGTACATAAGACTTCTTGTGTATTTTGAATTACTCTGCGTCGCAACTCTACAAAATTGTGGGAGAGCAAGTAATCTGAGAAGAACCAACTTTACACCTAGTGTCTCGGCCCAATTATCTATCATCTTCGATTGTTTTTAAAAAGCTGAGAAGAGCTGCCTGACTGTGGAGGACCGTGACACACGTGGCTGAGTTAAAGGAAACATACACATTGATAGTGATTAATCCAAATATGGATATTATGATTTATGTTGTTTTGAAGCATTTGCAATTCACTAGAGCGGGCGAGAAAAAGTTATTCGATTGAAATGAGCTTTATTTACTCTAATGGACCTAATAGATTAGATGTTCATGTTCCTATAGAGGTTCTTGTTGTTGGATATGTAATCCGAGAGAGTTGCTATCATTCTATTCGAGTCCCTGTTACGGTGTTGTGATCATTTGAGTAATTCTTGCAATAAAATGAAATTTTCTACGAATTTCTGCTAATTGAATTCTGAGATTTGATCTTTCAACAGATAGAATAATTCAATTAGCAGAAATTCGTTAAAAATTTAATTTTATTGCAAGAACTACTCAAATGACCACAACATTGTAAAAGGGACCCGAACAGAATGATAACAACTCTCCTAGATTACAAATCCAACAGCAAGAACCTCCATCGGAAAATGAACATCAAATATGTTAGGTCCATCAGAGTAAAAAAAAAAACTCGCTTCAATCGAATAACTCTTTTTCTCACCCGCTCTGGTAAATTGCAATTCCTTCGGAACGACAGAAATCATAATATCTAGATTAGAATTCACCACTGTCAATGTGTATGTTTCCCTTAACTTTGCCATGTGTGTCACGGTTATCCACAGTTTGGCAGCTCACCTCAGCATGTTAAAAACAGTCAAAATAATAGATAATTGAGCCGAGACACTAGGTGAAAAGCTGGTTCTTCACAGATTACTTGCCCTCCCACAATTTTATAGAGTTGAGAAGTAGAGTAATTCAAAGTACACAAGAAGTCTATGTACTTCATACCATCAATATCAAAGATTAGCCTAGGATCTATAGCTAATTGTGGGGATATATGACCAGCACCAAAGTCCAGCTAAGTTCCTAGTTGTTGAAAATTGCTGCTGGATATCGAACGATTATTGTGGTCGAGGGACGTTGGATACAATTTCGTATCAGGCACCTCAGTGTTGTGCGCTGATGTTGCTGGCTTTGCAGCGCTGATGCGCAATATTCATACAGATTGGTCACCTGCAGCAATTAGATTTGCAGTGACAACGTCACTTGACCACAATAACCATCCGATATACAACAGTAATTTTCAACAGCTAGGAACTCAGCTGGACTTCAGTGCAAGTCATATTTCCCCACAATTGGCTACAGATCATGGGCTAATCTTTGATATTGATGGTATGGAGTACATAGACTTCTTGTGTAGTTTGAATTACTCTGCTTTGCAACTTTACAAAATTGTGGGAGGGCAAGTAATCTGAAAAGAACCAGCTTTTCATATAGTGTCTCGACTCAATTATCCATCATTTTCGACTGTTTTTAACAAGCTAAGGAGAGTTGTCAGACCGTGGAGAACCGTGGCACACATGGCAGAGTTAAGGGAAACATACACATTGACAGGGGTTAATTCAAATATGGATATTATGATTTCTGTTGTTCTGAACCAATTTCAATTTACCAAGGCGGGTGAGAAAAAGAGTTATTCGATTGAAATGAGCTTTTTTCACTCTAATGGACCTAATAGATTAGATGTTCTTTTTCCTATGGAGGTTCTTGTTGTTGGATATGTAATCCGGGAGAGTTGTTATCATTCTATTCGGGTCCTTTTTACAGTGTTGTGGTCATTTGAGTAATTCTTGCAATAAAATGAAATTTTCTCTGATTTTTTGCTAATTGAATTCTAAGATTTGATCTTCAACAGATAGAAATTCGTAAAAAATTACATTTTATTACGAGAACTTCGTAAAAGAGAACAATGATCGTTCGATATACAGCAGCAATTTTCAACAGCTAGAAACTCAGCTGGACTTCGGTGCTAGTCATACTTTTCAACAATTGACTACAGATCCTGGGCTAGTCTTTGATATTGATGGTATTGAGTACATAAGACTTCATGTGGACTTTGAATTACTCTGCTTCGCAACTCTACAAAATTGTGGGAGAGCACGTAATCTATGAAGCACCAACTTTTCACCTAGTTTCTCGGCTCAATTATCCATAATTTTCGACAGTTTTTAACAAGCTGAGGAGAGCTGCCAGACCGTGGAGGACCATGACACACGTGACAGAGTTAAGGGAAACATACACATTGACAGTGGTTTCTTCAAATATGGATATTATGATTTCTGTTGTTCCAAAGCAATTGCAATTTACCAGGACGGGTGAGAAAAAGAGTAATTCGATTGAAATGAGCTTTTTTTACTCTAATGGACCTAACAGATTAGATGTTCATGTTTCCATGGAGGTTCTTGCTGTTGGATATGTAATCCGGGAGAGTTGTTATCATTCTGTTCGGGTACCTTTTACATTGTTGTTGTCATTTGAGTATTTCTTGCAATAAAAAGAAATTTTCAACAAATTTCGGGAATTCTGAGATTTGATCTTTCAACAGATAGAATAATTCAATTAGCAGAAATTTATAAAAAATTTCATTTTATTGCAAGAACTACTCAAATGACCACAACACTGTAAAAGGGACCCGAACAGAATGACAACGACTCTCCTAGATTACAAATCCAACAGCTAGAACCTCCATTGGAACATGAACATCAAATATGTTAGGTCCATCAGAGTAAAAAAAGCTCATTTCAATGGATTAACTCTTTTTCTCACCCGTATTGGTAAATTGCAATTGCTTCGAAACAACATAAATCATAATATCCGGATTTGAATTAACCATTGTCAACGTGTATGTTTCCCTTAACTCTACCATGTTTGTCACGGTTCTCACAGTCTGCCAGCACTCCTTAGCATGTTAAAAATCGTCAAAAATGATCAATAATTGAGCCGAGACACTAGGTAAAAAGTTGGTTCTTCACAGATTACTTGCCCTCCCACAATTTTATAGAGTTGCGAAGCAGAGTAATTCGAAGTACACAAGAAATCAATGTACTCCATACCATGAATATCAAAGATTATCCAAGGATCTGTAGCCAATTGTAGGGAAATATGACCAACACCAAAGTCCAACTAAGTTCCTAGCTGTTGAAAATTGCTACTGGGTATCGGATGGTTATTGTGGTCGAGTGACGTTGAAAACAATTTTATGTCAGGCACCTCAGTGTCATACACTGATGTTGCTGGCTTCGTAACACTTATGCGCAACATTCATACAGATTGGTCACCGGCAGCAATTAGATTTGCAATGACAACAACGTTAACGTCACTCGACCACAATAACCGTCCGATATACAGCAGCAATTTTCAACAGCTAGGTACTCAGCTGAACTTTGGTGCTCGTCATATTTCCCCATAATTGGCTGCAGATCCTGGGCTAATCTTTGATATTGATGATATGGAGTACATAAGACTTCTTCTGTACTTTGAATTACATTGCTTTGCAACTCTACAACATTTTGGGAGAGCAAGTAATCTGAGAATAACCAGCATTTCACCTAGTGTCTCGGCTCAATTATCCATCATTTTTTACTGTTTTTAACAAGCTGGGGAGAGCTTTTAGACTGTGGAGGACCGTGACACACGTGGCAAAGTTAAGGAAAACATACACATTGACAGTGGTTAATTCAAATATGGATATTAGGATTCATGTTGTGCCGAAGCAATTGCAATTTATCAGGGCGGGTGAGAAAAAGAGTTACTCGATTGAAATGAGCTTTTTTTTACTCTAATGGACCTAACAGATTAGATGTTCATGTTCCTAGGGAGGTTCTTGCTGTTGGATATGTAATCCGGGAGAGTTGTCATCATTCTGTTCGGGTCCCTTTTACAGTGTTGTGGTTATCTGAGTAATTGCAACAAAATGAAATTTTCTACGAATTTCTGTTAATTGAATTCTGAGATTTGATCTTTCAATAGATAGAATAATTCAATTAGCAAAAATTCGTAAAAAATTTAATTTTATTGCAAGAACTACTGAAATGACCACAATACTATAAAAGGGACCTGAATAGAATGACAACGACTCTCCCAGATTACAAATCCAACAGCAAGAACCTCCATAGGAACATGAACATCAAATATGCTAGGTTCATTAGAGTAAAATAAAATAAAAAAAAGCTCATTTCAATCGAATAACTCTTTTTCCAATCCACCCACGTAAATTGCAATTGCTTCGGAACAAAAGAAATCATAATATCCGGATTTGAATTAACCACTGTCAATGTGTATGTTTCCCTTAACTCTACCATGTGTGTCACAGTTCTCCATAGTTTGGCAGCTCCCATCAGATTGTTAAAAACGGTTGAAAATGATGGATAATTGAGCCGAGACAGTAGGTGAAAAGCTGGTTCTTCACAGATTACTTGCCCTCCCACAATTTTATAGAGTAACGAAGCATAGTAATTCAAAGTACACAAGAAGTGTATATACTTCATACCATAAATATCAAAGATTAGCCCAATATTAGAGAAGTCTACGTGCGCTGATGTTGCTGGCTCCGCAGCGCTTATGCGCAAGATTCATACAGATTGGTCACCTGCAGCAATTAGACTTGCAATGACGACAACGTCAACGTTACGACCACAATGATCGTCTGACATACAGCAGCAATTTTCAACAGCTAAGAAGAACTCAGCTGGACTTCGGTGCTTGTCATATTTCCCCACAATTGGCTACAGATCATGGGCTAATCTTTGATCTTGATGATATGGAGTACATAAGACTTCTTGTGTACTTTGAATTACTCTGCTTCGCAACTCTACAAAATTGTGGGAGAGCAAGTAATCTGAGAAGAACTAGATTTTCACCTAGTGTCTCGGCTCAATTATCCATCATTTTCGACCATTTTTAACAAGCTGAGAAGAGCTGCCAGACCGTGGAGGACTGTGACACACGTGGCAGAGTTAAGGGAAACATACACATTGACAGTGGTTAATTCAAATATGGATATTATGATTTCTGTTGTTCCGAAGCAATTGCAATTTACTAGGGCTGGTGAGAAAAAGAGTTATTCGATTAAAATTAGTTTTTTTTACTCTAATGGACCTAATAGATTAGCTTTTTTTACTCTAATGGAGGTTCTTGTGGTTGGATATGTAATCCAGGGAGAGTTGTTACCATTCTGTTCGAGTCCCTTTTACACTGTTGTGGTCATTTGAGTAATTCTTGCAATAAAATAAAATTTTCTACGAATTTCTACAAATTGAATTATGAGATTTGATCTTTCAACAGACAGAATAACTCAATTAGCATAAATTCGTAAAAAATTTCAAGTTATTGAAAGAACTACTCAAATGACCACAACACTATAAAAGGGACCCAAATAGAATGACCACAACTCTCCTAGATTACAAATCCAACAGCAAAAACTTACATAGGAACATGAACATCAAATATGTTACGTCCATTAGAGTAAAAAAAAGCTCATTCAAATCGAATAACTCTTTTTTTCACACGCCCTGGTAAATTGTAATTGCTTTGGAACAACAGAAATCATAATATCCAGATTTGAATTAACCACTGTCAATGTGTATGCTTCCCTTAACTCTGCCACGTGTGTCACGGTTCTCCACAATCTGGCAGCACTCTACAGCATGTTAAAAATGGTCGAAAATGATAGATAATTGAGCCGAGACACTAGATGAAAAGTTGGTTCTTTACAGATTAGTTGCGCTGGCACAATTTTGTAGAGTTGCGAAGCAGAGTAATTCAAAGTACACAAGAAGTCTTTGTAGTCCATACCATCAATATCAAAGATTAGCCCAGAATCTGTAGCCAATTGTGGGGAAATATGACCAGTACCAAAATCCAGCTAAGTTCCTAGTTATTGACAATTGCAGTTGGATATTGGACGGTTATTGTGGTCGAGTGACGTTGAAAACAATTTCGTCTCAGGCACCTCCGTGTTAGGCGCTGATGATGATGGCTATGAGTAACATTCATACAGATTAGTCACCGGCAGCAATTAGATTTGCAATGACGACAACGTCAACGTCACTCGACCACAATGACCGTCCGATATACAGCAGCAATATTCAACAGCGAGGAACTCAGCTGGACTTCGGTGCTGGTCATATTTCTCCACAATTAGTTACAGATCATAGGCTAATCTTTGATATTGATGGTATGGGTTACATAGACTTCTGGTGTACTTTGAATCACTCTGCTTCGCAACCCTACAAAATTGTAGGAGAGCAAGTAATCTGTGAAAAACCAACCTTACACCTAGTGTCTCGACTAAATTATCCATCATTTTTTACCTTTTTAACAAGCTGAGGAGAGCTACCTGACTGTGGAGGACCGTGACACAATTAAGGGAAACATACACATTGACAGTGGTTAATTCAAATATGGATATTATGATTTCTGTTGTTCCAGAGCAATTGCAATTTACCAGTGCAGGTTTAAAAAAGAGTTATTCGATTGAAATGAACTTTTTTTACTCTAATGGACCTAACAGATTAGTTGTTCATATTCCTATGGAGGTTCTTGCTGTTGGATATGTAATCCGGGAGAGTTGTTATCATTTCGGGTCCTTTTTATAGTGTTGTCATCATTTGAGTAATTCATGCAATAAAATAAAATTTTCTACGAATTTCTACGAATTGAATTCTGAGATTTGATCTTTCAACAAATAGAATAATTCAATTAGGAGAACTACTCAAGAACTACTCAAATGACCACAACACTGTAAAAGGGACCCAAACAGAATGACAACAACTCTCCTAGATTACAAATCCAACAGCAAGAACCTCCATAGAAACATGATCATCAAATATGTTAGGTCTATCAGAGTAAAAAAAAAAAAACTCATTTCAATCGAATAACTCTTTTTCTCACTCGCCCTGGTAAATTGCAATTGCTTCGGAACAACAAGAATCATAATATCCGGATTTGAAATAACCACTGTCAATGTATATGTTTCCCTTAACTCTGCCTTGTGTGTCATAGTTCTCCACGGTCTGGCAGCTCATGTTAAAAACGATTGAAAATGATGGATAGTTGAGTTGAGACCCTAGGTGAAAAGCTTGTTCGTCACAGTTTATTTGCCCTCCCACAACTTTATAGAGTTATGAAGCAGAATAATTCAAAATACATAAGAAGTCTTTGTACTCCATACCACCATTAATATCAAAGATTAGCACAGGATCGGTAGCCAATTGTGGGGAAATATGACTAGCACCAAAGTCTAGCTAAGTTCCTCGCTGTTGAAAATTGCAGTTGGATATCAGACAGTGATTGTGGTCGAGTGACGTTGAATACAATTTCGTCTCAGGCACCTCAGTGTCGTGCGCTGATGTTGCTGGCTTCGCAGCGCTTATGCGCAACATTCATACAGATTGGTCACCGCCAGCAATTAGATTTGCAATGATTATAATGCCAACGTCACTCGACCATAATGACTGTCTGATATCCAGGAGCAATTTTCAATAGCTAGGACCTCAGCTTCGGTGTTGGTCATATTTCCACACAATTGGCTACAGATCCCGGGCTAATCTTTGATGTTGATGGTATGGAGTACATAGACTTCTGATGTACTTTCAATTACCCTGCTTCGCAACTCTACAAAATTGTAGGAGAGCAACTAATCTGTGAAGAACCAACTTTACACCTAGTCTCTCGGCTCAATTATCTTTCATTTTCGACCATTTTTAACAAGTTGAGGAGAGCTGCCAAACTGTTGAGGACCGTGAGACATGTTGCAGAGTTAAGGGAAACATACACATTGACAGTGGTTAATTCAAATATGGATATTATGATTTATGTTGTTCCGAAGCAATTGCAATTTACCAGGGCGGGTGAGAAAAAGAGTTATTCGATTGAAATGAGCTTTTTTTACTCTAATGGACCTAGCAGATTAGATGTTCATGTTCCTATGGAGGTTCTTGCTATTGGATATGTAATCCGGGGAGAGTTGTTATCATTCTGTTCGGGTCCCTTTTACACTATTGTGGTCATTTGAGTATTTCTTGCAATAAAATAAAATTTTCTACGAATTTCTGTTAATTGAATTCTGAGATTTGATCTTTCAACAAATAGAATAATTCAATTAGTAGAAATTCGTAAAAAAATTCATTTTATTGCAAGAACTACTCAAATGACCACAACAATGTAAAAGGGACCCGAACAGAATGACAACAACTCCCCCGGATTACATATCCAACAGCAAGAACCTCCATAGGAACATGAACATCAAATATGTTAGGTCCATCAAAGTAAAAAAAAACTCATTTCAATCGATTAACTCTTTTTCTCACCCACCCTAGTAAATTGCAATTGCTTCCAAACAACAAAAATCATAATATCCGGTTTTAAATTAACCACAGTCAATGTGTATGTTTCCCTTAACTCTGTCATGCGTGTCACGGTTCTCCACAGTCTGGCAGCTCTCCTCAGCATGTTAAAAACGGTCGAAAATGATGGATAATTGAGCCGAGACATGAGTTGAAAAGCTGGTTCTTCACAGATTACTTCTTGCCCTCTCACAATTTTATATAGTTGCGAAGCAGAATAATTCAAAGTACACAAGATGTCTATGTACTCCATGCCATAAATATCAAAGATTAGCCCAGAATCTGTAGCCAATTATAGAGAAATATGGCCAGCACCAAAGTCCAGCTAAGTTCCTCGCTGTTGAAAATTGTTGCTGGATATCGGACGATTATTGTGGTCGAGTGACGTTGAATAAAATTTCGTCTCAGGCACCTCAGTGTCGTGAGCTAATGTTGTTGGCTTCGCAGCGCTTATGCGCAACATTCATACAAATTGGTCACCGGCAGCAATTAGATTTGCAATGATGACAACGTCAACGTCACTCGACCACAATGACCGTTCAATATCCAGTAGCAATTTTCTACAGCTAGGAACTTAGCTGAACTTCGGTGCTGGTCATATTTCCCAACAATTGGCTGCAGATCCTACGCTAATCTTTGATGTTGATGTTATGGAAGACATAGACTTCTGATGTACTTTGAATTACTTTGCTTCACAACTCAACAAAATTGTGGAAGTGCAAGTAATTTGTGAAGAACCAACTTTACACCTAGTGTCTCAGCTCAATTATCTATCATTTTCGACCATTTTTTACAAGCTGAGGGGAGCTGCTAGACTATGGAGGACCGTGACCCACATGGCTGAGTTAAGGGACCGTGGTTAATTCAAATCTAGATATTATGATTTCTTTTATTCTGAAACAATTGCAATTTACCAAGGCGGGTGAGAAAAAGAGTTATTCCATTGAAATGAGTTTTTTTTTTTTACTGTGATGGACCTAACAGATTAGATGTTCATATTCCTATGAAGGTTCTTGCTATTGGATATGTAATCTGGGAGAGTTGTTATCATTCTGTTCGGGTCCCTTTTACAGTGTTGTGGTCATTTTACTAATTCTTGCAATAAAATGAAATTTTCTACGAATTCCTACAAACTGAATTCTGAGATTTGATCTTTCAACAGACAGAATAATTTAATTAGCAGAAATTCATACAAAATTTCATTTTATTGCAAGAACTACTCAAATGACCACAACACTGTAAAAGGGACCCGAACAGAATGACAACAACTCTTCCAAATTACATATCCAACAGCAAAAACCTTCACAGGAACATGAACATCTAATCTGTTAGGTCCATCAGTGTAAAAGAAAGCTCATTTCAATCAAATAACTCTTTTTCTCACCTGCCCTGGTAAAATGCAACTGCTTCAGAACAACAGAAATCACAATATCCGCATTTGAATTAACCACTGTCAATGTGTATGTTTCCCTTAACTTTGCCACATGTGTCACGGTCCTTCACAATCTGGCAGCTCTTCTCAGCTTTTTAAAAACAGTCAAATGGATAGATAATTGAGCTAAGATACTAGGTGAAAAGTTAGTTCTTCACAAATTACTTGCTCTCTCACAATTTTGTAAAATTGCGAAGCAGAGTAATTTAAAGTACACAAGAAGTCTATGTACTCCATACCATCAATATGAAAGATTACCCCAAGATCTGTAGCCAATTGTGGAGAAATATGACCAGCACCAAAGTCCAGCTAAGTTCCTAGCTGTTCAAAATTACTGTTGTATATCGGACGATTATTGTGGTCGAGTGATGTTGAATACAATTTCATCTCAGGCACCTCAATGTCGTAACGATGATGTTGCTGGCTTTGCAGCGCTTATGCACAACCTTCATCCAGATTGGCCCCCGCCAACAATTAGATTTGTAATGATGACAACGTTAACGTCACTCGACTACAATGACAGTCTGATATCTAGCAGCAATTTTCAACAATTAGGAACTAAGCTGGACTTCAGTGCTGGTCATATTTTGAACCAATTGGCTACAGATCCTGGGCTAATCTTTGATATTGATGGTATAGAGTACATAGATTCTTGTGTACTTTGAATTACTATGCTTCGCAACTCTACAAAATTGTGGGAGAGCAAGTAATCGGTGGAGAAACCGCTTTTCACCTAGTCTCAATTATCTATCATTTTTGACAGTTTTTAACAAGCTGGGGAGAGCTGCCAGACTGTGGAGGACCGTGACACACGTGGCAGAGTTAAGGGAAATATACACATTGATAGTGGTTAATTCAAATCGGGATATTATGATTTTTGTTGTTCCGAAGCAATTACAATTTACCAGGGCAGGTGAGAAAAAAAGTTATTTGACTGAAATGAGCTTTTTTTACTTTGATAGACCTGACAGATTAGATGTTCATGTTCTTATTCTTGCTGTTGGACATGTAATCCGAGAAGTTGTTTTCATCCTGTTCAAGTCCTTTTTACAGTATTGTGGTCATTTGAGTAATTCTTGTAGTAAAATGAAATTTTCTACAAATTTTTGCAAATTGAATTCTGAGATTTGATGTTTAAACAGACAGAATAATTCAATTAGCAGAAATTCGGAGAAAATTTTATTTTATTGCAAGAACTACTCAAATGACCACAACACTGTAAAGGGACCCGAACAGAATGACAACTACTCTTTCAGATTACATATCCAATAGCAAGAACCTCCACTGGAACATGAACATCTAATCTGTTAGGTCCATCAGAGTAAAAAAAAGCTCATTTTAGTCGAACAACTGTTTTTCTCACCCACCCTGGTTAATTGCAATTGCTTTGGAACAACAAAAATCATAATACCTGGATTTTAATTAACCACTGTCAGTGTGTATGTTTTCCTTAACTTTACCATGTCTGTCACGGTCCTCCACAGTCTAGCAGCTCTCCCCAGTTTGTTAAAAATGGTCGAAAATGATGGATAATTGAGCCGAGACACTAGGTGAAAAGCTAGTTTTTCACAGATTACTTGCTCTCCCACAATTTTGTATATGTACTCCACACCATCAATATCAAAGATTAGCCTAGGATCTCTAGCTAATTGTGGGGAAATATGACCAGCACTAAAGTCTAGTTAAGTTCCTAGTTGTTGAAAATTGCTGCTGGATATTGGACGGTTATTGTGGTCGAGTGACATTGAATACAATTTCGTGTCAGGCATCTCAATGTCGTGCGCTATTGTTGCTGGCTTCGCAACGCATATACACAACATTCATCCAGATTGGTCCCTGGCAACAATTAGATTTGCAATGATGACAACATCAACGTCACTCGACCAAAATGACAGTCCGATATCTAGAAGCAATTTTAAACAACTAGGAACTCAGCTGGACTTCGGTGCTGGTCATATTTCCCTCCAATTGGCTACAGATCCTAGGCTAATCTTTGATATTGATGGCATGGGGTTCATACACTTCTTGTGTACTTTGAATTACTCTGTTTCGCAACTCTACAAACTTGTGGGAGAGCAAGTAATTTGTGAAGAACCCGCTTTTCACCTAGTGTCTAGTTCAATTATCCATCATTTTCGACCGTTTTTAACAAGGTGGGGAGAGCTGCCAGACTGTGGAGGACCGTGACACACGTGGCAGAGTTAAGGGAAACATACACATTGACAGTGGTTGATTCAAATATGGACATTATGATTTCTGTTATTCCGAAGCAATTGCAATTTACCAAGGCAGATGAGAAAAAGAGTTATTCGATTGAAATGAGCTTTTTTTGCTCTGATGGACCTAACAGATTAGATGTTCATGTTCCTATGGAGTTTCTTGCTGTTGGATATGTAATATGGGAGAGTTATTATCATCTTGTTTGGGTCCTTTTTACAGTGGTTGTGGTCATTTGAGTAATTCTTGCAATAAAAAGAAATTTTCTCCGAATTTCTGCTAATTGAATTCTGAGAATTGATCTTTCAACAGACAGAATAATTCAATTAGCAGAAATTCGGAGAAGATTTCATTTTATTGCAAGAACTTCTCAAATGACCACAACATTGTAAAAGAGACCCGAACATAATGACAACAACTCTCCTAAATTCCAAATCCAACATCAAAAACCTCCATAGGAACATGAACATCTAATCTGTTAGGTTCATTAAAGTAAAAAAAAAAAAAAAAAGGCTTATTTCAATCGAATAACTCTTTTTCTCACCCGCCCTAGTAAATTGCATTTGCTTCGAAACAACAGAAATCATAATATCCAGATTTGAATTAGTCACTGTCAATGTGTATGTTTCCCTTAATTCTGCCACGTGTGTCACGGTCCTCCACAGTCTGGCAGCTCTCCTCAGCTTTTTAAATACTGTCAAAAATGAAAGATAATTGAGCTGAGACACTAGGTGAAAAGCTAATTTTTCACAGATTACTTGCTCTCCCACAATTTTGTAGAGTTGCGAAGCAGAGTAATTCAAAGTACACAAGAAGTCTATGTACTCCATACCATCAATATCAAAGATTAGCCCAAGATTTGTAGTCAATTGTGAGGAAATATGACCAGCACCAAAGTCCAGCTAAGTTCCTAGCTGTTGAAAATTGCTGCTGGATATCGGACGATTATCGTGGTCGAGTGACGTTGAATACAATTTCGTCTTAGGCACCTTAGTGTCGTGCGCTGTTGTTGGTAGCTTCGTAGCGCTTATGCGCAACATTCATCTAGATTGGTCCCCAACAACAATTAGATTTGCAATGATGACGACATCAACGTCACTCGACCACAATGACCGTCCAATATCCAGCAGCAATTTTCAACAGCTAGGAACTCAGTTGGACTATGGTGCTGGTCATATTTCCCCATAATTTGCTACAAGATCCTGGCCTAATGTTTGATATTGATCGTATGAAGTGCATAGACTTCTTGTGTACTTTGAATTACTCTGTTTTGCAACTCTACAAAATTATGGGAGAGTAAGTAATCTGTGAAGAACCAGCTTTTCACCTAGTGTCTCGGCACAATTATCCATCATTTTCGACCATTTTTAACAAGCTGAAGAGAGCTACCAAATTGTAGAGGACCGTGACACACGTGGCAGAGTTAATAGAAAACATACACATTGACAGTGGTCAACTCAAATATGGATATCATGATTTCCATTGTTCCGAAGCAATTGCAATTTACTAGGGCGCGTGAGGAAAAGAGTTATTCGATTGAAATGAGCTTTTTTTTACTCTAATGGGCCTAACTATTGAAAATTGTTATTGGATATCGGACGGTTATTGTGGTCAAATGACGTTGACATTGTCATCATTGCAGATCTAATTGCTGCCAGGGACCAATCTGGATGAATGTTGGGCATAAGCGCTGCGAAGCCAGCAACAACAGCACACGACATTGAGGTGCCTGAGACGAAATTGTATTCAACGTGTCTGATATCATTCTCGATCATAGTAGGGGGCACAACATTTGTCCACGAAGCCATGACAGCTTTCCCAAGAGCTAGAAGGGTTGGCTTAAGAATTTCGAGGACAATTGTGTTAGGCCCCCTCGAAGAAAATCCTGAAATCATCAGGGCCCTACACTCCCCAACTGCTGTTTTGCGTTAAAAAATAAGGCTTGCTGTTGCATTCTCCAAGCTACTGATATATAACAAAAAATCAACGGAATGTACGTAACTTATTGAAACCGTAGGTAAGTTCCAGATAAGAGGAATACTCAGGTCCTCGTTCCCCTTCACATTCGATTGGATATATCCGACACCTTGGGCCTCTGTGACAGTGAAGGCAATGGCATCAGCAGCAATGTCGCTCGCATTGTAGATTAAGATTTTACCCTTGATAGAATCTAAAGGTATGTTGTCATAGGTGCAAGTGCTAAGAATCAGAGAGGAAAAAAGTCATCAGTGACTGATTTACCATAGTAGAGAGAGTTGCCGGGGACTTGTTCTCCATTTTCAAGTTAGACCTTTGCAGGATAGGTTCTGTCAATGGTGTTGGAGCCAACAATGGTCACCTAGGGAGCCGAAATGACTACTGTTTTGATGGTGTCGGGCCCATGTTCCCTGCGCCGAATGTCACAAAAATGTTGTTTTGAGCAGTTTTCAACGTATTAATCATGTAAACATCATAGTAAAATGGGTTGGGGGAATTGTTTCCCATGGAGACTGACAAGATATCCACACCATCAAAGATAGCAGCATCAATTGCAGCAAGAGTATCGATTAAAGTACATATCTTCCACCAACAAGCATTGTAGACAGCAATACGGGCTTTGGGGGCTATTTCTTGTGCATCTCCGTATGGAAAACCCAGCACGTTGACCCTGGAAATCTCAGCTCTAGCAGCAACCGAAGCAACAGCTGATCTATGGCCTGTAGCATCTCGTGGGGACCTATACTCCCCATCCCCATCGACTCGCCGACCAATTAGAGCTTCGATTCTAAAGGCAAAGAAGCAGGCACCAATGATTTTGTTGTTGTAGTCATCGGCAAAGAAATCACTGCCTAGATTCCTCACCATTTGCTGCTGTTAGGGGCAACAATCCTTCATTACGGAAGCCTGCATTCTTCGGCCAAATTCCCGTGTCGACAAACCCAATTATGATACCATTACTATATCTAGCATTGGGTCATAGTCCGTAGGATGTGGTGAGGCTAAGAAAACTAGGCATTCGCGTCATGTGTAGTTGAGTATCGAGTGTCTTCCTCAACTGCCATTACTCCCGGAAACAAAGAGATTTTATCAGCCTCACGTGTCATGGAAGCTGCAAATCAATGTACAATGTGGGAGTACTTGTACAAAATGTTTAGCCGCTAACATACTGTATCTAACATGGACACATGCCACGCACTTCTATTGGTTGCACTTGGCATGAATCCGCCATCTGTAAGGACAATGTAAGGCCTGATTGTCACACAAGACAAACCATGTCATAATTGAAAGAAGAAAAACATCATAATTAAAGCCATGTTATTGTTGCAGATATTAGATATCACACAAATGCTACAGATATTGAAAGAAGGAAGAGAAATTCTTCACTCTCAATATTTGATTTCACTTACTCAAAGCCATGTTACTGTTGCAGATATTAGATATCACACAAATGCTACAGATATTGAAAGAAGGAAGAGAAATTCTTCACTCTCAATATTTGATTTCACTTACTCAAAGCCAATGTTACTGTTGCAGATATTAGATATCACACAAATGCTACAGATATTGAAAGAAGGAAGAGAAATTCTTCACTCTCAATATTTGATTTCACTTACTTAAAACACTTAGGTAGCTGAGGTATTTATAAGCCTTAATACAAAATCTTCAGAAATCTTACACACATATATATAATAGACTAGTTGCGAGGTGTCGTGTTTCCCACGATAGCCCATGACCATGGTTCAAGCAATCTTAAATTGCTTGATTTTATCCTATTAGTTATCGAAGTTAAAAAACATGAGTACAACAAAATGCAATACTTATACTATGCTGAAGGAAAATTTGTTAAGTATTGATAATTTGTGGGTTGTTTTTATTTTTTATTTTTATTTTTTTTTATGTAGGCTACATAGATGCAAAAACAAAACCAAGATCATTGTCGTATTCCTCCATAACAAGCATGAAAACCCCAAAGATGAAATTAGAGAAAATACGTCACATATAATTACCAAAAATTCAAGCAGCGCACTTGAAGTAGCTGCATTAATTCTAATGTATAAGCTTCAAATTTCTAACCACGCAAGTGTTATGGACAAAATCATTAACAAAAATTGAAAAGAGGGATGAAATCATTAACATGACATACCTTCTGCGTTAATAACTAATATGAAGGTAGAATAAAATGATGGACTGAATTGATAAAAAAACTAACTTATAACCAAAAACACAAAACACAAACATTAAAAAACTTTTTAAAAAAATTGATACATAGCAATCTCTATACTTTCTAAAATGAATTGATCTATTTATCTCACCAAGGTAATCTCCAAGTTTTGAGGCATCAGCGAAAGCTTTTAAGATGAATGATTCAATGTTGACCTGTAAAAAAAATAAAAAAAAAACATTGCTTGACATAAAAATATATTCTAAGCAACAATTGTTTAATAATTGTATGCTTTATATTTCCATTGACAAATCAAATAAATCCTGATTGGTTACACGAAGTATGATATCTAATTGACAAATCAAAACAGCTTCATAAGGTAAGTTCATAATTGAATGGTATGCCAAATATATGTTTGTGATTTGCATTCACCAACTTTTTTCTCCAACACATGACATATGAACAACTTTATAATTCACCATAGGTATAGATGCATATGTAGGCATATATACACATGCTTGCAATGATATGCATAGATATATATACATTTAAAAAAGCATGCCACATTTGAATTTAGTGTTAGTCGATTGTTCTGGTACAAGAAGAAAAAACAACAAATACTGCAGCTAGGTACTGCATCAAATGACATAGATTTGTAAACATACAATGCATTTGGAAGGCCAAAACAAAATTCAAAAGCCACATATATAGAAACAATCTAAAAATGAAAGTTTAACTCATTGAGTTACATTAGAACTATAGAACCAAACAAGGAAAAATTACCGTGAAGTCCTATTTTGCGTTTAATATTACTATTCCTATCAAGTTTTATTATGGACAACTCACACAAAATTCAAGTTTATAAATTTGATTATAATTCTACCCTTCTCATTTAATATGCATAATAATTTCATAAACAATTTTAATTATGAAAATTACATTAAAAAAAAATAACTAACAATTGGATCAAAAGTTCATTTTATGCTATTCGAAACTATGATTTTTTATTTTATTTTATGGTAAACAATCCAAAAGGGCAAAAATTTATTAAAATTCCATCAATAGTCACAAAAAATAATACAGTGATGAATTCATATATTTTTCAATGGTATTATTGAAACTTTATAGGACTTAATGGTAGTATTAAAAGCAAAATAAGACTTACTGATTATTTTTTCAAGAAAGAATAAAACATAACCAAGGAATTAACTTTTGTAAATGAGAATTTTAGTTCCAAATGAAAATTTTGACTAATCTTTGTCATCAATTTTGCAACCTCACATTGAATTTACAAACTTTTTGTCAAAATAAAAATTCAATAACAGTCCAACCAATTTTTTAAATATGAGGGCATAAGGCATAATCTTTTAAGTTAAATTGACAATGATAAATATCAGTGAAATAGCAAGATGACATTCTTATATGAGCAAGACTTGGTAATTAGTCTAACCAATTACGCAATGCCAGTGTTGAGAAGAGAATTATCAAGTACATACAATGGTTAAGAAATACATAGAAGCACATTAAAATGGTTAATCCTAATCACTTTGAAGCCACATTACCACTCAATGTCCTCTTAAATGTTTCCCAATTGCAAAATAGAGCTCCAGAAAAGTAAGTCATAGGGTAATGCTAATCACTACTAAAAGGATAGGTCAAGTACCTATATATATAGCATTGGGCCTACACACAGGGTACTTTGCTCTGAACATGTACTCGATACTCGAGAAAATTTCTAACATGCATATTTAAAAGGCAAATAATGAATGATAATAGCAAACATACCATTCTAGATATCTATCCAGCTTGCAAAGAGTGACTACAAGAGAGACCAAACAACTAATCCAGTCACAGAAATTAAAGCATGTTATAATCGGCCAAGACATAAAAACTTAGTTGCAGGAATCGTGCAACCAGTTGACGATTCGGAGTAAGAATCGCGATTCTGCGCTTCCTAGAAAGAAGCGTGTAGGAATCGCGTTTCTGAGGAGAGAGAAACGCGATCCAGTCCAAGAAGGGATCGCAAGGGAGAGAGAGAGAGAGAGAGAGAAACCTGAACTTGCTGTCGCGACCTTCGACATCGACCTTCGATCTGCTCCTGGACCTCGCGATCTGCTCGCGATCGCGATCTCTGGCCTTCGATCTCTCCACATCGCCTTCGCCATCGCCATCGCGAACGCCATCTCCATCGCCATCGCCAGCGCCAGCCTTCGTCGATCTGCTTCTCTTTCTCTCTCTCTCTCTCCTCTCTCTCTCTCTCTTTCTGCCTCCCGTCGATTTATGTTCTGTTCCTGTCTCCCCCCTCCCTTTTGTAACATATAACAAATATATTAAGTAATATAATTTGTTATAATAAATAAAATAAATATAATAAATATAATAAGTAATATAATTTGTTATAATAAATATAATAAATAATATAATTTATTATATAAGAATAAATCTAATTAAATCAAATATAATAAAAAATATTAAATCAAATCTATAAAATGAATCATTCAAATTTTTTTTAATTTTTTTTAAAAAATGAATGTTTATTTGTTATTTATTTTTAAATTTTTTATGTTGTGTTTAATTAATTAGATATTATATAAAATAAAAAAATAATATAAATATTTTATAATAAATGAAAAAAATTTAATACAAGTATATAATTATAATATTTCAACATATGATTTTATATATATATATATTTTAAAATTTATAACATATATTTTTATTATCATTAGAGAAAAAAAGATATATATAATCTTATAATATATTTTTATATATTTTATTATTTAATATATATACAAACGCTCCCTATCAACGATTCTTGGAATGACTACGATTCCCCGCTCCCGCTCCCGCTCCCGCCCCCGCTCCCGCTCCCGCTTCGTGCAACTAAGCATAAAAATTAGAAAATTCAATACATAAAGCAGACACAAAACTATATAGAGAAAAATATTCTATACAATCTGTGCAAGATTTTTTTTTTTTTTAATAATCTGGTAGCAAGTGCCAAGGCACAGAGGACCATCTCTTTATCTGTGAAGAAACAAAAATCGAAGATGCAAAAGTAAACGAAATGTGAATTTTATTCCCTTTCAATTTTCCTCCACAAATCTCTTTTCAAATCCATCTTGCAAACATAGGCTTGAAACAAAGAAATACAAATCCATGAAAGTGGAAGATACCAAAATAGTCAAACAGAAAAATAGAGAACAGGGTAAAGATCATCAAACGCATAAATTAGGTGAAAAAAGACAAAAGCCAAAAAAAAAAGGATTTTTTAAAATAAAATAGATAGGAATTCATGGAAGAAGATAGCATAGAGAAAAAAAACTCAGAATTTTATGAATTATGAAACTAACCACAACACCTTGTGTTAAGAACTATGGAATGCTAAATAATATAAAAGATAACCTTAGAACTTAACATATACACGACAACAAGCATAACAATGAGGGTTTAGGATTTAGGATTGGTTGAGGACTATAATGGTCTTCTCTATATTTTTCTGAAAATATACTAAAATAGATTCAGGAGCCTCAAATAGAAATCCGAAACATATAGTCAGTACCAATATATTATACATTTAATTACATATCAAAAAAGGAAAGAGTTACAAACACATTGAAGTCAGTTTTGTAATTCTACACTTTTGAAAATATCCTAAGATCCTAGACAAATTTCACAATTCACCTCACAATAACAAAACCCCAAGCAAATCAACTGGACAAGAACTATATTCATACTAAATGGTTGCAATCTGCAAATAGCGCACAACATTGAGAGGAACAAAGCACAGTTTCTCTTTCACATCATGCATAATGAAGGTCTCATCTAGAGTAGCTTAATATTTTGTCAGAAATGAAGAAATAGAAAATAGAATAAGTGAAGAAGATGAAACAATACCTTGGACTTTGGCAAGAACTATACAGTTGAACTTTGCTCCATCTACAAATTAACCAAAAAACCAAGAGCTTGTGCAATAACTAAGCAGATTCAATCATCTTTCGCAAGGAAAATAACTGTGAGGAAGGAAGCATGAGCATTTAAGACTGTATGACCACTACCTCTTGTAGTTGTGTGATCAAGGTACAAGGCATGGGGCCATCTTATTCGAAATGGAAAATATATCAACCAATAAAGCAATGAATCAAATGAAAACGTCAATAAATAATGGAGACCTGCAGGTTTAAGCAATAAATTAAGATTCATATGTTGCTATAAAAACAAACAATCAATAGTTGCATGAATACGAACACAAATATAAGCAAGAATGAATAGTGGACAAAACAGTACATGTAGGTTTACTTCTGATGCAGGTAAGAAAGATAATATAGAAAACAACCAGGAAAAATCGAAGCCATGAATCAAAAAGAAAATAAATTTTAAAAACACTGCACCATTGCAGACTGAATTGCAAAGGACAAAAAACAATAGCAGAATTGAAAGACACAAAGCATGAAAGCCACAATACATCATTTAAAATTGATGGGAATAGAAAACATAAAAGATTTTTTTTTTTTTTTTTCAAAGAAATTAAAGTAAAAGTGAAACCTTCAAATATGCGAATAAGGTGCGAGTATAGGGAGCAAATCAAGCAAATGAGAACTAAGCAAAGCAACGAGGAGCATCTCCACTCCATCTTTTCGTTCATCAAATTTAAATTTGATGAAAAAGCAATGTACGCAAAATAATAGAAACAACCAACAAGATATATATGTATATATACAAACACACAAAAAAATAACAGAAATAGATAACCAAAAAGGCCTCTGTTTTCCCCCTAATCTAACCACAGCAGGTGAGCACAAACAAGAATAAACTAAACATTAAAAGTCAGGCCCAAAACTAAAGCAGGAAAAAATGGGTTCTTACATAGTGATATGGTTTCAAATAACCTAAATCTTGAATCCAACTAACCTACAAATAGGAAATCAACAGACAAAAAAGATGAAGGAAATCAAGCTGCAAAAAAAGGACTGTAAAAAAGGAAAATAATTCAGAGAATTAAATAGTTGAACAATGGTTAAAAACAAAATACATAGGATGTAAGTATAACAACATGAAATTTTAAAAATGCCCAAAACATTTGACAAAAGCGAACTTTTTTTCAACACCAGCAGAGCTTGACCCACAGATTTGTAAATAATAATAAAATTTAAAAGAAAATCAATCAATCTTATAATCTTAAAAATAAAAACACAAAGGCACATAAAAAAATAAAAACAAAAAAGGTAAAAGATGAGCAAATATGAGAAGAGAAACACATTTAAAAAAATGTACAAATAGCTATCTTAAAAATGCATGCTTGAACCTGTGAAGTAAAATTATAAAGGCATTGCAATTTGTGTTGTTTTATTTTGTTTAAATTTACAATTGTTCCTCAATGGGTTTGAATCATTAATTTTTGAAATTCCTCGCTTCTCTTTCTTTGTTGATTTCATTGTTTTTAACAGTTACCAAACAGAAATTTCCGACTGTATAGCAGGAACTGAACTGATTCTCACCAAGGTAATCTCTTTTTCCTTCTCTTTTTCCTTCCCTTTCTGCACTGTTTTGTTACCCGCAAAAGGTGCAAAATAAGGCAAGTGGTCGACTGTCTGGTTTTCAAGCGGCAGAGGCAATAAAAACTCATTACGGGGAATAGCATCCATTATTGACTAATTTAACCTACAAATGCTGAATTGTTAATTAAAATAGATATAACACAAAAAATATGCATCAGGCTTATAAAAGATTTACCATGAACCTAAGCAAAATTTCTAGGCATTCATCTAGGAGAACATAAATGATAAACATCACCAAGAGATAAACAGCACTAACACCCATATCCTGAAGTAGAAAATTGAGAAACATTTATAAAAAAAAATTATTGCTCATATCACCCCTCAAAAAGAGTTCCACTAAATATTTTCATATATTTTATACGGATAACTGACTAACCTCTTTTTGGTATTATGGGTTTTTAATTCTTGGAACTCTAGAAAATGAACACCTCTTCTGGGTAGCAAATTGTTAGAAATCTTTTTTTTTTTTTTCCCCTTCAAGTCACTGCCTCACTTCTTAGTGGTTTGTTTGGTTGCTCAAAAAATGGTACAAAAACAAAGGAATCTAATTCTGAATAATCTGAATTGCTAACCCCAAATCTTGAAAAAATTTTAGCTTTATGAAACATTCATATATGTGGTTAAACTCCAAAGCACCACAAAATCTAAGGGTCAAATTCATAGCATGTTTGCTCATCATAATGCTAGCTGTTTGGTAGCTTTCTTTGTACCAACAAGAAATTAGTTATGGAGAAATTGTGTCGCAAGTTCGTTCACAATGCTTTAGCAAGTTCCATTGTTTGTTGTTCAATTGTATTTTTCCCAAATTGGGGTTGTTTGTTTTTTGAAATTGGGGTCGTTGCATTGTTTGTTTGTTTGTTTTTAAATGTGTTGGGTTAGTTTTACTTGATAGTTAGTACAAATATTTTGAATTTCATATTTTTTTACTTGCTGCAGAAACTAACCCCAATTAAAAACTTCCCTCCATCAAACACATTGAAAACAGTAGGTATGCTTTTAACCGATGTGTTGGGTTAGGTTTAATTTTTTTTTATCAGGACAATATCAGGAAAGAAGAATTCAAGCACATCAAGGCATTTCAGTTTCATTCCACAGGAAATTGCAATAAAGAAACTGCAAAAGGTTAAGGAAAATAGGTTTAAGGAAAATACTGAAATCGAGAAGGGTTGTAAGGGAAGGAGGAAATTGACAAATTGAAACCTTACCTTGCGAGCTATAAATTGAAATCGAAGGGTTGAAGGGTTGATGAAGAGCAATCATGAAACACAGTGACAAATGTTGCCTACAAAATAGCAATTGTGACATTGTTAATGCTGCTAGCCCACTTGATTGTCTCTTACAATAACCCTCACACCTGCTAGCACAATTGCTAAAATGGCACCATCGAAATCGACTCCATTTACACAACTTTGGTTGCTCTTTCAGGTTATACCAAAAATGAGGCCTTTACAGTCAGATCTTCATATCATGTTGTTTCAGGATTGGAAAGCTGAAGAGGATTATCATCGGAACCAGCTCAATTGCAGCATTTTTGGAATTCAGAGTATTGTAACAGAGGTTGCGTGCCCTCTGTGCGGACTCCTCATAGAAACGGACATCCATTGTTTAATTAAGAGATTGTGAATTTGCAGCTGAGGTGTGGAATGCCTGTGGTTTTAGTGTTTTGTAGCAGCAGGAAAATGGCTGGTTTTGCTGGAAAGTAGTACTTGAATTCAATCTGTCATCACCCTGACCCAGACCTAGAGGAATGCTTTTTAATCTTTTCCGCATCATAAGGCCAGAAGAGCTCATCAACAACATTTGATTTCCATCGACCCATTGAATTGTTGATAAGGAATTTGCCTGTTAACAACTAGGAGGCTTCAAGTGTTGGAAAAAATCACAAACTTCATCTAAAGTTCACTCGATTCTTATCCTTTTGTTTTCTTTTTATCTTGAATTTCTTTGGAAAGTCACATTAAAAATAATTTTTTTTTAAAAGAAATTATTTAATTTTTTTTTAAAATTTTGCCTTTAGGCTCCTGATGGTCTTTGGCAACCACTTTTTTTTTTTTTTTGGACCAGCAAAACAAAATCAAATTTTATTAAGAATATGAAAAAGTACACCAAAAACTAAGAAATTACACCCTAACTATGTTAGCACCCAATGCAAGACCAATCATGCGGATCCCTAAAGCCAAACCAAAGCAAGAGTTAGAGAGATTCCAACTCACACAGCAAAAAAACAGCAAAAGAAAGACAACCGAAAACACATCAAAAGGGGTCAACTCCAGTTCACCAGCCTCCACCTACACAGACTCTAATCTTCCTAAGATCATACAGAAAGTCATTGATCTTAATGAGTTCGCACAGCTTGACCAAGTCACATTGAACACCCTTGAAGACGAAATCATTCCTATGTTTCCAAATAGATCATAGAACTGTTAAAAGGAATGGCTCTCCAAATCTTCATTTCCATTTTCTTAAATCGAAATCCAGCCCACCATTGGAGCAAATCATCAAAACTGAGCCTCGCATCACGCACTGAGTTCCCCACCAAAACATCACAGCAGACCATACCTTCCAGATCAATGGACAAAACAACACATGGTTTGCTATTTCAAAATCAGATTGACAGACAATACAAAGAGTAGAAGCATTTCCATTTAGTACACCAATTATTTGCAAAAACACAGCAGTTTTGACCTTTCGTTTCCATGCCAACCAACCAAAAAATTGAACTTTAGGAGGAGAAGCATTGTTCCACACCACATGTAAACAGAGGAAATATTAAACTGACCTGAATAAGATGCTTTCCACCTTGGGCATGAAGATTAATAATAAGTATTACAACCTCCTCACCCTCCCACACAAATAAAGCTCTTCTAAAGTCAAATTCCATTCATCCGAGTTCCCTTGTTTTTATCATAAAACATCAAAGCTATCTTTGGGACATAAGTTCCCAAACCATTTATCAACCTAGACCATCACTCTACTGCCATCACCACCCACAATCTGATAATTATCGAAAAAGAAAGAACATAGATTAGTTCTTTGATCAGCAACAGAAATGATGTCATTCCATATCCTTGAATTTACACCAAGCAGAGGGGACCATCTACCACCCTCAAACTCATACTTGCTGCACAACACCCTTTTCCACAATGAATTGTCTTCATAGCCAAATCTCCACCACACCACTAGATTAACAAGCAAGCACATCTCCTTATTTATATCTATTTCCTTTGGGGAAGAAGCCTTATAACCTTTTGGATAAGCAATAATTCAGTCAGGTACTCCAATCTCAACACATTTACAGAGTGTTTTTTCAATTGCAGCCAAATATATAAACAAATTAGATTATCACTGTATAGGGTACATATGTCCTCAGTTTTGCTCGGAGAATGCAACAGCAAGTCCCATTTTTGAACGCAAAACAGTAGTTGGGGAGCGTAGGGCCCGGATGATTTCAGGATTTTCTTCAAGGGGGCCCAATACAATTGTCCCCAAAATTCTAAAGCCAGACCTTTTAGCCCCCAGGGAAGCTGTCATGGCTTCATGGCAGAGGGGACCATCTACCACCCTCAAACTCGTACTTGCTGCACAACACCCTTTTCCACAATGAATTGTCTTCATAGCCAAATCTCCACCACACCACTAGATTAACAAGCAAGCATATCTCTAACATCTCCTTATTTATATCTATTTCCTTTGGGGAAGAAGCCTTATAACCTATTGGATAAGAAATAATTCAGTCAGGTACTCCAATCTCAACACATTTATAGAGTGTTTCATCAATTGCAGCCAAACATATAAACAAATTAGATAATCACTTTATACGGTACAACCTGTTCAACTTGGAGAAGAAATCGAATGCGTCGAGAACGAACTCCGCGAACGCCGGAGGCTCCTCTTCGCCTTTTGGCGACACCTACCAAAAGACCAAATAATAAGGGAAGCCGAGCTCAGGCTCCAAATGCTGCGAGCTGCACAGCACTCGCTCATTCTCTCATTGGCTCTGCGGTGGCCCAAGAAATTAGAAGAAATTAACACGCGCTTATCTTTTCGTGTTTTGTAATCGAGCAAGACGCTTAAATAATAAAATAACTGTGCTTGTTTTTGGGTGGAAGTAGTTTGTTTGTTGTCCTTTCTAGTCTAGTGCAATCAATAACCATAAAAGCCTTTAGATCAACTAATAAGAAGGAAACAATTTACCCTCTCCCTAGTAACTTACGTCAACAAACTCATGCAAAAAAAATGAAGAACAACATCTCGAATAAAAGAAGAGGCCGTTTATTTATTATTTTAGAATTTTTTGTTTTTTCTATTTGTTATAATTAATGATTTGTTGACCGTCAGAAAATAGTCTCTCAAATATCATATTCGGACATCGCTACAACTGCGCTGGCTCCACTCCCACTTACCAGGACCTCTGAGGGAAAAACCCCTATTCCAGGAGTCTTTCAATTCACTTTCAGATGAATGAAAGATAGTCATTGAATTCACCAGCTCCAGCTGAATGAAGGGGGAGAAAGCGAGTTCACCTCAAGAATGAAATGAACAATTTCATAAAGGATGGTTTGGTAAGCAACCCGTTAAGTAGGCGCCAACTCCCAGTTATTGATTTATTTTTTAATAGAACAGGTTGTGGTTGTGCAGTGACAGTGAAGTCCAACAATGAAGTCAACAATCTCCATTTAATTTTTATTTTTATTTTTATTTTAAAAAAAAAAAGTTGGCATGCAAGAAGAGATCTGGAGTTGAAGCTAAGTATAGAAATGAATCTGTTGGTTCGGGGATTGAATATCTATGCAATATGAGATCTTCATTGATTTTGAACTTTGTGATATAACTTGTGTGAGAAAATATAAATTATTCTATGATTTTTTATTTTTTTTGCACGTTTTAGAATTAATTCATCTTTTTTAAGGAGCTCAAACATTTTTCTTTATAATTTTTTTTTTTTTTTTTTTTTTTTTTTTTTTTTTTTTAAATATGGAGATGTACCAAGCAAAAGGATGGATGTTTGTTGTTTGCCCTTCTTTTCTGTGTTTCTCATTTCTTTTTTCTTATGACAACATACCTTCAGATTCTATCAAGGGTAAAATCTTAATCTGCAATGCGAGCGAGGCCCAAGGCGTTGGATATATCCAATTAAATGTGAAGGGGGATGAGGACTTGAGTATTCCTATACTTACCAACGGTTTCAATAAGTTATGTGCATTCTGTTGATTTTTTGTTATATATGAGTAGCTCAGAGAATGCAACAGCAAGCCTCATTTTTTACCCCAAAACAGTAGTTGGAGCATAGGGCCCCGATGATTTCAGGAATTTCTTTGCCCAACACAATTGTCCCCGAAATTCTAAAGCTAGACCTTTTAGCCCCGGGGATCATGGCTTCATGGACAAATGACGTGCCCCCTACTATGATCGAGAATGATATCAGACACATTGAATACAATTTCGTTTCAGGCACCTCAACATTGCCATCACATTTAAAAGATTATGCCCTGTGCCCTCATATTTAAAAATTTGGTTGGATTGTTATTGAATTTTTATTTTGACAAAAAGTGTGTAAATTCAAGGTCGCAAAATTGATGACAAAGATTAGTCAAAATTTTCATTTGGAACTAAAATTCTCATTTACAAAAGTTTATTATTCCTTGGTTATGTTTATTCTTTCTTGAAAAAATAATCAATAAGTCCTATTTTGCTTTTAATAATACCATTAAGTCCAATAAAGTTTCAACAATACCATTGAAAAATATATGAATTCACCACTGTATTATTTTTTGTGACTATTGATGGAATTTAATAAATTTTTGCCCTTTTGGATTGTTTACCATAAAATTAAAAATCATAGTTTCGAATAACAGAAAATGATCTTTTGATCCAATTGTTAGTTATATTTTGTTTAATATAATTTTCATAATTAAAATTGTTTATGAAATTATTATTCATATTAAATATATAATTTTTATAATTAAAATTGTTTATGAAATTATTATTCATATTAAATGAGAAGGGTAAAATTATAATCAAATTTATGAACTTGAATTTTGTGAGAGTTGTCCATAATAAAACTTAATAGAAATAGTAATATTAAACGCAAAATAGGACTTAACGGTAATTTTTCCCTATTTGGTTCTATAGTTTTAATGTAACTCAATGGGTGAAACTTTCATTTTTAGATTTTTTTCTATATATATGGATGTTGAATTTTGTTTTGACCTTCCAAATGCATTGTATGTTTACAAATCTATATCATTTGATGCAGCACCTAGCTACAGTATTCATTGTTTTTTCTTCTTGTACCAGAACAATTGACTACCACTAAATTCAAATGTGAGCATGTTTTTTTAAATGTATATATCTATGCATATCATTGCAAGCATGTGTATATGTGCCTGCGTATGCATCTATACCTATGGTCAATTATAAAGTTGATCATATGTTATGTATTAGAGAAAAAAGTTGGTGAATGCAAATCACAAACATATATTTGGCATACCATTCAATTATGAATTTACCTCATGAAACTATTTTGATTTGTCAATATCATACTTCGTGTAACCAATCAAGATTTATTTGATTTGTCAAAGCATACAATTCTTAACAATTGTTGCTTAGAATCTATTTTTATGTCAAGCAATGTTTTTTATTTTTTTAAAGGTCAACATTGAATCATTCATCTTAAAAGCTAAAACTTGGAGATTACCTTGGTGAGATAATCAGATCGATTCATTTTAGAAAGTATAGAGATTGCTATGTATCAATTTTTTTAAAAAGTTTTTTTTAATGTCCGTATTTTGTGTTTTCGGTTCTAAGCTAGTTTCTTTTATCAATTGGTTCCATCATTTTATTCTACCTTCGTATTAGTTATTAACGTAGAATGTTATGTTATTTCATCCATAACCACTATTTTCAATTTCTGTTAATTTGCGTGGTTAGAAATTTGAAGCTTATACATTAGAATTAATGCTTCTACTTCAAGTGCGCTGCTTGAATTTTTGGTATATGTGACGTACTTTTTCTAATTTAATTTTTGGTATATCATACTTCCTGCAAGAGTAGTTCATGCTTGTTATGGAGGAATACGATGATTTTCGTTTTGGTTTTGCATCTACGTAAAAAATAATAATAATAAAAAAAAAAAAAAAAAACCCACAAATTATCAGTACTTGGGAAATTTTCCTTCAGCATAGGTATTGCATTTTGTTATACTCATGTTTTTGTACATTGATAACTAATAGGTTCAAATAAAGCAATTTAAGATTGCTTGAACCATGGGCATGGGCTATCATGCAAAGCACGACACCTCGCAACTAGTCTAATATATATAAATATGAGCAATGCTACGTACCATGAATTTGACCTTGGCTTGAATGGCTCGAATTTCTATTCACTGGTCGTCCGGCCGATCATCCGGCAAAAAGGTTGACAGCCGCGGTCGACAAGGTGGCAACCTGCTGGATGACCGGCCGGACGACCGGTGAACAGAAATTAGAGCCATTCAAGGCAAGGTGAATTCAAGGCAAGGATTACACTATATATATATGTGCGTAAGATTTCTGAAGATTTTGTACAAATATCTCAGCTACCTAAGTGTTTTAAGTAAGTGAAATCAAATATTGAGAGTGAAGAATTTCTCTTCGTTCTTTCAATCTTTGTAGCATTTGTGTGATCTCTAATATCTGCAACAATAACATGGCTTTAATTATGATGTTTTTGTTCTTTCAATTATTACATGATTTGTCTTGCGCGACAACCAGGCCATACATTGTCCTTGCTAGATGCAATATGTCAATGGCTAAACATTTTATACGAGTACTCCCACATTGTATATGGATTTGCAGCTTCCATGACACGTGAGGCTGATAAAATCTCATTGTTTTCGGGGGTTATGGCGGCCTAGTTTTCTTGGCCTCGCCACATCCTACGGACTATGGCCCAATGCTAGATATGGTGATGGTGATGGTATCAAAATTGGGTTTGTCGACATGGGAATTTGGCCGGAGAATGCAGGCTTCCGTGACGAAGGTAGTGATTTCTCTACCGAAGACTGGAACAAAAAAGGTGCCCGCTTCTTTGGATGGTGAGTCAATGGGGAGTACATGTCCCCACGAGATGCTACAGGTCATGGATCAACTGTTGCTTCAATTGCTATTGGAGCTCAGATTTCTAGTGTCGCCGTGTTGGCTTTTACATATGAAGATGCACAAGGAATAGCCCCCCAAGGCCTGTATTGCGGTCTACAAAGCTTGCTCGTGGAAAGATCTGTACTTTAACCGATACTCTTGCTGCAATTGATGCTTCCATCTTTGATGGTGTAGATACCTTGTCATTCTCCATGGGAAACAACTCCCCCATGCCATTTTTGATGGTGTAGATATCTTGTCAGTCTCCATGGGAAACAACTCCCCCAAGCCATTTTACCATGATGTTTACATGATCAGTACATTGAAAGCTGCTCAAAACGACATTTTTGTGACATTCGGCGCAGGGAACATGGGCCTGACACTAACAATAGTAGTTAACTCGGCTCCCTGGGTGACCACTGTACCATTGACAGAACCTATCCTGCAAAGGTCCAACCAACTCAAAAATGGAGAACAAGTCCCCGACAACTCTCTCTACTGTGGTAAATGAGTCACTGATGATACTTTTCCTATCCAATTCTATAGCACTTGCACCTATGACAACATACCTTCAGATTCTGCAAAGGGTAAAATCTTAATCTGCAATGCGAGCAACATTGCTATTGATGCCATTGGCTTTACTGTCACAGAGGCCTAAGGCATCAGATATATCCAATTGAATGTGAAGGGGGGACGAGGACTTGAGCATTCCTCTTATCTGGAACTTACCTACGATTTCAATAAGTTATGTGCATTCTGTTGATTTTTTGTTATATATCAACAGCAAGCCTCATTTTTTAATGCAAAACAGTAGTTGGGGAGCGTAGTGTCACAGACTGGGCGCTTGTCATCCTCCCAAGAAGCTGGCACCACGAGTAGTACTGCATTGCCCAAGGACAAACCCAGGAGATACAATAGGGATCTACCTTGCTTGCCTTGTCGCTCACAAACTAATGCGCTTGAAAGGTGCATCCCTAATGAGTTGGTACGTGACATGCTACCACTGCAAGTCCCTGACGCCCTCGTCAGGGGGACATTACCCTGCCTGCCTTCATGCTTGTCCCCTACCCATGGAACCCGCCCCATGCGGACACCACCCTTGGTACGGATCCCACAATGAAGGTGCTTGGTGTAAGTCCCACGTACCGTCCCCATCACTGTGCCCCTAGGCTCTGGCTCTAATACTACTTGTCATGGACTGGGCGCTTGTCATCCTCTTGAGAAGCCGACTCCACGAGTGGTATTGCATACCCCGTGTATTATGCCCAAGGACTAACGATAGGGATCTACCCTGCCTGCCTTGTCGCTCACAAAATAATACGCTTGCAAGGTGTTTGATGTAGAACCCCTAATGAGTTGGTACGTGACAGTAGGGCCCTCATGATTTCAAGATTGTCTTCGAGGCCCAACACAATTGTCCACGAAATTCTGAAGCCAAACCTTTCTCCGGGGAAACTATCATGGCTTCGTGGACAAATGCTACTATGATCGAGAATGATATCAGACACGTTGAATACAATTTCGTCTCAGGAACCTCAATGTTGTGCGTTGTTGCTGCTGGCTTCGCAACTCTTATGCACAACATTCATCCAGATTAGTCCCCAACAACAATTAGATCTGCAATGATGACAACGTCAACGTTACTCGACCACAATAACCCGTCCAATATCCAGCAGCAATTTTCAAAAGCTAGGAACTTAGCTGGACTTTGGTGCTGGGCATATTTCTCCACAATTGACTACAGATCATGGGCTAATGGTAGACTTCTTGTGTACTTTGAATTACTCTGCCTCGCAACTTTACAAAATTGTGGAAGAGCAAGTAATCTGTGAAGAACCAGCTTTTCACCTAGTGTCTCGGCTCAATTATCCATCATTTTCGACCGTTTTTAACAAGCTGAGGAGAGCTGCTAGACTGTGGAGGACCGTGACACAAGTGGCAAAGTTAACAGAAAGATACACATTGACAGTGGTTAATTGAATCCGGATATTATGATTTCTGTTGTTCCGAAGCAATTGCAATTTACCAGGGCGGGTGAGAAATTGCAATTACTTCGGAACAACAGAAATCATAATATCCAAATTTGAATTAACCACTGTCAATGTGTATGTTTCCATTAACTCTACCATGTGTGTCACGGTCCTCCACAGTCTGGCAGCTCTCAGCATGTTAAAAACGGTCAAATATGCCCAGCACTAAAGTCCAGCTGAGTTCCTAGCTATTGAAAATTGCTACTGGATATCGAACGGTTATTGTGGTTGAGTGATATTGATGTTGTCATCATTGCAGATCTAATTGCTGCCAGGGACCAATCTGGATGAATGTTGCGCATAAATGTTGCGAAGCCAGCAACAACAGCGCACGACACTGAGGTGCCTGAGACAAAATTATATTCAACATGTCTGATATCATACTCGATCATAGTAGGGGGCACGACATTTGTCCACGAAGCCATGATAGCTTCCCCGGGGCTAAAAGGTCTGGCTTCAAAATTTCGGAGACAATTGTGTTGGGCCCTGTTAGTATATTAGTATATTATATGTAATGTATATGTAATGTATTGTTAGTGATCTAGATAGTGGATGTAGTTAGTGATCTAGATAGTGGATGTAGTGGATGTTTATAATATGTAAGGATATAGATAGTGGCTCTTAGTGGTGATAGTGGCTCTTAGTGGTAATAGTGGCTCTTAGTGGCACAAATAGTAGCTCTTGTTCTCTCCTATATAAGGAGTGTAATATGGTCTTCATAAATGTGTATATTGATATCAATCAATCAATAATATCAATACATTAATTTCTTACATGGTATCAGAGCTATAGGTTAAGCTCTTAGTGTTTTTCGCCTTCCAGCGGGCGGCAACCTTGCCTTGACCGCCCGTCGGACCTCTACACATACCTTATTCCGCTGCCACTAAACCCAAATTTCCTAATTTCTTCTTCCATGACAGCTTCTTCAACAACCCTTTGCCTCCATCTGCTGCTATAGCTTCTGGGTATGGTGGCTTTGGAAGTTCAACCAGCATCCCCGGCAACTTCCCAATGAACCTGTCTGCTGCCCCTGGTGCTACAAAGAGTTGTCATTGCAAGAGCACAGTACGACTGGCTTAGCTTCCGAATCATGCATCCCACAGAGGGTAAGCAGTCCATGTTCTTCATTGTGAGTGTATGTCACTTCCAGGTTTCCGCTTTCAGTAGCTGCCCACACCTTTATTGTTTTATCCAAGGAACATGATAAAAGAAAGTGATCCCAGACATACTACTGAATTGATGCAGGAGCTTGAGGTGCTGTTAATGGCTGTGTTGGAGGAGCAGAAAAACTAGCTGGCTGGGCCTGAGTTGAAGGTGCAGATGATGCAGTTGAGGCCCCACCTGATGCCCCACCTGATGCCTTGTTCTTAGATAACATGATGACAACAAAACTATTTTCAGCAACTTTGTTTTCCTCCAATGTTGTCGAATCCTTGAGAACTTTACCCTGATGGATAAGCATCTGCTGTGCAGCAGGGTAGACATCTGAACCCTGAACTGTTTCAATATTTTTCTTCACATCGGCAACAGTGTGTTGAGGGTTCACTTCGATTTGAGTGCCTTTGAGCGACTTGACGAAGATTTTCGTGTTTGAATTTGTGGGTAAGAAAATCGAGTGTCTGAATCCGATCTCTCGGTGCAAGATTGTGACTCTTAAGGGTTGCAGCTGGTTCAAAGGTGTTAGCAGCTGCATTAAATCTCCATGCCAATATTGTGCCATCCTGTGTACCCGCAAAGAGCAAATCATTTCCCACAACCAGGGCATAGACTTGTCCAATAGGTCCAGTAAGACTCAGGTCAGTAGCTGTTTGGATATTCCATGCCTTGACAACATTTGGTATACCAACAAATACCCACGGGCCTTCACTGAGCATGCAACCCACTATCACCACTAAGAGCCACTATCTATATCCTTACATATTATATACATCCACTACATCCACTATCTAGATCACTAACTACATCCACTATCTAGATCACTAACAATACATTACATATAATATACGAATATACTAACAGGCCCCCTTGAAGAAAATCCTGAAATCATTGGGGCCCTACACTCCCCCCAACTATTGTTTTGGGGCCATTCTCCGAGCCACTAATATATAACAAAAAAATCAACAAAATGCACAAAACTTATTGAAACCGTTGGTAAATTCCAGATAAGAGGAATGCTCAGGTTCTCGCCCCCTTCACATTCAATTGGATATATCCGACGCATTGGGCCTCTGTGACAGTGCAGGCAATGGCATCAACAGCAATGTCGCTCACAATGCAGATTAAGATTTTACCCTTGATAGAATCTGAAGGTATGAATGAAGGTATGTTGTATGTTGTCATAGGTGCAAGTGCTATAGAATTTGAGGGGAAAAGGCATCATCAGTGACTGATTTACGACAGTAAAGAGAGTTGTCGGGAACTTGTTCTCCATTTCCGAGTCGGAACTTTGCAGGATATGTTCTGTCAATAGTGCTGGAGCCAACAGTGGTCACCCAGGGAGCCGAGTTGACTACTGTTGATGGTGTCGGGCCCATGTTCCCTGCACTAAATGTCACAAAAATGTCGTTCTGAGCAGCTTTCAATGTACTAATCATGTAAACATCATGGTAAAATGGCTTGGGGGAGTTGTTTCCCATGGAGACTGACAAGATATCTACACCATCAAAGATGGCAACATCAATTGCAGCAAGAGTATCGGTTAAAGTACAGATCTTCCCACCAGCAAGCTTTGTAGACCGCAATACCGGCCTTGGGGGCTATTCCTTGTGCATCTCCATATGCAAAACCCAGCACGCCGACACTGGAAATCTCAGCTCTAGTAGCAACTGAAGCAGCAGTTGATCCATAGCCTATAGCATCTCGTGGGGACCTGTACTCCCCATCGACTCGCCCGACCGATTAGAGCTTCGATTCCAGAGGCAAAGAAGCGGGCACCAATGATTTTGTTGTTGCAGTCATCGGCGGAGAAATCGCTGCCTTCTTGGCAGATTCCTCACCATTTGCTGCTGTTATGGAGCAACAGTCCTTCATCACGGAAGCCTGCATTCTCCGGCCAAGTTCCCGTGTCGACAAACCCAATTATGATACTATCACTATATCCAACATTGGGCCATAGTCCCTACAATGTGGCGAGACCAAGAAAAAACTAGGCATTCGCGTCATGTGCAGTTGAATATCGAGTGTGTCTTCCTTAACTGCAGTAACCCCCGAAAACAAAGAGATTTTATCAGCCTCACGTGTCATGGAAGCTACAAATCCATGTACAATGTGGGAGTACTTGTACAAAATGTTTAGCCATTGACATATTGCATATCTAGCATGGACACATGCCACGCACTTCTATTGGTTGCACTTGGCATGAATCCGCCATCTATAAGGACAATGTATGGTCTGGTTGTCGCACAAAACAAACCATGTAATAATTTAAAGAAGAAAAACATCATAATTAAAGCCATGTTATTGTTGCAAATATTAGAGATCACACAAATGCTATAGAGATTGAAAAGAAGAGAAATTCTTCACTCTCAATATTTGATTTCACTTACTTAAAATACTTAAGTAGCTGAGGCATTTATACAAAATCTTCAGAAATCTTACGTGCATATATATATATATATATTAGACTAGTTGCGAGGTGTCGTGCTCCGCACGATAGCCCATATCCATAGTTCAAGCAATCTTAAATTGCTTGATTTGAACCTATTAGTTATCAATTAAATTGCTTGATTTGAACCTATTAATTATCAATGTACAAAAACATGAGTATAACAAAATGCAACACTTGACTTATACTATGCTGAAGGAAAATTTGCTAAGTATCGATAATTTGTGGGGTTTTTTTATTATTATTATTTTTATGTAGGCTACATAGATGCAAAAACAAAACGAAGATCATTGTCGCATTCCTCCATAACAAGCATGAACAACTCGTGCAGGAAGCACGCAAACCCCAAAGATGAATTAGAAAAAGTACGTCACATATAATTACCAAAAATTCAAGCGGCGCACTTTAAACAGAAGCATTAATTCTAATGTATAAGCTTCAAATTTCTAACCACGCAAGTGTTATGTGAATGAAATAACATGACATACCTTCTACGTTAATAACTAATATGAAGGTAGAAAAAAATGATAGGACGAATTGATAAAAGAAACTAACTTAAAACCGAAAACACAAAATACGAACATTAAAAAAACTTTTTAAAAAAATTGATACATAGCAATCTCTATACTTTCTAAAATGAATTGATCTGATTATCTCACCAAGGTAATCTAAAAGTTTTGAGGCATCGGTGAAAGCTTTTAAGATGAATGATTCAATGTTGACCTTTAAAAAAATAAAAAACATTGCTTGACATAAAAATAGATTCTACGCAACAATTGTTTAATAGTTGTATGCTTTATAATTCCATTAACAAATCAAACGAATCCTGATTGGTTACACGAAATGATATCTAATTGACAAATCAAAATAGTTTCATGAGGTAAGTTCATAATTGAATGGTACGCCAAATATATGTTTGTGATTTGCATTAACGAACTTTTTTCTCCAATACATGACATATGATCAACTTTATAATTGACCATAGGTATAGATGCATACGTAGGCACATATACACATGCTTACAATGATATGCATAGATATATATACATTTAAAAAAACATGCCCACATTTGAATTTAGTTGTAGTCGATTGTTCTGGTACAAGAAAAAACAACGAATACTACAGCTAGGTACTGTATCAAATGACATAGATTTGTAAACATACAATGCATTTGGAAGGCCAAAACAAAATTCAAAAGCCATATATATTTGTAAATGACATAGATTACAGCTAGGTACTGTATCAAATGACATAGATTTGTAAACATACAGATGACAAAATTTGTAAAAAAAATTCAAAAGCCAAAATTCATTTGATACAGCTAGGTACTGTATCAAATGACATAGATTTGTAAACATACAATGCATTTGGAAGGCCAAAACAAAATTCAAAAGCCATATATATAGAAACAATCTAAAAATGAAAGTTTAACTCATTGAGTTACATTAAAACTGCAGAACCAAACAAGGAAAAATTACTGCTAAGTCCTATTTTGCGTTTAATATTACTATTCCTATCAAGTTTTATTATGGACAACTCTCACAAAATTCAAGTTTATAAATTTGATTATAATTTTTCCCTTCTCATTTAATATGAATAATAATTTCATAAACAATTTGAATTAAGAAAATTATATTAAACAAAATATAACTAACAATTAGATCAAAAGATCATTTTCTGTTATTCGAAACTATGATTTCTATTTTATTTTATGGTAAACAATCCAAAAGGGCAAAAATTTATTAAAATTCCATCAATAGTCACAGAAAATAATACAGTGGTCAATTCATATATTTTTCAATGGTATTTATTGAAACTTTATAGGACTTAATGGTATTATTAAAAAGCAAAATAGGACTTATTGATTATTTTTCAAGAAAGAATAAAACATAACCAAGGAATAAACTTTTGTAAATGAGAATTTTAGTTCCAAATGAAAATTTTGACTAATCTTTGTCATCAATTTTGCGACCTCACATTAAATTTACACACGTTTTGTCAAAATAAAAATTCAGTAACAGTCCAACCAATTTTTTAAATATGAGGGCATAAGGCATAATCTTTTAAGTTAAATTGACAATGATAAATGTCAGTGAAATAGCAAGATGACATTGTTATATGAGCAAGACTTGGTGATTGGTCTAACCAATTATGCGATGACAGCGTTGAGAAGAGAATTATAAGGTACATACAATGGTTAACAAATACATAAAAGCACATTAAAATGGTTAATACTAATCACTTTGAAGCCACATTACCGTTCAATGTCCTCTTACATGTTTTCCAATTGCAAAATAGAGCTCCAGAAAAATAAGTCATAGGGATAATCACTACTAAAAGGATAGGTCAAGTACCTATATATATAGCATTGGGCCTACAAACAGGGTACTTTGCTCTGAACATGTACTCAATACTGTAGAAAATTTCTAACATGCATATTTAAAAAGTAAATAATGAATGATAATGGCAAACATACCTTTCTAAATATCTATCCAGCTTGCAAAGAGTGACTACAAGAGAGACCAAACAACTAATCCAGTCACAGAAATTAAAGCATGTTATAATCGGCCAAGACATAAAAATTAGAAATTCAATACATAAAGCAGACACAAAACTATATAGAGAAAAATATTTTACACCCCAAACAATAAAGTGATATAGATCTGTGCAAGATTTTTTATTTTTTTTATAATCTGGTAGGAAGTCCCAAGGCACAAAGGACCGTCTCTTCATCTGTGAAGAAACAAAAATCGAAGACGCAAAAGTAAATGAAATGTGAATTTTATTCTCTTTCCATTTTCCTCCACAAATCTCTTTTCAAATCCATCTTGCAAACATAGGCTTGAAACAAAGAAATACAAATCCATGAAAGTGGAAGATACCAAAATAGTCAAACAGAAAAATAGAGAACAGGGTAAAGGTCATCAAACACATAAATTAGGTGAAAAAAGACAAAAGCCAAAAAAAAAAAAAAAAAAAAGGGATTTTTTAAAATAAAATAGATAGGAATTCATGGAAGAAGATAGCATAGAGAAAAAAAACTCGGAATTTTATGAATTATGAAACTAACAACACCTTGTGTTAAGAACTATGGATTTAGGATTTAGGATTGGTTGAGGAATATATTGGTCTTCTCTATATTTTTCTGAAAATATACTAAAATAGATTCGGGAGCCTCAAATAGAAATCCCAAACATATAATCAGTACCAATATATTATACATTTAATTACATATCAAAAAAGGAAAGAGTTACAAACACATTGAAGTCAGTTTTGTAATTCTACACATTTGAAAATATCCTAAAGATCCTAGACAAATTTCACAATTCACCACACAATAACAAAACCCCAAGCAAACCAACTGGACAAAACTATATTCATACTAAATGGTTGCAATCTGCAAATAGCGCACAACATTGAGAGGAACAAAGCACAGTTTCTCTTTCACATCATGCATAATGAAGGTCTCATCTAGAGTAGCTTAATATTTTGTCAAAAATTAAGAAATAGAAAATAGAATAAGTGAAGAAGATGAAACAATACTTTGGACTTTGGTAAGAACTATACAGTTGAACTTTGCTCCATCTACAAATTAACCAAAAAACCAAGAGCTTATGGCAATAACTACAAAAGAAGCAGATTCAATCATCTTTTGCAAGGAAAATAACTCTGAGGAAGGAAGCATGAGCATTTAAGACTATATGACCACTACCTCTTGTAGTTGTGTGATCAAGGTACAAGGCATGGGGCCATCTTATTCGAAATGGAAAATATATCAACAAATAAAGCAATGAATCAAATGAAAACGTCAATAAATAATGGAGACTTGCAGGTTTAAGCAATAAATTAAGATTCATATGTTGCTATTGTGAAGATTATTGTATTTTCTGTTAGTTATTTAGGGTAGTTTCGTCTATTAGATTATTAGGGTTTATTTCATTTAGGTTATATATATTGTACTCAATGATTATTCGAGATATACAAAAAATAGATGTTCTTTGTTATCATGGTATCAGAGCGGGTTCTGAGTCAAACCTCTAGAAGCCCTTG
Source organism: Camellia granthamiana (assembly GCA_036172215.1). NCBI lineage: Eukaryota > Viridiplantae > Streptophyta > Magnoliopsida > Ericales > Theaceae > Camellia > Camellia granthamiana. Next base: position 41,761,194 of record CM069908.1, on the reverse strand, counting down.
AGTCAACGTCTTCTTCCCTGTGATTGTCTGGTTCGACTGAAGGCTTCTAGCGACCAACAGTTCTCTCGCGAATGCCTCTGCCAGGCTTCGAGACCCGACTGCCCTGTCTCGCGCCTGCCTCTTCTGTTCTGCTTCATGACTTTTCGTTCGTGGTTCTCTCATTAATTTCGGCTCCAAGTCTTCGATGTCGTTCGTCATTCTCTCGTCAATCGCGACTGCCCGACTCTGCTTTGATTTCTCTCTGGTCGTTCGTGGTTCTGGTCACTGGGATTGGGACTCTCTCCTTCGCCCTTCCTCATCGTGATCTCTGGCTCACTGTATCTCTCTGACTGGTACTACTCTCTCTCTCTTTTCTTCGCACTTCGTCATCGTGGTCTCTGGTTCAGTGTGTATCTGTGTCTGGTAGTATTGTTATTTGCACTGGGTTGTTTGATTACAGCAATATGGCTAATGATAAATTGCAAGCCATCACCACTAAGTTGGATGGCACAAATTATTCTTATTGGTCTCATGTAATGAAAAATTTTATCATGGGTAAAGGTATGTGAAACTATGTTATTGGTGTAACTACTCGACCATTAGAATCCAAAGAAACTGAGGCTCATGTTGCTAAATGGCATAAGGAAAATGCACAAATTCTTACTTGGTTTCATAATTCAGTTCAAACCACCATTGGTATGAATTTCTCCAAGTATTTTACTTCTAAACAAGTTTGGGACTATTTAAAAACTATGTACCTTGAGTCTAACTTTGCAAAACAGTATGAACTTGAGATGTCCATTCACAGAGCTAGTCAGAAAGATAAGTCCATTCAGGAATTTTGTAATGAGATGACTACTTATTGGGATCAACTTGCTCTAATGGAACCATCAGATTTGCGGTTACTTGACAGTTACACCAAGTATCGGGAGAAGCAACGTCTTGTTCAGTTTCTTATGGCCCTTCGTGATCAGTTTGAGCCACTTCGGGGCGCTATTCTTCATCGGTCCCCCCTGCCTTCTGTCGATGGTGCTGTCCGTGAGCTTATTGCAGAAGAAACTCGCTTTAAGGTGGCTCATGGTACTCCTCATTCCCAATCAGTTTTTGCCACTCTTCCGCTCTTGCCAACCCCACAATCTCCTTTATTTCAAGTTACTGGTAAGCCCAAGCCTCGGGTTTCTATGGATGAGTGCAGCTTCTGTCATCAGAAAGGTCATTGGAAACATGCTTGTCCTAAGCTGGTACAGCCCAAGGGCCGTTCACTGGGTCCACTATCCTCTAAGCCGACATCTTCGGGATCTCGCTCATCTGCCGCCTTTTCTGCACCAGTTTTTGAGAATGGTCTATCTTCCAATATACAGTCTATGTTTGAGCAGTTCAAGTCTTTCATGGTGGCCAATCCAACTCTTTCGTCCTAGGCTTCCGCTATGACTACCACTCAATTAGGTTTGTCTGGTTCATCATCCTCAGGTAATATCCACCACTTCGTGGATCTTTGATTCTGGTTGTTCACATCATATGACCCCTGTTGCATCTCTCCTTAGTAATTATGTCTCCCCTCCTTCCCCCATCACTATTGCTACTGCTAATGGTTCCTCTATGCCTGTCTCCTCTATTGGTTCTATTTCCTCTTCCCATTTGTCTCTTTCTCCTGTATTTTATGTACCTCACCTCTCACTCAGTCTTATTTCTATTAGTCAATTATCTGATTCCAGTTTTGATGTTGTTTTCTCTTCCTCTCATTGTGTTGTGCAGGATCGGGTCTCCAAGAGGCAGCTTGGGATCGGGCGTAGAGTTGGAGAACTATATATCTTGGACAGCTTACATGTTCCTTTAGATGTGTTTTCTACTGCGTTGTCTTCTTTTTGTTTAAATAATATGTCTTCTTTATTTTATATTTGGCATTCTAGGTTAGGTCATTTGTCGAGTGATCGTTTGAGGATGTTAGTTCAGTCTGGACATTTAGGCCATTTTCCCATTGCTGATATTTCAGAGTGTCATGGTTGTAAACTGGCTAAAATGTCTGCTCTTCCATTTAATAAAAGTAGTTCTATTTCATCTTCTCCTTTTCAATTGTTTCATACTGATGTTTGGGGTCCTTCCCCTATAGTTACTAAGGGAGGTTCGCAATATTATGTGTCTTTTGTGGATGATTACAATCGGTTTACATGGGTTTATTTGATGACACGAAAATCTGATTTTTACAAAATATATTCCAATTTTCACTCCATGATTTGCACTCAATTTTCCACCACCATTAAAGTTCTCCGTTCTGATTTGGGGGGTGAGTATTACTTGTCTGAGTTTGAGGAGTTTTTAGCTACTCATGGTACTATTCATCAGTCTTCTTGTTCAGACACTCCTACCCAAAATGGTCGAGCTGAGCGCAAACATCGTCATCTCCTTGATACAGCTCGTTCTTTGCTACTCTCATCCTTTGTCCCTTCTGTCTTTTGGGGAGAAGCTGTGCTCACTGCTGCATATCTTCTCAATCGGATGCCTACTCCTCTTCTCTCCGGCTCATCTTCGTATGAGCGTCTTCTTGGTGTTACTCCCAATTATTCTCTTCTTCGTGTTTTCGGTTCTACATGCTTTGTGCTCCTTCCTAAATGGGCGTGCTCTAAGCTTAGTTCTCGTTGTGTCCTATGTGTCTTTTTAGGGTATGGCATTAATCAGAAAGGTTATCGGTGCTATAATCCTGCCACCAAAAAGCTTTATGTGTCTAGGCATGTCACTTTTTTGGGAAAACTATCCTACTACACTATATACCTTCCACCCCTGTCCCTATTACTAAGGATGAATTGGTTCACATTGACCCATTTCCTTCTACTCTGAAGCCGGTGCGACAGGTTGTTGACCGCCGTCATTGTCTCAACACATGACTTCAGAGTATAATGATTCGCCTCAATATCTGATTGTGCAGCCATTCTTTGCTCCACAGACAGCATCGGAAAGTTCAAAGGCGCAAAACCAGGGGCGCTAGGTCCAGGGATACTTGGTTGAGGTTCAAGGGCAATTGCCCCGGCTATCTCTCTTGTGGCCTCGTTGAGGTCGGGAAAGAGAGTGAGACCACGGGACGACGAGGCTATGTTCTGGGTAGCTGAACGGGAAGAAGAGGCCATATTCAGGGTTGGTTGCAGAGTTGCAGAGTGTTTCAGCGATACAACTCTCAGAAAACGAAGAGTTTTTCGGAGTTTTTCAGCAGTTTTTTTGTCTCAGCATCAGCGGCAACCTCGCCTTGGTTTAAATAGGCAAGGCTGACACTCTGTTGATCACGTGCCTCGCCGCGTAATCGGCGCGCCTTTTGATGGCTCGACTTTTGATGGCTGTCGGGCACACCTTTTTGATGGCACGCCTTTTGATGGCTGTCGGGCACACCTTTTGATGGCATGCTTTTTGATGGCACGCCTTTTGAGGGTGCGACTTATATGGGTCCGACAAGACTCTGTAAACTGTCCCGACTTTAATTCCGGTTAGCTTCTATATGGGTCCGACAAGACTCTGTAAACTGTCCCGACTTTGATTCCGGTTAGCTTCTATATGGGTCCGACAAGACTCTGTAAACTGTCCCGACATTGATTCCGGTTAGCTCTTATATGGGTCCGACAAGACTCGGTAAACTGTTCCGACATTGATTTCGGTTCTCTGCTACAACGGTTCGACACAGCCATATAGTGTCTTCTACAACGGTCCGACATGACCCCGTAAACTGTTTTTTACAACGGTCCGACATGACCCCGTAAACTGTTTTCTACATCGGTCCGATATGACCCCATAAACTATCTTCTACAACGGTCCGACATGACCCCATAAACTGTCTTCTACCTTGGTCTGCCATAACCATACGGTCTTCTACAACGGTCTGACACGACCATACAGTGTCTCCTATCCACTTTTATTTTATTTTCAGTTCATTTTCCTGTTTTGTTACTCTCTCCAAACTCAAGTTGGCTAGTCTCTATCCTCCTTGAGTTTGAGGGGGGCTGTTAGTATATTAGTATATTATATGTAATGTATTGTTAGTGATCTAGATAGTGGATGTAGTTAGTGATCTAGATAGTGGATGTAGTGGATGTATATAATATGTAAGGATATAGATAGTGGCTCTTAGTGGTGATAGTGGCTCTTAGTGGTAATAGTGGCTCTTAGTGGCACAAATAGTAGCTCTTGTTCTCTCCTATATAAGGAGTGTAATATGGTCTTCATAAATGTGTATATTGATATCAATCAATCAATAATATCAATACATTAATTTCTTACAGTTTCTGATCTTGAGATCTCTACCTTGCCTCTTCCTAGTACCTCTAATATCTCGCCAGCTCCTCCTTCTCCAGCTCCCGCTTCCCCTGCTCCTCTTCTTGTTTATCAGTGTCGCAAAGCACTTCCGAGCTCGCCTGTCTCTAGCTCTACTGTCCCTCCAGCTGTTTCTTTGGATCCCGCTCCTCCTATACGTCGTTTTCCCACGCGTGATCGTCGTGCTCCGAACTGGTATTGTTTTGGTAATATATGTTTTTCCATTTCCTATCAGTCTTTTCTTTCTTGTCTTCATACTTATTTTGAGCCTAGGTCCTACAAGGAAGCTTGTCATGATCCCAATTGGATTGCTGCCATGAATGACGAATTAACTGCTTTGGCTAACACTCAAACTTGGGATTTGGTTCCATTACCTACTGGCAAGAATATTGTAGGCTATAAATGGGTTTATAAGGTCAAAACCCTTTCTGATGGTTCTTTGGAACGATACAAGGCTTGTTTTGGTCCGAACTGGTATGGTTTTGGTAATATATGTTTCTTCCCTTTCCTATCAGTCTTTTCTTTCTTGTCTTCATACTTATTTTGAGCCTAGGTCCTACAAGGAAGCTTGTCATGATCCCAATTGGATTGCTGCCATGAATGACGAATTAACTGCTTTGGCTAACACTCAGACTTGGGATTTGGTTCCATTACCTACTGGCAAGAATATTGTAGGCTGTAAATGGGTTTATAAGGTCAAAACCCTTTCTGATGGTTCTTTGGAACGATACAAGGCTTGTTTGGTTGCCCAGGGCTTTTCTCAGGAGTATGGGATTGATTACGATGAGACTTTTGTCCCTGTTGCCAAGATGACTACTGTTTGCACTCTTATCTCTGTCACTATTGCCCATCACTGGCCTTTGTTTCAACTTGATGTCAAAAATGCCTTTCTGAATGGGCATCTTGCAGAAGAAGTATATATGCGCCCCTCCACCGGGTCTCTCACACCCTCCCGGTGTGGTTTGTCGTCTTCGCCGTGCTCTCTATGGTCTTAAGCAATCTCCTCGTGCTTGGTATGAGCGATTTCACTCTGTTGCACTTCAGCTTGGGTTTTGCCCTAGTCATCATGATTGTGCTCTATTTGTTCAGCGTACTTCTGTTGGCCTTGTTCTTCTTCTCTTATATGTGGATGGATGATATGATCATCACTGGCTCTGATTATAGTACTATTAAGGAGGTTAAGCATCAGTTGTTTCAGGAGTTCGAGATGAAAGATTTGGGGTCTCTTCGATATTTTCTTGGTATTGAGATTACTACTTCTCCTACTGGGTATCTTCTTTCTCAGACTAAATATGCCCGTGATGTTCTTTCTCGTGCCAATCTCACTGATGATAAGATTGTCGACACTCCTCTTGAGTTGCATGCTAAGTTTTCTGCTTCTGATGGCGTTCTTCTTGAGGATCCCACTTTGTATCGTGAGTTGGTTGGGTGCCTTGTTTATCTCACCGTTACTCGTCCGGATATCTCCTATGCTGTGCACATTCTCAGTTAGTTTGTTTCTGCTCCTCGCTCCACACACTGGGCTGCCTTACTCCGTACTCTGCGCTACCTTCGGGGCACTTTGTTGCAATGTTTGCTGTTATTTGCCTCTTCGGACTTGACTCTCCGTGCCTATGCTGACGCTGATTGGGCCGGTGACATCTCTGATCGCAAATCCACTTCTGATCTTTGTGTTTTCCTCGGTGATTCTCTCATCTCTTGGAAAAGTAAGAAACAGTCTGTTGTAGCTCGTTCCACTGCTGAGCTGAGTATCGTGCCATGACTCATGCTACTTCCGAGATAGTTTGGCTTCGCTGGCTTCTCTCTGATATGGGCATCTCTCTTTCTGATCCGACTCCGTTGTATTGTGATAATCAGAGTGCTGTTCAGATTGCTCATAATTCAGTCTTCCATGAGCGGACCAAGCATGTTGAAATCGATTGTCACTTTGTTCGACAACATCTTCAGGCTGGCACTATTTCTCTTCCTTTTGTTCCGTCCTCTCTTCAGTTGGCCGATTTTTTTACGAAGACTCATACTGTTGCTCGTTTTCATTTTCTTCTTGGCAAACTTTCAATACTTTTTGCACTCGCATCCTCAGTTTGAGGGGGGGTGTGAAGATTATTGTATTTTCTGTTGTTATTTAGGATAGTTTCGTCTATTAGATTATTAGGGTTTATTCATTTAGGTTATATATATTGTACTCAATGATATTCGAGATATACAAAAAACAGATGTTCTTTGTTATCAGCTATAACAACAAACAATCAATAGTTGCATGAATACAAACACAAATATAAGCAAGAATGAATAGTGGACAAAACAGTGCATGTAGGTTTACTTCTGATGCAGGTAAGAAAGATAATAGATTATATAGAAAACAAACTAGGAAAAATTGAAGCCATGAATCAAAAAGAAAATAAATTTTAAAAACACTGCACCATTGCTGACTGAATTGCAAAGGACAAAAAACAATAGCAGAATTGATAGACACAAAGCATGAAAGCCACAATACATCATTTAAAATGATGGGAATAGAAAACATAAAAGATTTTTTTTTAAAGAAATTAAAGTAAAAGTGAAACCTTCAAATATGCAAATAAGGTGCAAGTATAGGGAGCAAATCAAGCAAATGAGAACTAAGCAAAGCAACGAGGAGCATCTCCACTCCATCTTTTCTTTCATCAAACAATGTATGCAAAATAATAGAAACAATCAATAAGATATATATATATATGTATATATATACAAACACACAAAAAAATAACAGAAATAGACAACCAAAAAGGCCTCTGTTTTCCCCCTAATCTAATCACAGCAGGCGAGCACAACCAAGAAAAAACTAAACATTAAAAGTCAAGCCCCAAACTAAAGCAGAAAAAAATGGGTTCTTACATAGTGATATAGTTTCAAATAACCTAAATCTTGAATCCAACTAACCTACAAATAGGAAACCAACAGACAAAAAAGATGAAGGAAATCAAACTGCAAAAAGAGGACAGTAACAAAAAGGAAAATTATTCAGAGAATTAAATAGTTGAACAATGGTTAAAAACAAAATACATAGGACGCAATTATAACAGCATGAAATTTTAAAAATGCCCAAAACATTTGACAAAAGCAGACTTTTCTTCAACACCAGCAGAGCTTGACCCACAGATTTGTAAATAATAATAAAATTTAAAAGAAAATCAATCAATCTTATAATCTTAAAAATAAAAACACAAAGGCACATAAAAAAATAAAAACAAAAAAGGTAAAAGATGAGCAAATATGAGAAGAGAAATACATTTTAAAAAATGTACAAATAGCTATCTTAAAAATGCATGCTTGATACACCTCAACAATTTACAATATGACACAAGTAGAAATAAATTTAGATTTAACAAAAATATACCCACAAAATAGCATGAAAATGACCAAAAATCTTATCTTGCAATTCAATCTGTAATGCATATATATGACTTGTAGCTAACTGAAATTGCATGTGACAATGAAGAGAATTACCCAACAAAATGGGTCAAAATCTGATCTCGAACAAGCTTCAATGGAAGATCAAGAGTTTCAGTTGAAGATCAAGAGTTTCAAAGCAGAGGTCACCAAACGCATATTTGATGCCATTGATTTCTGGTAAGCTTGGAGATCGTCGTACAGATTATAAACCCATCGCCCGTCGAAATCATGAACCCATCATTACATCGTCAAGATGTTTGTTCAAACCCATTTCCGGTAAGGTTTCTGCAAATAGCAAAATAGCAAATAAGAGAAACAGAAAATTGTCGAAAAGTGGGATGTACCGATGAGAAGATGAAATAAAAACCCTCTCTATCGTCATAGTTTTCTTAGCCTTTTTCTTTGAGGTTTCAGATTCATCTTTGTCTCCGTTCTCGCTGACACTATAGAAGAGGAAGGTGGTTGTTTGTGCCATGGTTGTTGTTTGACGACAAGTCTTGGTGGTTTTTGCATGGGAGAAGGCTGAGACAGAAGCAAAGAAGAGAGGAAGAGACAAGATAAAGTGGTGGAGGCAGGTCAGATGTCTATCAAACTTCAACCAAAATAAAAATCACTTTTTTTCAAGCAAGAGCAGCAGGGGCTGCGGTGGTTTCCCAAGACAAACCCACAACCACATCCCAAATTACTGAACAAACCTCATGTGGTTATTATGTAGCATAAAGGCTCAATGAGGGCAAAATAGGAAACAAAAATGAGAGCCTCTTATATTACAAGTGTACTAGTGTATGCCCGTCCGTGCCTTTATAAATAATGTTATGATCAAAATGTAATTGTAATTTATACTTATCTTGTTGAAATTTGTGAAATTTGTGTCATTTTTTGATAAAGATATTCAAATATTTTGTCTTCATGCCTATTTTTTTGGACCAGACTAAAACTTAGAAAAATTTGAGAGTCACCCATCATATGAATGTTCAGCAGGTTGGGAAGCAGTTGGTGAAGTAGACATTGGTGAAGTAGACATAATTTGTGAAGCAGACAAAATTAAGTTTGAGAGTCACCCACAACATAATTAAGTTTCAATTTAATTGAAATCAATTGTTAGTAATGTGACAACAGAATGGACACTTGTTTCCTCAATCTACAATCCTTTTATTTATTTATTTCCAAAAAAGCACATTCACCAGACAACAAAGCAATAATGAAGGCAACTAAAAAAATATGATAATAAATAATACTATATTCACCACTGTGAATAATTCAAGAGGTGTGGGAAGCAGTTTATGCAGTTTACCCGCAGTGGTGGAAGGCTCTAGGATTGCCAGTACAATTTTTTTTTCATCCAGGCACGGGCATACATTAATTTTATACTCAATTAAGATGAATCGTTTTTAATTAAAATAGGCATGAAAAATAAAAACGAAAAAGACAATCAAATTTTTGTTTCATATTTTTGTTTCCTTCTTTCCTTTCCCACCTCTACTCTCTTCACTTACCCGCAGTGATTGAAGATGAACTGCTCCTTTGCATATTGGCAAAACAGTTTGTATGCCCGTGCCTAGATAGAACTCCAAAACAATCAGATCCATGAACCTATGAGATGAAAGTTTAAAAATTTAAACTAATAAAAAAAAAAAAAACCTAAAACCAACCCAACACATTGGTTAAAGCATACCTACTGTTTTCAATGTGTTTGACGGAGGGAAGTTTTTAATTGGGGTTAGTTTGTGCAGCAAGTAAAAAAATATGAAATTCAAAATATTCATACTAACTATCAAGTAAAACTAACACAACACATTGAAAAACAAACAAACAAACAATGGAACAACCCCAATTTGGGAAAAATACAATCGAACGAACAAACGCTGGAACTTGCTAAAGCATTGTCAACGAACTTGCAACACAATTTCTTTGTTGTTGGTACAAAGAAAACTACCAAACAGCTAGCATTATGATGAGCAAACATGCTATGAATTTGACCCTTAGATTTTGTGGTGCTTTGGAGTTTAACCACATATATGAATGTTTCATAAAGCTAAAGTTTTGTCAAGATTTGGCTCCAATTTCATAATCAACAATGGAAAAAATACAATTGAACAAACAAACAATGGAACTTGCTAAAGCATTGTTAATGAACTTGCAACACAATTTCTCCATAACTAATTTGTTGTTGGTACAAAGAAAGCTACCAAACAGCTAGCATTATGATAAGCAAACATGCTATGAATTTGACCCTTAGATTTTGTGGTGCTTTGGAGTTTAACCACATATTGAATGTTTCATAAAGCTAAAGTTTTTGAGATTTGGGGTTAGCAGTTCAGATTATTCAGAATTAGATTCCTTTATTTTTGTACCATTTTTTGAGCAACCAAACAAACCACTAAGAAGTGAGGCAATGACTTGAAGAAAAAATAAAGGTTTCTAACAATTTGCAACCCAGAAGAGGTGTTCATTTTCTAGAATTCCAAGAATTAAAAACCCATAATACCAAAAAGAGGTTAGTCAGTTATCCATATAAAATATATGAAAATATTTAGTGGAACTCTTTTTGAGTGGTGATATGAGCAATAATTTTTTTTATAAATGTTTCTCAATTTTCTACTTCAGGATATGGGTGTTAGTGCTACTTAGGTTCTTGGTGATGTTTATCATTTATGTTCTCCTAGATGAATGCCTAGAAATTCTGCTTGGGTTCATGGTAAATCTATTATAAGCCTAATGCATATTTTTTGTGTTGTATCTATCTATTACAACTCAGCACTTGAAGGTTGGTTTCTTGGTATAAATTAGTCAATAATGGATGCTATTCCGTAATGAGTTTTTATTGCCTCTGCCGCTTGAAAACCAGTCAGTCGACCACTTGCCTTATTTGTCACCTTTTGTGGGTAACAAAATAGAGCAGAAAGGGAAGGAAAAAGAGAAGGAAAAATAGATTACCTTGGTGAGAATCAGTTCAGTTCCTGCTCTGTAGTCGAAAATTTCTGTTTGGTAACTGGTAAAAACAATGAAATCAACAAAGAAAGAGGAGAGGAATTTCAAAAATTAATGATTCAAACCCATTGAGGAACAATTGTAAATTTAAATAAAATAAAACAACACAAATTGCAATGCCTTTATAATTTTACTTCACAGGACAATATCAGGAAAGAAGAATTCAGGCACATCAAGGCCTTGCAGTTTCATTCCACAGGAAATTGCAATGAAGAAACTGCAAAAGGTCTGCAAAAGGTTAAGGAAAATAGGTTTAATTTCAAATAGGTTTAAGGAAAATACTGAAATCGAGAAGGGTTGTAAGGGAAGGAGGAAATTGACAAATTGAAATCTTACCTTGCGAGCTGTAAATTGAAATCGAAGGGTTGAAGGGTTGATGAAGAGGAGCATGACGAAGGAGGAAGAGGGTGGGTGTCGATGAAGAGGAGGTGATGCAAAGGGTGAGAAGAAGAACGGTTGTGATAGAGAGGGTGGGTTTTTTCATTCTGTTCAAGAAGAAGAACAGAGAGAGAGAGAGGAGAGGGAACGTGGGAGAGGGGGTAGGTGGGCAACCATCATTGATACATTTAGGCGGCAGCCAACATTGATCTCAACCATTGATATATACTTAGATATATACTTAGGATTAATCTAGACCATTAAAATTAAATGTATCTCTAATACATTTTAGACATTTTTAAAAACCCTTCTGTCTTATTATATAGATAGATATATTTTATCAGAAATGATGCATCTCTCTAATTTTAGAACTCTAAACAGAGCTCTAATGACTTGACAATGAAAAAAAAAAAACAAGACACAAACATCACATTATTATAGGACTTACACACCATTAGTGCTCTCTAGAACTTCACAATTAAAGCTCCCAATCTTTTTTTCATATTTTATCTATGTAACGTGGCCCCCCCTTGGCTGGCTGTTTCTTTACTATTTGACTTTCATCTTCTCTATTTGAAAGTTGGTCCCATCTTCCATCTAAAAAAACAGATCTGCTAAAACAAAATAATAATAAAAGTAAAATAAAAGTAATGTCATGGAAAACTTGGCAAGTGAGTTAGGTGGTATGTTATTTTTTTATAATTTACTTTCTTTTCACATTTTCTCTTTTACAAACAATCAAACAAAGAGCTCTCAGCATTTGGGGCTTTTCTTTTATCTCAAAATCACAGGTTTTATTTTGCTCTTTTTACTATGAGGGAGTCACAACCAATAGCTCTCATCAATGACAAAACTCAACTTTTGGAAGTAACATTTGGGGTTTTTCTTTTATCTCAAAATCACGGGTTTTATTCTTTTTTTTACTATGAGGGAGTCGCAACCAATAGCTCTCATCAATGACAAAACTCACCTTCTGGAAGTAACTGACAAAAGTAACACTGTAACTCATTAACTCTCACTTTAGGGGTGTTTGGGAAGTTTGGTTTTTGGTTTTTTTTTTTTTGTTTTTTTCCACTAAAAGACAAATTGGTTACAAAATCAAAAAAAACCAATCCAAACAAAATATCACATCAAACCCCATAATCATTTCACTTTTTATCTCACAAACATCACATCCAACCACAAAAAAACCCAACTATCTTCCCAAACACAAAAAAAATTTTCTCCAATAATATCCTACAACTAAAAAAACCTACAAAAAAATCCACTTCCCAAACACCTACTTTGTTATTATTAATTTATTTAAAAATTAAAATATTTAGTTAATAGAGAAGAAGAGATTCATTTTTTATTTATTTATTTTCTTTATGAATAGTAGAGAAGATGACTCTCAACTTTTAAAAATGTTCTCTCATTTTTGTAACACACTTTGTGTTATATCATCGTGTTAGTATATAAAGAATTTTAATCTTTGCTGCATCATAGATGGTTATTGTTAGGGGACCTTTTTTTTATTATTTCAACAGTTACAACCTGCTTGTTAGAAATTTAGAGAGAAAGAGAGAGATTGAGATAAGTTAGAGTGGCCTGCTTGTTAGAGAGAGAGAGAGAGAGAGAGAGAGAGAGAGAGAGAGAGAGATTGATTAGGATATGTTAGCATCTCCAATGGATTGCTAAAACACCTGTTATTGCCAAAATATAGCAGCTTGGGCCAAAATGGATTGTCCAATGGCCTACTATTATACTTGCCAAAGATGGCAGATTGCCATTTCTGTTCTCAAAATTGGCAGGTTGAATAGCAGCTGCCAAACATGCCACATCAGCAAATATCAACAGATTTTGGGCTCCAAATTCAGTTGAAAAAACATAATTGAAACAGTATAAAACCTCCCAAATTTAAGAATCAAACCCAATTTTCAAAGGAGTTGCCAAATTCACAAATTTCAGAACAAATTTCACAATCAATTTCACAATTTCAGAATAAATTTCACAAATTTCAGAATAAATTTGAGAATTTTAGAATCACACAAATTTCAAAATCAATTTCAGAATCACAAAGCAAATTTCATCATCAATTTCACAAATTTATATAAATTTCATAGACGAAGATGATAAATACCTGGATCGACCTCTAGGGCTTCTTCTTCAGCCGACTGGTTTGAGGACAGAGAGAGAGAGAAGACTGGTTTTGGAGATCGGTGATCGGTTAGAAGCAATGAGCTGGAGTATGGCTGGGCCACCATGGCGCAAGGGAGTGCGAGAAGTTCTTAACAAAGCCAGTCATCATTCTGGGTGTCTTCCTCATGGTGCTCTCTCTGGCTGGACTCATCGGCGCGTGCTGTCGCGTCTCATGGCTTCTCTGGGTCTACCTCTTGGCTATGTTCCTCCTCATCGTCATTCTCTTCTGCTTCACCATCTAAGTATTCGTGGTCACAAACAAGGGGGCTTGAGAGGTGATCTCTGGGAAGGGGTATAAGGAGTATCGGCTCGGAGATTACTCGAATTGGTTGCAGAAGACAGAGAGAGAGAGGGGGGTTTCGATGATGGAGGAGGAAAAAGGAAGAGGAGAGGCAGAGTCAGAGTCAGACTGAGAGGGAGAGGGAGAGGGAGAGGGAGAGGGAGGAAGACAGACTAATGAAGGTCTGCGAATGGGTTGAGATGATTCTACCGTTGGAGACTTGCTGGGTGGACGGTGGTGATCTGCATTCGAAATGAAAAGAGCCGTTGTGCTCTGTTTGCCAAATAAAAACAAAAAAACAAAAATTGAAAAATAAGTCTGAAATTTGGTTTAATTTTTTATTTTTTTGGTAGTGTTATGAAATTTGAAATTTGGTGGGGGTGAATTATATATATATATATTTTTCATTTTTTTATTTTTTATATTTGTCTAATCAAGAATAATGTAAATAAATTATTTTTTTTAAACAATTAAAAAAAGGTCACAAAAGATAAAAAATAAACAAAAAAAAAAATCATTAGAAAACCTATATCAAAACAATACTTACAAACTTGGAAGAAAATTTGGTTAAGATTTGCCAAAATAACAAGTGACTATTGGAGCACTATTGACAAAATAGTACTATTAATTACCAAATTATAATAATAGTAATGCAATTTTAGCAAATATCATTGGAGATGTTATTAAAAGTGTGCTTCTTATAGGCAATCATGGATGGATGGACAATAGAGTTATTTAGTCACAGAGACTGGAGTGTATCTTAAGGAGTAATGCTGTACAAACAAACTTTCCTTACAAATTGACGTGTCACCTAAAATATTAGTAAGTTAGGCCTCATTTCACATTTCAAAGTTGTATCACGCTATGTCACATCAGTTTGTAAGAAAAGTTTGTAATTTTTTTTTTTTAAATTTTTTATAGCATTTTCTTATCTTGAGTATAGTAAAAACAATTAACCTGATGTTCTTCGACGCATCAGAGTAATCTTTACTCAAATTGTCAAATTTGAATTCATAAATGTGTTCAAGAAAATATTTTTTTTAAAAATTCAAAGTAAATGTAATAAAATATTAAGTTTGGCACAGTGGAATGGAGTGTTTCTTTTCAAATTTGTCAAGTTTTTATATGTCAACTAACAAATTTGGCATACAAAATTTTCAAGGTTTAAGTAGAGTTGCTCTTGTACAATTACATTGTGTGATCTATTGAAAACATAATTTAGATTATAAATTTAATTAGTGATTTGAAAAGAGAAAAGAAAATGATGAGTGAAATTAATTATATTTTATTTATCGTTTCGCTTTGTTTTTTCAAATTTTTATTTAATTCCCGAGTAGATCAATGCTTGTAAAATTACACAACTTTTATGGTGGGTGTTAAATTTTTTAGATGTATCTATTAAATGCATTTAAGAAGTTTAAACAAATGTTAAAGACAAAAAAATACAAATACATAAATGTATTTTTGTTTTTATTTTTATTTTTATTTTTATTTTTTTGTTTTTATCTTCAAAAGGTAATCGTTTGTCTTTTTACCTAAGAACAATTCAATAGTGCATTTAATATGTAAAAACATAGATACTTACCTCCGCTATGAGTGGAATGAAAATGGAATGTAGTGCGGAACAGTAATTGGGTAAATATTAATTTTTTTTAAGATTTAAAAAAATATAATAAATTATATAATTTTAAAATAATTATATTGAGATCTCTTCAAAATTTTAATTCTCATAATACTTAATTAATTTTTATCAATAATTTGTTAGTTGTATCTAAAAAAAAAATAGTGTTATTATATTTTCTATATTAAAGTATATATTTTATTCTCTTTATGTTTGTGTCTGTACGAGTACGAAATAATCATCATTCGTATTATCTTGTTAATCAAATTTGTGCTCCTCCAAACGTCATCGTAATACCTAAAATCACAAACGTGAGCTATCCGGCGATTGTGTGCTAGAAACCCCTCCAATGCTTAAGTCAGCAAGTACACTAAGTAAGTAAAAGCTCTGTGAATTTGGAAGTAAGCACAATCCTAGTAGAACTATAACTTTCTTTTGTAGAGTCCTCCTAGGAATCGCATTCCTAAAAGATAATATACATCTTTTGATATCCTCCTCACTACAAACCAAGTGAAATGACACAACTCTTTGCACGGCTTCCACCCAAGCAACTGAACTACTTAACTCTATCTGCCATAGGCTCAACTGTGCTACACATAGCGCCATATATAGCTTGCACGGTGAGCCACCGTGCTGACATTGCGCGACTCTTCTCCTAGCTCGATCAATATCTCCATTCTCAGTCTATTTGACCGCCTTCCCTTATAGCTCGGTCAAAGTGTTAACCGCCATTAGAAAGTAGTTAAGTTCAAGAATATGGGCATTTTGGTTGTTCAGTCAAACTTCTTTGACCGGTTCCATCTACTATTCGGCCCAAGTTAAGCTCTTCCCAAGGCATAGCTCGGCCCAACTTGCGGCCCAAGCCTCAAAGTCACTTCCATCTAACTTAACGCAATTTAGCTACACAAATTACCCTCTCAGTGTCTTTATACCATCTACACTAACTCTGATTTTTTTAGTCTTACTAAAAAAGAAATCAATATAATCATATCAAAACTATAAAACTTATTATATTTTTACCAATCTTTAGGGAGTCAATGTAATTTACGTTATATAATTTCATCTAAAATACATAATCAATAAGTCACTAAAAAAGAGAAAATGCTAATATATACAAAATCGTCTCAATTGGGCTCCTCATCACCACTGTCACTGCCCTCTTCTTCCTCCCCAACGTCGGCGACACTGCCGCTCTCCTCTGCTTCAAATCCCAGGCCCAACAGCTGAACAATATCCACTTTCCCAAATCAATTGGAAGTATTACAAATAACTAACTATTAAGATACAACCTAACAAATCATGTTAAACAGTGTTAATAAAGTCACTTGCCAAAAAAAAAGAAAAGAAAAGAAAGTATACTTGCCAAAAAATGCTAACACTGTCATTGATTCGACAAATTAAAAAATACTAGGGGTTATTTGGAGTTTGCATGTTTGGTAGCTATTTTATTATTTTTTCTCTGTCTTTAGTGAATTATTTTTTAAAAAAATTCAAAAAGTTTTTACAGTTGTAGATTCTACTCAACTATAGACGGATCAAAAATTCTAAAAAAACAAAAAAAAAACTTAGTTAGTTAGCTTTGTTGGCCTTTTTTTTCTCGTCTTTTTTTGGTCTTTAGTGAACTTTTTAAAAGTTTTCTATTTTTTTATTACTTTTTAAATTGCCTACACAAAACGGACTTAAAAAGTTAAAAAAACAAAAATTTGACATAATTTTCAAGACAAAAGAGTTCCAAAAAAAATGGGACTTTTTTTTTTTTTTTCTATGCTAAACTAAATAATCAAAAAATTTATGCAAAATTTATTTCAAATATAATGTGGCAATGGCATATTTGTTAGTTACGATTAGAATGATGAACATTATATTTTAAGATACATAGACCATAATAAATCACATTATTATATACAATAGTTCTGGAGAATATTTTGTACATATCACCGCCCATTCAACTATAAATATAGAAAAGTTGCAACTCTCTTGTGTAGCAAACAAGAGGAAGTGTGTTGAAATAACTAAAAAAGACAGAAATATAAAAAAATTAATATTAATTACTATTATTCTTCTTTAGTTTAAGAATGTGATTCTTGTGGAAATTAGTAATCAAAATTCATCTTTGTATTGCAACCTTTTCAAACAAACCTGAAATTATTCTCATTTTCTTTCAAAATTACTATCATCCAAACTTAACCTCAAATAATACAGGATTAATTACACTAATACCTCCTTAATTATTAGTAAATATTAATTTACAACATTATTTACGAACATGCACATTTTGACCATTTAATTATAAAAATATATCACTTTCATCGCTCCAAAAAAGAGCATTTGTACAATTTTTATAGTTAAGGAATCAAAATGTACATGCTCATATATGGAGGAGGTAAACTAATATTTATTAATAGTTGAGGAAATATTGGTGTAATTAACTCAATGGTAAACTTATAAGTAGTTTTAAATGGTAACTTATAAAATTATGTTTGAATACCATTTGGAACTACTTAAAAAGTTTACTATTGTGTAAACATAATTTTATAAAAATTAGTTAGAAGTTTACTATTAGGTTATGTAATTTAATTAATGATTTGGAAAAAGAAAACAAATGATTGAGAATATATTTTATTCACATTTCATTTATTCTTTCTCTTTTTTTAATCCAAATACAACGTTCTTTTTTATTTTTATTTAAATTTATAATCTAAACACAACGTTCTTTTTTTAGATGTACCTATTAAATGCATTTAAGAAGTTTATATAAATGCTAAAGACCAAAAAATAAATAAATAAATAAAAACAAAAATACATAAATGTACTCTTTTTTTTTTTAACTTCAAGAGGCAATCATTCATCCTTGTACCTAAGAACAATTCACGTAAAAACATAGACGCTTACCTGAATCGAATGAAAATGGGGCATTGCACAAAATACGGTAATTGGGTTTAGAAAAAAAATACAATAATTTTTGTAATTTTAACCAAATTATATTGAGATTTCTTAAGATTTTAAGTTTGTTTAAGATTTTAATTTTGGTAACACTTAACCCATTTTTCACCAGTAATTTGTTAGTCATATTCATAAGAAAAATAGTGTTATTATATTTTTTTTATACTAAAATATATATTTTATTTTCTTATATTTGTGTCTTTACACCATCTGCATTTGTTATAGTTGTTTCAATATTACTAAAAATGAGATCCATATATAATTATGTCAAAACTGTAAAATTTACTATCTTTTTACCAAAGTTCAATATAGCGATTCTGCTTTAGATTCGACTTGTTTATTGTTTTAGATCCGAGTTTTCTTGTTTGGTATAATTGTTCATATCCATATTTATCTTATTCTTCATTGAGTTTGGTTATTGAAATGTCTTTATTGCGTTCAGAACAGGTTAGGAGTCGTTTTTCTAAAATTGTTGCTACCAGGTTTTAGTTCGTTCACTCGACCGACCCTTCTTGCGCTCAAGCGAACTTTGAGAACTCCCAGTACTTTTGCAAGTCTACAAATATATTGGGAGGGTAGTGTTTTTAGCTCGAGTGATGCGTATTGCGCTCAAACGGTCCTTCTTGCTCTCGAGCGGTTTGCTTTAGGTCTACAAAACTTCTGACAGTGTAGTGTTCTTCGCTCAAACGGTCTCACTTTTTGTGTCTGGTCGTTCAAGTGGTCTGCGCGTATATCAGTTCGTAAAACACACTTTTTGAGTCACTTTTTCATCTCTCTCTCTCTAAACATTTCTAAAACCTAAATCTAGACTTTCTCTCTCTAGAAACCTTATCTAAACCTTAAATACACCTTGATCTATCAATTTCTACACCATAGTCTCTTTGTTAAAAAGATAGAGCACGAAGAGGGCTTCGTTCTAATTGGAGTAAAATTTGTTTTCGGCTCCACTCAACTTCAACTCTTGTTCTCTCTTGTCTTGGTCTTTGAGATAGGGATTCTCCTCACTTTAGTATGATTTTTTAACTTAGTTATTTGTCTTTTAAAGAAATCATGGGATTTAGGGGTTTTGAACAAAATCTAGGGTTTTAGTTTTGAAATCAAAAGAGAGGTTTTCAAAAGGGTTTTTGTATATGGTTGTGGATTTGTAAATATGGTAGAGTTGTGATGAACGGTGCATTTCTATCATTGGAATTGATTTTGTAAAGAAAATGGGATTTCGCCCTAAAATCTCAAATGTTGATTTGTAAAGAAAGAAATGGAAATGATGTTGGATATGTGAAATTGGATTGATGTTGATGACGAAAGTGGAGTTGGATATATATTATCACTCTTATCTTGAGGTTTTGAAAAGTTTATCTTTCTTGGAAATTAGTTATATGTTTAGAGATATCTGTTTTGGGCTATCAGTGGAGGATAGTTATGATTGTCATAGAAATTGCATGAGAATTAGGTGAATTGAAACTGATTTTCCATCCATTTGCATCGAGCATTGTTGCATATTTAACACATTGAAAATGTTATCATTTTGAGAAAAATTGGTGAATACCTTGGTGAATCTGGATAAGGGGTGTGTTTATGGTATTATGTTAGCCTGTGTGTCCTTGGTGATAGTCTAGAAACCCACATAATTAGGTGTCGAGCCTTCCAGTTAATACCGATAAAAATGACAATTTGGTAGAGCTTGTATAGCCTACTTACAGACACTTACCTAGGGATTTCCAGAGTTGTGATTCACTATCCTATTTTCTATTATAAAAGGAATGGCTTCATGATTGTGATACGACCTGGTATCACATGGTTTTGGAAAGAAATATAAAATGTTTTGACACGAGCATTGCATATGCATTCACTTTATGACTTTATTAATATTCATACACCGTGATAGAGCATCTCTACTAGACTTTGCCTCGTCCTATGTAGAAAACCAATTTTCAGATGCTGATGATATGCCTCCACCAAGGACTTAGCTTGGGAGGATCTTAGAGTTGAAGGTTTATTTTTGTTATTATTGTAATTATTTTTGTATAAACCTAGGGCTTAACTTGTATTGAGTTTAAACTCACTTTTGTTGTAACCAAGCATTGCCTTGGAAAATTGTAGCCTTTAAGGCATTTAATTATCTATTTAACTTTTAATTCTTATTTTTTGCTTTTGGAACATGTTGTAGATTCAAGGTTAGGGCTTATGAATATATAGTTGCACGTGCTATCTTTTGTACAATGAAATCATACGAAACGGAAGGATATTACATTCAGAACTATATTTTCATTTATTCAATGTTGTGTATGGTTTATTGTTATCTATTTTGGGCTGTTACATTCAAGGAGTCAGTGCGATTCACCCTATATAATTTCATCTCAATACATAACCAATAAGTCGCTTGCCAAAAAAGAGAAAATGCTAATGAAGTATAACCAATAATGGTTAAGATACAACTTAACAATTTTTGTTAAATAGTGTTAATATAGTCATTTTCCAAAAATAAAAAAAGATCACTTGTCAAAAAAGAGAAACTATTAGTGTGTACCGAATCTCACACTAGATGAAAGTGGATCGGAGCTCCGCAGCTGAAATGGACTATCCAGGAACTGGGGATCTGCAAAACAGAACATCATCAGAGTTGTCAAGCCGGGGTTGGCCGGAAAACCCCACCAGTGTGGAAATGAGTGATCGGAGAAGATAAAAGATTCTCTCTAGCTGTAGAGAGAGAGATAGAGTGTGTGTGTGTGTGTATGTGTGTGTGTTTTAGTTTAGGTGAATTGAGTTAGTTCAAGTTACCTTCAATGTGAAGAGATTGAGGCTTATATAGAATACTTTACTTGTTGCCCAAGATGGTTTCATGGAGCTTTGGTGCGTCAAGGCTTCTCTTAACATTGCCCAAGGTGGAGGACCACAAGGTAGTTGACCATGGATACATGTGCTCATTGTAACCATGCATCTAATAGATCACATTCCCTTTGCTAACTATTTCTGTGATTCTAGGAGGGGGGACCAATTGAGGTCGCAGTCTGCACATGCATGTGTTCACAGCTTCCATGTTTCTCTGAGAGGTTCCTTCAGCTCAGTACCATTATGCCTCAACTCGGTCTTTCATAAGATTACTTGTAGAGATGGGTTGGCCCACTTGGATATTTTTGTGTGGGCTCAACCCACTTCGGTTTTAATGATGGGTTTGGCCTATCAGTTCGGTCTTATGAATTAGATCCAGCAGCTCGACCTAGCCCAACATTGCGATTGGGCTGGCCTTTCCACTATATGTTGGGCCCAAGTGCTTAAGGACTTTGGAAGATCATTCTTCATGGAGATGGGCTCAATGGACTGAACCATGTACTTGTCTGGCCCACTTAGGTTTGGATTAGTGGATTGGACCGGCCTAAGGCTTAGATCAGACCCGTTTATAATTTGCCCCTTCATTTCCCCTTAACTTGTGCTAAGGTTCCCCTTGGGGGAAGCAACTGTTCAGTATCCCAACTATCACATTGGTTCAGCTTTTCCTCGGTTTGGCATTAGTGGCGGTTCAATTCCTGACACATGTGCTCTGCGTGTGTCCTTTCACAGTGACATATGACAGTATGGTGTTGGTGCGTAAAGGTAGTGCGCCGTTTTCTTGTAGACAGACATGATTTGTACCATCGCGTCGGCCAAGGGTCATAAATACCCTAGGGCTACCCCTTCGTTTCTTCACTAGTTCCCAAGTTTTTGAAATCCCAAAAACCTTTTCATTTTTTTCCTTTGGTTCTGA
Organism: Camellia granthamiana; assembly: GCA_036172215.1. Taxonomy (NCBI): domain Eukaryota; kingdom Viridiplantae; phylum Streptophyta; class Magnoliopsida; order Ericales; family Theaceae; genus Camellia; species Camellia granthamiana. Next base: position 41,739,357 of record CM069908.1, on the reverse strand, counting down.
TGGTGCTTCACTCCAACACTTGCCGCCATTGCTATTGGTTCCAGATGCTGCCGTCTCCTTTCAATTCTAGTTTCCAAGACCTCTGTTCGTTGTCGTTCTTTCATCAATTCGCTGTAACTTCTTTTGAATCTCTTTTTTCTTTCGTTTTATGGTCTCTATTGCCATTATTAGCCTTAACACCACTGTTTCTGGCAACTCGTGTTATTTTTCTGCCCTTTTTCTTAGCGTTACTATGTCTTTCCTTTTCTTGGTCTAAGTTAAGGGTAAGTTTCGTGCTTTAGTTGATACCCCGGAGGCGATGGCTTTGTTCTGTTATGACTATGGTATTCCAAACGACGTTATTCTTACATTGGCCAGGGTTGATGCCTATAGGTATAAGAAATATTATTGCATTTCCGGTTGTTGCTAGGACTAAGATCCAATTTGAGCGAATGCCCCAAAAGGACGATTATCCAGGTCTGAATCTTTTGTCTTGGTTCTTCTATTTTCAACTTATGTTCTATTTGAATGCCATACTAATGTTATCTTTTGTTTTGTAGAATCCTCTCGTTACCAAAGGAGACTGAATAGCGAAAATACTGAAGCAATTAAGGCAGCACTGCGGTATAAGAAGAGATCTACTCTTGAACTGTTGGATTACCAACCCACCTACCAAACCACCATTCCAAAGAAAGTGAAACTTGTTGCATCTCCACTGGACTCTGATACTAAAACTAATACACCCCTTACTCCATTGATTACCAACCACCACCGTGCCCGCAGTCGTTCTGTTAAAAAGACCCATTCTCTTGTCCCCAGTTTCATAGAAGGCAAATTGATGTCGAAGAGAAGGGGACTTGTAGACTTGGAGGAAAAGGCTTTTGGCTCATCTTCGGCTTTGGAGACTCTTGGAGTCAAGGCCGAGCTGAAGAGTATGATGGAAGTTTAGTTGCAGATGGAAGCTACTAGCCCTTTTATTATTGTTCCAGGATCTGAGGCCCTAGCTACTGAATGGGCAAAGAAGAGAATGAGAGAAACCGATAAAGACAAAGTTAGTGAGGCTTTTTGAGAGCCTATTGTTGATGATTCCTTTAAATAGTGGGAACCACCCATGCTGCACCAGGGCAAGCCCATTTCGACTTCTGACTCTGTTGTTGCATTTGGAAAACTCGCTTTTGATTTGACCAAGACTTTGTTGCTGTTGATGGACATGGAAGACCACAACAGACCTCGTGACATTCTCATTCTGAAGGGAACCTTGCAAATGATGACTGCTGTAAGTGCCTTAGTAATCTTTTCTATTCTTTTTTGTTTGGCTATAATATCTCCATATTATCTTTTGTTATGGCAGTGTATTCAGATGATGAATCTATCTATCACCCGTACTGAGGCATTAGAGAAGGCCATATTAGAGGGCGCAATAAGTTTTGAAAGGTTGATGGTGAATTTAAAGGTTGAGAAGAAGGGCCATAGAGCTACAAAAAGGAAAATTTTTCATTTGAACACGGTTGTTACTTCGACTGAGAAATCCACGGAGGTTGTTGTCAATACCCACGCTAAACTTGAGGAGAAGGTTGCTGAGCTGGAGGCTGTTATCAACGTAATAGCTGCTGAGCATTTAACTTTGGAAGCTAAGTACTGGCAACAAGGTTGGGATGAGGCTAGTGTAGCATACAAAGAGAATGTGTTGGTTCTACGTAACAAGCTCTTTCTCAAAGGATGGATAAGTACCCTAACTGCTGCTAAGGTTCCTGAGGAGTCTCCTCTGTTCCAAGACATCCCTGTTCCTTCAAAATCCTCAAGTTTAAAAGTTGCTACAACTCCTGCAACTCCCTAATCAAAAATCTCTCCAAGTGCTGGTTCTACCAACAGGACCCCAAAGAGTGATGCTACTAACAAGCTGATAAATGTTGAAGAAGGTAGGACCCCAGAGATAAATGTTGCAGAGGATGATGCTAAGGAAGTTCCTGTCCCCCAAGACATTGGTGTTGTCTTTACTTCTTCCCTCAAAGGTGATTTGGACAAAGTTGTTGACCTCGTCTCTGAGATTCTTCCTTCTAAAAAAAGTTAAAGTGATCCCTGAGACAATTTCAATTTTTATATTTTTTCTTCTTTTGCTTTTGCTACACTAGAGCTCAGTCTCCTTGACGAGTTGCCCCTATGATTTCTAAGACAATTTTTCCTTCTTTTTTTTTTTTTTTTGATGTTTGTAAGGCCATTTGTGCCTTTGTCGGATGATGATGTCTTCTTTTGACTTTGCAATTTGATGCTTTTTTGCTCTATATCTAATTATTATCTGTACTGTTTGCCTCTGGCCGAGCATTGTTGGGACCTTTGGGCCGAATAGCTGCTTGGTCTGGTTATTCAATGTGCTTCATGACTGTGCTAGTATAATATTGAAGGATGTCTTACTTAGGTCCAAGTTGGTTTGTAAAAAATAATTGTTTGCCCCTACCTGGAGCTAAATAAGATTTGCACTGAAGGTCTTCCTCTTTGAGAAAATTGCTTAAGTCTGTTCCAACTTTGATAGCATAAGTGTAAAAATGGTATTAAGGAGTGTCTTACTCAGGTCCAAGTTGGTTCCGGAAAAACAATTGTTTGCCCCTACCTCAAGCTAAGAAAAACTAGTGTTGGAAGTTTTCTCCTAAAAGAATTATTCGAGTCTATTCCAACTCTATTCGCATGAAGCAGTATTGAAGTGTTGAATTTCAATGTACTTGTACTTAAGAAAGAGTCGTTCATGACTTTGAAAATCCTGTGAATTTAAGAAAAGAAATAATCATGTTGAAAAATTCGTTACTGTGGTTTCTACCAAGCAATTCCACTTGGCTAAGTCCATTTGGTTGTCAAACATAATTCCACTAAGCAATTCCACTTGGCATGTTTAAGTGCAAACCAAACTAAAATTTCAAAAGTTAAATTGCTTTGACTTTGCTAAATCCATTTGGTCGTTCCGAAGCTAATTTCGTTCGGTTGTTCTGAAGCTAATTCCTTTTGGTTAAAACCAAAGTTAATTTCGTTCGATCATCCTGAAGCTAATTTCATTCTCGAATCTAATTTCGTTTAGTTAATACTGAAGCTAATTTCGAAAGTCATTCGTTGACTTTGCTAAAATCCGTTCATTCCCAATGAAGCTTATTTCGAGAGTTATTGCTAACTCTGCCTTAGTCCAAACCATCTTTAGTTTGCACTATGCCCCCAGAACTTGGATCTTAAGGGGCTGTATTAATTATCAATCGATTCTGGCCTTAAGGCTGTACAGGTGCTGGAAACAAAAGTTCATGGAGCAGAGAGATATTTTTCATTAATCAAAAGAGAAAGGCCTTTACACTTTGATAGATATTTAGGAATATAGACTACTGATAATATTTCTTGAGATTTGCTACATTCCAGGGCCAACATATGGCTTTGCCGTTGATATCTTCCAGATAATATGCTCCATTTTCAGCAACGACTATAACCTTGTAAGGCTCCTCCCAGTTGAGACCTAACTTTCCTTCACCAAGCACCCTTTTGTGGTCCATAACTTTTCTCAAAACCAATTCGCTAGATGTAAACTATCTTGGGAGGACCTTCTTGTTCAAACTCTTGATAAGTTGTTGCTGATAGGTTGTAAGTCTGATCAGTGCTGCTTCTCTTTGGCCTTCTGCCATGTCCAGTGCTTGAGTGATGACTTATTCGTTACTTGCATCTTCAAACAGTTCTAACCGGATGGTTGGGAGACCGACTTTCAGTGGAATAACAGCCTCAATTCCATAAGTCACGAAATAGGGAGTTTCCCTGGTTGAGCGTCATGTCGTCGTTCGGTAGGCCCACAACACATGGGGTAACTCTTCAACCCATTGGCCCCTTGGACTTTGAAGCCATTTCTTCACACCATTAATGATGGTCTTGTTTAACGACTATGCCTGCCTATTACTTTGTGGGTAGCCTGAAGAGAAGTTTCGATATTCGATCCTGAGATTGGCACAGAACTTCCTAAAAATTTTCCCATCAAACTGCATTCCATTGTCTACAATCAATACCCTTGGGATGCCGAAATGGACTATGACATTCCTCATAAAGAACAGCTTTGTGTCTGCTTCCTTGATACTTGCCAATGCTTCTACTTCCACCCACTTGGTGAAATAGTAGATTGCAGCGATGAAGAATCTTTTGTTCCCAGTCCCCCAGAGATCCGACGATGTCCAAGCCCCACTGAGTGAAGGGCCACGGACTTGTGAGCAAAACGAGAGTTTTGGGTGGCTGATGGACTAAAGGAGCGAACCTCTGGCATTTGTCATATTTCTGAACGTACTGCTACGCGTCTCTCTGCATCTGTGGCCACTAATACCCATGAGTTAGGGCATGGTGCGCTAGCGACCTTCCACCAACGTGGCTTCCACAAATCTCGTCGTAAATTTTGTAGAGAACATTCTCAACTAGATTTGGATACACACATAGTAGATAAGGGCCAAGGTAGAAGCGTCGATACAGTTTCCCAGATGGTGAGATCCAGAACCGAGCTAATTGATATCGAACTTTGTTAGCCTCTTTCTTGCCTTTGGGGAGAGTGCCAGATCTTAAAAAAGCAAGTATTGGGTCCATTGAGCTCAGTCCTAAGTTCGTACAAAGGATCGGGTTTAAAGACGCAATGCTTGGTTCTAGCACAAACTCAGCCCAAATCTTTCTAGAATCTTTGGTGTCTACTAATAAGTAGAGGCATGCTAGGGCATCAGCATGACTATTTTTGTCTCTATTGATTCATACCACTCGTATGGACTAAAATTTCTTGATTATATCTCTGGCCTTGTCTACACACATGGACAATCTTTCGTCTCTTGCTTCGTAGATCTCAGTGAGTTGGTTAACAACTAGCAGAGAATCATTGAAAACCAAGAGTTCGTCTGCGCGGAAGTGCTCGACACTACACAGACCAGCCAGCAGTGCTTCGTATTCTGCCTCGTCGTTAGAGGCTTTCCATCCAAGCTTCAGAGCTTGTTCCTAGATGAATTCCTTTAGAGAGATCAATACCACCCTTGTCTCGAGCCTCGCTTATTAGATGATCCATCAACATAGAGTTGCCAGATGTCTCCAACAAAGAGTTTTCATGTTTCTGAAGCACTTTGTTTTCCCAGCTCGATGGTGCGTGGCACTAGTACCAAGGTGGTATTCGGATGGATGATGCTTGGAGTGGGGGCGAATTCGGTGACAAAATTTGCCAAGACTTGGGCCTTGATTGTTGTTCTAGGCTAATACCTAATGTTAAACTCACCAAGCTCAACTGTTCATTTCGCCATTTGGCCTGAGAAATTAGCTCGGTTGAAGACAAATTTGAGAGGGAACTTAGTAAAGACATTAATGATATGGCCCTAGAAGTACTGTTGAAGTTTCCTCGATGTGATGAGCAGAGCATAAGCCAACTTTTTAAGTGGTAGATATGACGTCTAGGCACCCAAAATAGTTTTGCTGACGTAGTACACCAAACTATATTCCTTTTCCACTTTGCGAATCAGTACTGCACTTACTACATGGTTTGAAGCTGCCAAATACAGGTATAGTTCTTTCCCTAGTTTTGGAGTGGAAAAGAGAGGTAGTGAACTGAGGTACTTCTTGAGGTCCTGCAGTGCCTCGGTGCACTTGGGTCGCCATTCAAACGCAGTCTTTTTCCTCAAAAGTTGGAATAAAGGCTTCATTCAATATGAGGACCTACTGACGAACTAGTTCAGCGTTGTAGCCATTCCAACTAATTTCTGAAGTTCCTTGGCCTTCTTCGGTATTTTTATCTCTTGTATTGTTTTAATCTGATCTGGATTCACTTCGATTCCTCTTCAAGTAACCATGTAACCAAAGAACTTCCCTGTTCCTACCCCGAAAGTGCATTTCAAGGCATTAAGGCAAAGTTGATGGGTTTTCAAGATGCTGAAAATTTTCTTTAGATTGGTAAGGTGGTTAATTGCAGGTCGACTTTTAACCACCATATCATCTATATATGCTTCTATAGTTTGTCCAGCTAATCTTTGAACATCCGAATCACCATCCGTTGGTAAGTCTCTCTAGTGTTTTTAAGGCCGAATGGCATTACCTTATAGTAGTAGGTGCCCCTAAAGTGATAAATGTTGTTTTCTCTTGGTCTAGGCCGAACAGAGGTATCTGATGGTAGCCACTATAGGCGTCCAAGAAACTCATCCGGTCATGTCCGGCCATTGACCTGACAAGCTAATCTATATGCGGCAAGGGAAAGCTGTCTTTCAGACAGGCTTTGTTGAGGTAGGTAAGATCAACACAGACTCTCCACTTGTCATTCTTACTACAATTGTATTAGACAACCACTACGGGTCTTGTACCTCCCGAATTGCCTCCGCTGCTAGGAGCTTATCTACCTTCACAATTACTGCTTCAATATGCTCAACTGAGGATCTTCTGCTCTTTTGTACAATAGGCCAAGCTGAAGGATTAACATTAAGTTTGTGGCAAGCAAATTTAGGATCCAAGTCAGAAGTGTCGCAGGTTGACCATGCAAATACTTTTATATTTTCCCTCGGAAAATCCAACAACTGAAGTTTCTCATCAGCACCAAGTAAGGTACAGATAAGAAAGTATTTCTCAGGATCACCTTTTTTCACTAAAACGTTTTCCAGGTCTTCCACCATCTTTTCAGCTAGAGTTACTTCGACATCTTCTAGTACAGGCTGATTTGCTACCTCGACTGCCTGGACCTAATTACAGAGCCATTTAGTCTTTATGGCAACCATGAAATAGTGTTTTGCTGCAACTTGGTCCCCCTTAATCTACTCTACTCCATGCTCCGTCGGGAAGCGGATGAGCTAACAATAGATTGAGGGGACTGCTTCCATTCGATGGATCCAAGGTCAGCCAAGGATGGCGTTGTAAGGAGATGGAGTGTTCACAACTAAGAATTCAATCTGAAGAGTCCTTGTCCTAGTTACGACAAGTAAAGTTACCATACCGAGTGGCCATTCCGGCAAGCCAACCAGTGGGGCCATTGCAGAGGTGAGATTCTACTCGGTAAGACCAAGTTTCTTGAACATATCATAATACAGAATATCTGCAGCACTTCCCTGATCCATTAGGACTCGTTTCACATCGAATTATTTTCCAATCCCAATAGTAATAATCAATGCATCAATGTATAGATGTTGAATTCCTTCTAAATCTTTCTCAGCAAATGAAGCATTATAGAAAGGAGATTTAGGTTATGTTCTAACCTTTTTCGGTGCTGGACCGACTGACATCATTTGCTGAAGTTGGGTAGCCTTCGTAATTTCTTTTTGAAGCACTTCCTCTCTCTCAAGTTTGGCCATACCATGAATTACATTGATGACCAATCGATGAGGGTGCTTAGTATTCTGTTATGGTAAGGGGTTCCCTTGTTCGGCCACAGTCTTGTCTGGATCGACGTACTCTTAGATGTGCCCAACAACTACCAACTCCTTCAAATGCTGCTTCAATGCTCTGCAGTTTTGAGTCATGTGCCCCCTATCCTGGTGATAGGTGCACCTTAGCTTCTGGTTACGCCGAGCTAGATCTCCTAACATCTTTGGTGGCCAAACAAGGTATGGTTCCCTCTTGATTTTCTCCATGAGGTGGTAGATGGGTTCTTTGAACACCATAATGATTGCTTCGTGGGACTTGGATTTGTCTATCTCGTTTACTGCAACTTTGCGGGGTTCTCTTCAATCTGTTCTTCGTCCGTCCCCCTAGTTCGGTTGTTCGACCAACGCAACTTCGATGGGAATCTAATCATCTTTAAGATGAGTGTACTGCTCAATTCTAGCTCGCAAATCCTTCAGGGTGGTGGCTAGGCGCTTGGTAAGCGACTGTCTCAATGTGCTCTTTAGACGCAAACCATGCTTGAAAGACATCACTGTCATTTGCTTGCTGTAGACGTTCTTCTCCAACTCATTTTGTTCTTCCCAGTACCTCCTTGAGTAGTTAGGTAAGGTTTCCTTCTTTTCCTTCTGAAGGTTAAACAAAGTGTTACCCAAAAGACAACCTAAGAGGGGGGGCGAATTAGGTTTTTACAAATAAAAATAATAATACCCTAATAAAAATTATGACTAGCACAATAGATAAATATAGTTAATGAAATAAAAATAATTAAAACAAGTGTTCTAACAACTATGTCAGTTAATAATTTTAGCACAGTGAAAATGTGAAATATAGCTATGGCAATTTAAATAAAATAAAGGGATAAGGGAGAGAAAGACAAACAAATTTATAGTGGTTCGGCTTCAACTCAGCCTACGTCCACTCCTCAAGCTTCACTTGAGATTTTCCACTATACTCTAGCTTCATAGGGTGCTAGCAACCTTTTCACAAATGGAGCAATCCTCCACAGATTTTACACAGACTTTCTAAGTCAAGAACACTGAGTGTACTACACTCTTACAAAGTTGAAAAGAATGTGTTTTTGCTTTCACAAAAAGCTACAAGAATTATCTCTCAGAGATAGATATAAAAATGAAGCTCTGGTTTTTCTGTAAACCTCACACAGAAAAAATGGACTTAAAGCTATACGTCTCAGTATACAATTTTTGAAAGAGGATGTAAACAAAAATTGAAAAACACTTCTCAGAGAATTTTTCAGAGAATAGATGTGAGTGATTGTAGATCAAAGAATATTTTCTTATTTTTTTGTAACTTGTTTACATTAGAGGCTTTGGTATATATAATGAAACTTATAGCCACTTATAGCCGTTGTATTCATTTGAATTTATAACCGTTTATAGCCGTTGTATTCATTTGAATTTATAGTCGTTTATAGCCATTGTATTCATTTAAATATCTTTCACTCCATTATTACTAATTTGAATATCTTCCACTTCATCATTACTAATTTGAATATCTTCCACTTGAACCTTTTGGCCTGCTACTGTACTAGGCTGTTTGAACCTTTTGGTCTGCTGTTGTGCGAGGCTGTTTGAACCGTTTGGTCTGCTGCTGTGCTGAGCTGTTTAAACCTTTGTTTTGGGCTATTTGAAGCTTTTGGCCTGCTGCTGGGCTGGGCTGTTTGAACCTTTGTTTTCGACTGTTTGAACCTCTGGTTTGGGCATTATCTTTGGGTTGAAATAAACTCCTGATTTAAGCAAATATTAAATACATTCAAATAATATTTAGGATAAAAGTTTAGGTAAGAAATAATGGGACAAAATAAATTTTGATTCTATTTTTCTCTTTCAAATAAATTAAAACATAATTAAATAAATCATCAAAATAAATTTTGGATTCTATTTTTCTTTTTCAAATAAATTAAAATATAATTAAATAAATTTTGGATTTTATTTTTCTCTTTCAAATAAATTAAAACATAATTAAATAAATCATCAAAATAAATTAGTCTAACACAAAGTATCTAGCTCCTTCGAGATTTTGGTACTGGAAACGAATCTGGCTAGAAATTTCTCCAAAAGATGTTTCTGGTCATAGATCGATCCAGTAGGGAGCCGATCGAACCAATAGGGTCTGGATTCTCCCAAGCTAGACGGAAAGACCTTGCAAATGAGTGCATCGTTTCGGTTTCACAGAGACATCATCTGTCGGTAATGATGGATGTGTATGAGTGGATCCAACTTCCTATCATATGGTGTGAACTTCTTAGGGAGTTCCAAGTCTTCAATGTTTAGAGAGAAGGGAGAAGAGACGAGTCGATCCAGCGCTCGGTGCTCCCACTGATGAACATTGCGATCGAGATACTGTGCCTCTCGTTCTTACTGTCACTCGTTTTCTCTGTTCCCGATCAACCAGGTACGGAGATCTTAGGGATGAAGTGGGTACTCTGTCTGTTGGCTGACCGTTTTTATATTTTACCCTTTCTTCCGGCGTGAACCATGGGTATGGCTGCTCGCTGATTCACTGTGTACTAGAATTGGCTGACTTTGTTGCCCAGAACCATTTCTAGGGACTTCCTTTGCTGGTGACTCCATAAATCAACTTCTCCGATACAGACGAGAAGGTTATGTGTTGGACCTCTTCTCCATCAGATTGCCTATCATTTTCTTGAGCTGTGTTTTCTGTTCTTGTATCTCTATCCCCATGGAATTGATAATACGATCTCTATAGTCCTTCTCCAACATAAAATGGTGGGAAGAGCCACTAGCAAAGAGTTGACGGGGCTCGACAGATTCTGGAGTCCAGTTGTTATTTCTAGTCTATTCCTTCAAAACCGTCGGCAACGCCAAACCCTTATCCTTGTCTTTTCCGCCGGTGGAGTCAATGCAGAGAAAGGAATTCCTCAGTTCTCATTACCGGATTCAGATGCATAACTCAGAAATGAAGGATCTATGCTCACCGCACCAATTGTGCGTACCGAATCCCACACTAGATGAAAGTGGATTGGAGCTCCGTAGCTAAAACGAACTATCTAGGAACTAGGAATCTGCAAAATAGAACACCGTCAGAGTTGCCTAGCCGAGGTTGGCCGGAAAACCCCTCCAGCATGGGAATAAGTGATCGGAGAAGATGAAGGATTCTCTCTAGGTGTAGAGAGAGGGAAAGAAAGAGTGTTTTAGTTCAGGTGGATTAAGTTAGTTCAAGTTACCTTCAATGTGAAGAGGCTGAGGCTTATACAGAATACTTTACTTGTTGCCCAAGATGGTTTCATGGAGCTTTGGCGCCTCAAGGCTTCTCTTAACATTACTCAAGGTGGAGGACCACAAAGTAGTTGACCATGGAAATATGTGCTCACTGTAACCATGCATATAATAGATCACATTCCCTTTGCTAACTATTTTCGTGATTCTAAGATGGGGGACCAGCTAAGGTGGCTGTAATGCCCCAAATTTCTAGCCCAAATGATAATACAATAATCATGGCTCTTTCAAGGAAAACCGAATATAAATCTCCAAACTTACATTACATGATACAATAGTTCTTCATGCAACAATACATTAATCCAACAACAAGTAAATAAACAAATAAATACCCCCAAGGGTTTACAAGTTTCCAAGGCTAGAGCCTGGTTACACAAAACGGTTATTCAAACCCACACAAACACAGCCCTTGGCTTATATACAGAGTCACAGCAAAATAAGATCATTGTACTCTCAACACACATACTTCCACGCCCCTAGTTAGGCGGGATCACCACATCTTTTCCTGTACAAAAATCCCATAGGGTGAGCATAAAGCCCAGTAGGAAATTCTTAACAAAGTATATACATTTTATACAAGTCTCAAGAGATGAAATGCACATGCCATGCTATGCCCTTTTTTAAGATAAATCACAATTTCATCTTTTGAAAACCATCATGCTCAATGATATCATGCAATTTCAATTGTTCAAAACTTAACAATTTATTTCAAGGGTGGTAAATACAACTTTGGTAATCCCTAGGTCAGTGTCTGCAAGTAGATTATACGAGTACTACCAAATTGTCATTTTTTTTGGTATTAATCGGAAGACTCGACACCTATCCGCGCGGGTTTTCAGTCTTTCACCCCGGACTCTCAGGCCAACTTATTCAATATCATCTACACCACCTATCAAGACTTACCAACGTATTTACCCCAAAACCATTCCATGAAAACTTGTTTCTCAACATTCTTTTCTCAATGCAAGTCTTCAAATCAATTTTCAAAGTTTGATCTAATCAAATGAATTGATATGCCAATTTCACAAGATGAATACAAATTCTTTTATTCCAATTCATCATCCAAAAAATAACACAATTTTCTCTTCTCAAGTATCCTTAACAATTAGTTATTTTAAGACTATTTCAACGTTTTGAACAATAATTTCCAAAATGAATAACAATCCTCATATTCCCTGAAATTCATCATTTATATAAATATAAATAAGTAAAATTTTCCAAACATCCATTTATTTTGACACACAAAATAAATATAATAATATCATTCATGGATTTTCAGTCTCTTTTAAAAAAAAATTCCCAAATTCTAGGTTTTCTCACAAAAACTATACAACTCAAATCTTTTGAAAGAAAACTTTCCAAAATCATCTTTGCTTCAATCAACAAAGATCAAAACCCATAAGATCATTTTAAAAGAACAAGAGACAAACCCACCTTCAAAATCGCTCAACTTCTTGAATCAACAATCAATTTTCAAAGCTATCGAAAGCTGATTTCGAAAATCATATAGATCTTGCAAAAATATATATATATATAACTCTAAGAAAATCCCTACCTCAAGTTTTGAAGAAGAAATGAGATAAAACCCCCAAAATCAACGGTGTCGAAACTCGATCTTCACCGCACACAACGAAGCCCTCGAGAAGTTAACCAACTTTGATGAAGAACTTATGGCAGAACTCTAATGGATCTTGAGAAATCAAGGTTTTGATCCAATTTGGCGTAGGGACATGTAGAGAGAAGGGAGAGGAAAGGGTTTTTAAAGAGAGAGATATACAAAAGTGATCTAAAATATCATATTTACGAACTGATATAACATGGTCCGCTCGAGCATCAAATACACTTTCCCAGTACTTTTGCAGACAGGTCAAACTTCTTAAACCAAACATTCTCCGCTCGAGCACAAAAACGGCTACTCGAGCGGACAGGCAACTTCGAATGCATTTTGCATTTTTGCTTCGGGGGCGCTGCCCTTTAACCCCGCCAGGGCGCTGCCCTAGGACCCACCAAGGGGCGTTACCCCCTGGACCCCTACGAGTTGACCAGGCAGCTCGATCCCCGCTAGGGCGCTGCCCTTGGACCCCCGCGAGGTAACCGGGTAGCTCGATCCCTGACATACTCAGTAAAGTGGCAAAACTGGGATTGCTACAGTGGCAGTCTACACATGCATATGTTCAAAATTTCCACGTTTCTCTGAGAGGTTTCCTTAGCTCGGTACCAATGTGCCTCAGCTCGACCTTTTGTAAGATTGCTTTTAGAGATAAGCTGGCCCATTCAGATATCTTTGGGTGGGCTTGGCCCATTTCGATTTTGATGATGGATTCGGCCCATTAGTTATGTCTTATGAATTAGATCTAGCAGCTTGGCCCAGCCTAACATCGCGACTGGGCTAGCTTTTTCACTGCGTGTTGGGCCCAAGTGCTTGTGTGGCCTAGTTGGGTTTGGGCTTAGTAGATTGGACCTGTCCAAGGCTTGAATCTAACCTGTTTGTATTTTGCCCTCTCACTACTAATAAAGCGTGACCAATACAGTTCAGATATAGCTAACAATGTTATTAATTCAATAAATTAACAAACCATGTAAATATAGTGGTTATCTATATTCGATCAATGTGATTTTTTATAAGAATAAAGTATTTGACGAGTTCTAAACATTGAACAGTTCAGATTATCGATGTGGACTCCGTTGTGATCTCACAAAACCCAACAACACGTTGCAAGCCAAAAGCCTGGCCAAAGAAGAAAAGCATAATTAGCCATGTTACAGTTTTCTTGTTAGAAATTTAGAAAGACAGAGAGAGATTGGGATATGTTAGAGTGACTTGCATCTTGCAAAGGCAAATAGTGTCAATAGAGAGTTATTATTTCGTGACATAGAGTGAAGTGTGTATGTGAATGGATAGACCTTTTTTTCATGCATTAAAATTACATTGTATGCTCTATTAAAAATATAATTTACATCATGGATTTAATTAAGAATTTAGAGAAAAGAGGTGGCCAAAATGTAGTTATAAACTAAACTAACACTATCTTAATTTTTTTTTCTTTCCACTCTTCCAAGTAGATCAATGCTTGCAAAATTACACAACTTTTATGGTGGGTATCTTTTTGTTTTTAGTAAATGTTTTATACTAAATTTGTTTTAGATGTATATGTTAAACGCATTTAAAAAGTTTAATAAAAAATGCTAAAGACTGAAAAAATACATAAATGTACTATTTCTTGTGTTTATTATTATTATTGTTATTTTGTTTTTATCTTCAAAAAGTAGTTATTCCTTTTCTTTTCTTTTTACCAAAGAACAATTCAATAGGCTTGACGTCTAAAATGCAGCGATTGTAAGGCGATTCCTGGAGAGAGTCTGACATCTTAACATAGAATTTTGGTACTAGATTTATGCTTTAAAAGGCAATACCGAGCTAGGAAGGATAGTGGACGTTGTAGGACCTAAAAGGAGATAAATTAGAAATATTTAAGAATAAAATAGATAAAGAAAGTACTTGGAACTTGGAATATGATACTAATACTATGTGAAACTTGACAGCCAATTGTATGAAGAGAATTTTAAGGAAAATCCTTAGAGAGTCAAAAGGAAAGTGATCCAACTCTAAGGAAACTTGCTGGTGGAAAGATGAGGTTCAAGCAGTAGTAAGAAGAAAAAAGAGTGCTTTAAAAAATGATAGAATGATAGAACTGAGAAAAACCTAATGAACTATAGATTAGCTAATAAGGAGGTCAAAAAAGTAGTGAGAGATGTTAAGTTAAAAGCCTATGACGACCTATACACTAGACTTAGATAGTAAGGAGGGAGAAAAAAGAATATACAAACTTGCTAAGATAAAGGAAAACAAAAGATTTTAATCAGGTTGAATGCATCAAGAGTGAGGACTCTAAGGTAATGGTGAAGGATGAAGAGATTAAGGAGAGGTGGAAAAACTATTTTGAGAAGTTGTTAAGTAAGAAGCATAGAGTAAGGTCAAAAAGGGTGGAAGTAGCCAATAATAAGGAAAACCAATACTACATGTTCTATCGTAAGATTATGAACTTTGAAGTGGAGATTGCACTTAAGAGGATGAAATCGAATAAGGCTTTAAGACCTGATGACATCCCTATTGAAGCTTGAAAATGTTTGAGTAAGAAGGGAGTTACTTGGTTAACTAGGTTATTTAGCAAGATTCTATTGACTACAAAAATACCAAAGAAGTAGAGGAAGAGTATTTTATTCCCTGTACGAGCACGAAATATTGTCCTCGTATAATCCTATTGATCAAGATTGCGCTCTTCCGTACGACGTCACTTTATTCCCTGAAAACACAAACGCGAGCTAGCCGGCAAGTGCATGCCGGATACCTCTTCGATGCCTAAGTCAGCAAAATAGACAAATAGACAAAAAGCTCTGTGTATTCGAGAATCAAAGTTGTGTTACCTCTCCATAGGTGATGTTATGAGCTTTTATAGGTTCTGCGTGGCACAATCCTAGTAGGACTTTTACTCCTCCATGTAGAGTCCTCCTAGGAGTCATACTCCTGAAAGATAATGCTTATCCTTCAATACCCCCCTCACTGCTTAAGCCAAGTGAGATGGTTTTACCATGGTTGGACGTTAATATGACCCGGGTAAGCCTGGCTATGCTGAGCAGCAGAGTAGACCGAACTATACCTAGTTTGGTTCTTCCTTTCACTGCCCTTACCTCAGTTCCTCTTGTACAAACCGTGGTATGCTTAGACCGAGCTAGCAAAGAGCAAGGTTCTGACCGAGCTAACCACACTACGCCATGACCGGGCTAACTTTGAGTATGGTCACCGAGCTAACCATACTATGCAATGACCGGGCTAACTTTGAGTATGGTGATCGGTGCTGACTGCAAAGCTTCCTTAGACCGGACTAACTTCAAGGCTCTTTCAGACCGGGATAACAATAGGGCTAACTGGGACCGGGCTAACTACAAGTCCCTTTTCATCCAGCCCTTCTCACTGTGGCCCAAAGAACGGCCCAGTTACCCAGCTTGGCCCAATTTAGGTATAAATTACCCTATCAATTGCCCCTTAATTCCATCTGCGCAGCATGACAGGGATTTACCTGTTTTATCAGCCGAGCTAAAAACTTTAGCCTTACGACCAAGCTAAACTCTTAAGCCTTTACAGCCGAGCCAAAACTCTTTAGCCTTTCTAGCCGAGCTAAAATTCTTTAGCCTTTCCAGCCGAGCTAAATTCACACCGGGCTCTACCTGTTCGTCAAAACGTTCCTTCAATCACAGCAACTGAATCGCTTCTCATTCCAATGACACGTGGCATGCTCCAATTGACCCAAGGCAGCTGTCACGCCGTCTTCGTATCTCGCAAAATTTGAACAGTCCCGCTCTTTTGTCCTTCCTTTTACAAAACAAACCCTAGCATTTTTTGAATCATCCTCATTACTATTCATCTCCTTCTCTCTCTGTTGTTTCTGAGCCTCCATCGTTTCTCAACCTTGCAACTGCAAAGCGTGTGTCTCCTAGTGCCATTTCCTTCTTCCAGCTCCTTCCTCACGACCTGGTAAGCTACACAGATTTGTTCTCCTTTGGTTATTTTCCTTGTTTTTCGGAGTTGTTTAATCCACAGCGTATTGTTGGCGTTTTAGCAAAACACATGTTTCCCATTTTTTGCTCTGCCTTGTGTTTGTTGGAAGAAACCTTGTAAGAATCATTTGTATTCACGAAACAATCTGTAAAATACTGCATTTGATCCAAAATCACCATGTAACCGAACTAGGGAGTTGTTTGTAGTTGATGTCAGTCTAGCCAGACTACCAACCAGACTAGTACTTCACGCTAAACTAGTAGTTTCATCAAGTCAAACCATCTTTTGTTTCAGTTAGCCGAGTTATCGAACCTTACTAAATCCGCGCAATAGCACGCTTGAAAGCCTTAACCACGGCCGAGCTACAACCAGGGGCTAAGCCAGCCCTCTTAGTTCAGACCGAACTAAGAATGCTGCCCCTAGAGGCTCAACCGGGCTAAAAAATCCCCTTGCTCAAACCGGGCTAAGATCCGTAGCGTCTCACATAGCTGAGCTAGGACTTCATTTATCTTGCCTTTGTTTCTTTTAGCACGGTCCAACGATCTGTGCTTAACACAACTTTGTTTTTCACCTTGCAGACTTAGATTGCCCAGGCACTCCTTTGAACACTCAACCGAGCTACTCAGCACCATTTTTCGACCGAGCTAACACTCCAGTTTAATTTGTACATAACTTAAACCACAAATGGGGAAGTATAGATTTTTATTAAACTCACCAGGGGCCGTAGCTGAATTTCGTAAGGACTACCAAATTCCAGATGATGTCCACCTCTCACTGGCCGAACCAGAAACCGTTCCTTGGGGAAAACAAGGCTTTGTCCCTTTTAATGTTATTTCCATCATAGAGTGCGGTCTGCGATTCCCTGTACAGCCCCTCCTTTGTGAATTCCTTAGGCAAACCAAGCTCTGCCCTACCCAACTTTCCACCAATTCTTACCGTATAATAAACGGCATAGCCGAGCTAAACCGCCGGGCTGGCCTTAATCTTGGTCTAGCCGAACTCTTCCACCAATACTCCATAGGATCGGTCGAAGATGGCTGGGTCTATTACTTAAGAATAAGATACCGGCGTGAAAAGATAATAAAAAATACTCTGGATAAAGACGTCAATGATGATGATTTCTTCTGGGTTTCTGGGAATTTTGAGGACCACCAAGCCCAGATCCCAGGCCATAGAATAAATTGGAACAAGGGTGTAGCCGGTAGGATTACCTCGGCTGAATTCCACGCTTTTCTTTTACCTTGGTCTTAACATTCTTAACCGGACTAACCCTTGTCTTTCTTCTTTTATGCAGATTTGAACTTTCTCAAGTCACAGTATAGCTATCCCAACTTAGCCACTCTTCGTGCCGCGCTATGATATCCTACCAGAGGCTGAGCCAAGCTATTGAATTTTGAACCGATGTACAGATACAGCGGCAGGCGAAAGTCCAAGGTAACTGACTTCTTGTTGGAAGCCTCTCCTGAACCAGACCCATCCTTGCCCCAAATCAATCTCATCCCACTAACCGCCGAACAAGAAATGGCCAAGAAGAGAGTCGTGCAAGCCCTTTTGACCGAAACAAACCAGACCGAGGTACCACCAGCCGGTCAAACTCAAGAAACCGTGGTAGCTCTGCCAACCCACCAGCCTTCGTCATCCCGCCCGAACAAGCGTGCTCGGACTTCCACAACCGAGCAATGCCTTGTTGATGAAGACGAAACCGTGGTTCCACAAACCACTCCACCAAGCCCCCCACCTGAGCACCAAGACCGAGCTACCTCCTCCAGGTGGGCTCCAAAGATCACTTTTCAGAACCGTGCTATCACGGATTCTAACTCAGTGGTCACAGAAAAAGACCACCTGATGGCATTTAACCTGGCTAAAGGTGTTTGCCTTCCAGCTAACATAAGGCACCACAACCACCTAACCGAGCTGAAGGCCCTTCGCTCATCCACAAAATCAATGGTGCTGGTAAGTTGCCCCTTTACTTATTTTTTCAAAGAAATTTCTGCAACTTTCAGCTCGGTTATATTGAAAAAGTGTCTTACCATCCTTTTGCAGGCCATATAGAAAAACCACATCGCTCACAAGCGAGTGTTGGAACTGCAAAAAACCACAAGGCAGGCCATGGCCGAGGCTAACGAAAAGGCGGCCGAGCTAAAAGAATCCCAACAAAAGCTGGCCGAGCTAGAGACCGAGGTGGCTCGACTCACCGGGCTAGTTACCTCGGCTGATGCTGATAAACAAAAGGCCCTGGCCGTAATGAAAGACAAATACTTGCGTGAGCTTGCCAAGCTCGATGGAAAAAAGAGCGCGGAGATCGCCGAGCTGAAGAAGAAGGCAGAGGATGCAGAGGACCGGGGTTACAAGGAGGGGGAGGCCACTTACATTAAGCAGTGTGAGGCGGCCAAAGACCTTTTCTTCAAATGTGGATGGAGGGTGGTTGTGGCACAACTCGGTCACGGCCCCGAGACTGAGGTCTTCAATCCTCCTTTATATTTCATCCCGAACTCAATGATGGAGTATGCTACTACCATTCAACAGCAATTTCTAGAAGAGGAGGATGAAGATGAAGCTCCGGAAGACAACACTCAGCCTGGTCGCCAGTCTACCTCCCCAACTCCAGAGGTCTCCGTCCCAATTTTGCCTGCTGATGCGGATCTTTTAACCGAGCTTAACCCAGAGGTGCCTGCCACAACCGAGCTACCCCTGGGTGAAGACCGCGTTGTTCTTGATGCTGATTTGGATGACCTTTTTGCTTAATCTCTGTAATTTCATCTTTTTATTTTTGGAAAGATATTGTAACCGGGCTGAGGCCCCACCTTTTGTACTTGATTTGAGTTTCCAATGAAATCATCTTTTGTTCCATCTTTTATCCCGATTTAATCTATGCTTGCTTTACCTTTCCAACTGTAATCTGAATGATGTGTAACATTCTCCAGCCGGGATACCTATCCCGGTTTTAACCTTGAAATCTTTGGTTTTACCTGCCAATCTCTTCAGTCTAGGTCTTTTACCTCGGCTGAAGATCACAACAAGTGGTATTCCAGCCAACCACTCTTCAGCCTTGATCTTTATCTCGGCTGAGGAGTATTAAGTGTTGGTTTTTCCAGCCAACCACTCTTCAGCTTTGATCTTTATCTCGGTTGAAGAGTACTAAGTGTTGTTTTTTCCAGCCAATCATTCTTCAGCCTTGATCTTTATCTCGGTTGAAGAGTACTAAGTGTTGGTTTTTCCAGCCAACCACTCTTCAGCCTTGATCTTTATCTCGGTTGAAGAGTACTAAGTGTTGGTTTTTCCAGCCAACCACTCTTCAACCTTGATCTTTATCTCGGTTGAAGAGTACTAAGTGTTGGTTTTTCCAGCCAACCACTCTTCAGCCTTGATCTTTATCTCGGTTGAAGAGTACTAAGTGTTTGGTTTTGTCTAGCCAAACTTATCCTGGGCTTAGGAGGGGTGTTGGTTTTTCCAGCCAACCTGTAAGTTAGTTTTTCCTGCCAACCTAGAGTAAAGTGTTTGGTTTTTGCTGCCAAATTTCCTGCAGCCTGGATCCTTATCCTGGGCTTAGGAGGGGTGTTGGTTTTTCCAGCCAACCTCTAAGTTGGTTATTCTTGCCAACCTAGAGTAAAGTGTTCGGTTATTGCGACCAAACGTCCTGCAGCCTAGATCCTTATCTTGGGCTTTAGGAGAGGACAAAGTTGGTTATTCCGACCAACTCTGTTTTTGTTGCCCCTAGTTTACTAAAACAACTTTACAGAATAAAACAATTATGCTGAAAAGAAAACTACTGGTTTTATTGAGAAAAAGAAAAATTACAAGTACTGAAAAGCTAAAAATAAAATAGTTTGAGATTGGCAGTGTTCCATGGTCTGGGAATGGCTTTGCTGTCCTTGTCTTCCAATTGGTATGCCCCTTTTCCGGCTAACCCAACCACTTTGTAAGGTCCTTCCCAATTGGGCCCTAACTTGCCATCTCCGGGTACCAAGGTATTTCCCATCACTTTGCGCAGTACCCAATCTCCGATTTTGAATTGTCTTGAATGTACTATTTTGTTATACTTTTTGGACAACTCTTGCTGGTACGAGGCAATGTAAACCCGTGCTTTTTCTCTTTTTTCTTCCGTAAGATCGAGCTCCAATGCTATGGCTTCTCCATTTAAGTCTCGATCAAAATTTTCACTTCGAATTGTGGGGAGGCCAACTTCCAGTGGGATTACTGCTTCCATGCCATAGGCCAAGGAAAAGGGTGTTTCGCCAGTAGACCGCCGAGGTGTGGTACGGTAAGCCCATAAAACGTGGGGAAGCTCCTTAGCCCACTTGCCCTTTGCTTTCTCTAATCTTTTCTTCAATCTGTCCAAGACCACTTTGTTTGATGCTTCTGCTTGGCCATTTGCTTGGGAGTATGCTGGTGTAGAGTTATAGAACTCTATCTTGTATTCTTCACAAAAGCCTCTAAAGATTCTGCTATCAAACTGAGTGCCGTTGTCTGATATTAGGGCTTTAGGTATGCCGAACCGAGTGATGATATTCTGCCAGACGAACTTCTTCACATCTTTCTCCTTTATTGATGCTAGTGCTTCTGCTTTCACCCACTTTGTGAAGTAGTCCGTTGCCGCAAGAAAGAACTTCCTATTTCCGGGTGCTGTTGGAAGTGGTCCTACTATGTCCAAGCCCCACATTGTGAAGGGCCATGCGCTAGTCAATGGTAGGAGCTCTCTGGCTGGCTGATGTATTTGGTGTGCGAACTTCTGACATTTCTCGCACTTCTTCACATACTTCTCCGAATCTGTTTGCATGTATGGCCACCAGTATCCTTGCGAAATGGCTCTGTAAGCTAATGATCTTTCTCCTTGGTGGCTTCCGCATACGCCTTCGTGTATCTCGAACAAGAATGCTTCCACTTTGCTGAGGTGGACACATTTTAGATAAGGTCCTGTGAATGACTTCTTGTACAATGCCATAGATGGAAAGAGCCAAAATCGCTGCGACTTTGCTCTAATTTTGTTGGCTTCTTTCTTTTCTTCTGGTAGGACGCCGTCTTTTAAGAACATTATGATGGGATCCATCCATGAGGGGCCTAGTTCGGCGCAACATACCTCTTCTGCTTCGGGGTCTTCAATGCTTGGTCTTGGTAAGTTGTCAATAAGCAACGGATGAGGGATAAATGTATCTGCCATTGAAGCAAAGCCTGCTAGTTCGTCTGCTCTGCTGTTTTCCTCCCTGCCATTCTGTTCTATCCGCACTACTTCAAATTTCTTGATCTCTTTTCTGACTAAGTCTTGGTACTTGGCCATCCTGTCATCCTTTGCCTCGTAGTCGCCTGGAATTTGGTTTACCACTAGCTGTGAGTCGCTGTAAACCATTAGCTCGGTGGCCATCATATAGGATGCTGATTTTAAGCCTACCAGAAGCGTTTCGTACTCCACTTTGTTGTTTGATGCGGGGAAGCCAAGGTGGACTGCTTGCTCCACTACTAGGCCGTCTGGCGAGATGAGGACTATGCCAAGTCCTGCTCCATGCCTGTTGGATGCTCCATCCACAAAGAGCTTCCACATCTCTCCGACGAACAGCTTCCAGCAAGTGAAGGGATCAGATGATGCCTTGGGGTCATGAGTGTTGCTGGTGTTTTCTTCTTGGTCCATGCTTGCTGTTTGCCCCTCGTTGTCTGATTGTACCAAGTCTTTATTTGTTGGTGAGTCTTGGCTTGGTGTAGCATGGTTTGCTTCTTCCTCCCCCACTTTACTCTGGTCTGTCTTGCGACCTGTCTGGGTAACCTGTACCAGGGATTGCGTTATTCCGGCGTCAACTTTCATCCCTAGTTCGGTTGTTTCAGTCAGGTCGACTGGGCAGATATAATGACTTCCTGGGGTAAATTCTGCGACAAAGTCTGCCAAAGCTTGAGCCTTTATCACGGTTCTGGGTTGAAACTTGATGTCGAATTGTCCCAATTCTACTGCCCACTTTAAGATTCGCCCAGAAAAGTTTGCCCTCTCAAACAAAGCTTTTAATGGAAAAGCTGTGAGGACGACTATGGTGTGGGCGTGAAAGTAGTGCGACAACTTCCTTGAGGCCATCATCAAGGCCAAGGCCAGTTTTTCCAGTGGCAAGTACCTTGTTTCGGCGCCCAGCAATGTCTTGCTGACATAAAAGATGGGCAGATGTTGGATTCCTTCCGCTCAGACCAACACTGCGCTAATTGCGTGCTGTGAAACTGCCAGGTACAGAAAGAGTTCTTCTCCAGGTATTGGGGTCACAAGCAGTGGTGGAGAAGACATGTATTCTTTCAAGCTTTCCAGAGCGCGGTCGCATTCTTCGTCCCACTCTAACTTAGCTTTTAATGCTTGAAAAAATGATCGTAGTCTGTCTGACGATCGGCTTATGAATCGGTTGAGTGCAGCTGCCATGCCGGTGAGATGCTGCACTTCTTTTACTGTGTTTGGCCTCTCCAGATCCTGAATTGCTTTGATCTGAGAGGGGTCTGCTTCTATACCCCGGTTGGTCACCAAGAAGCCTAGGAATTTGCCAGATCCTACTCCGAATGCACACTTAGACGCATTGAAGCGTAACTTGTGCTTCTTAAGGATCTGAAACATCTCACCTAGGTCCTTGAGATGGTCATTCTTATCCTTGCTCTTGACCATCATGTCGTCGATGTAAGCCTCCATTGTTCTGCCTAACAATGGTTCAAACATCTTGGTGACCATCCGTTGGAATGTTGCCCCTGCATTCTTTAGGCCAAAGGGCATGACCTTGTAGCAGTACAGTCCTCTTGGCGTTGTAAAAGATGTGACCTCCTGGTCTGGTTCATACATAGCGATCTGATGGTAGCCTCTGTACGCATCAAGAAAGCTAAGTCGGTTGTGTCCCGCCGTTAGGTCTACCAGTTGGTCTATCCGGGGTAAAGGAAAGCTGTCCTTTGGACATGCCTTGTTGACTGTTTCATAGTCCACACAGACACGCCATTTTCCATTCTTTTTTGGCGTCACTACTGTATTGGAGATCCATCTAAGGTAGTGCACCTCTCTAATAGCTCATGCTTTTAGCAGGTTTTCTATTTCTTCCACCACTATCTCGGCGGGGTGGAGTGCCGATCTGCGAGTGCGTTGAATGATTGGTCTGGCAGTTGGGTGGATGTTCAATTGGTTACAGATGAAGCTTAGGTCAATGCCTGGCATGTCGTACGGTGTCCAGGCAAACACTTCGATGTTGGAGGTCAAGAATTTCATGACCTCTATTCTCTCAGTGCTGGACATAGATGAGCCAAGCAAAAAGAATTTATCCGGGTTCTTTTCATCTATTCTTACCTGTACCAAGTCTTCCACTGCCTTCTGTTCAGCGGCCTTGCCAACATCCGCGAACAATTCATTGCTCTCTGGTTCTTCCACCATCTGAACAAATCCTTTGGCAGCGCGGCTGCCATTTACTGTGACGAAGCATTGCTTGGACATAATTTGGTCTCCATAGACCTTTTCAATTACCCCGGCTTCGTTGGGGAATCACATTACTTGATGGTAGGATGAAGCTACCGATCGCATGACATGCAGCCATGTTCTTCCCAAGATTATGTTGTAAGTGGAAGGGACCTTCAATACCCAGAATTCCACTTGTTTTGTCACGCTTCCTGCCCTGACTGGAAGGATTATCTTGTCGACTGGCCACTCTGGCATTGAGTTGAATCCGATCAGGGGGGATATAGTTGATGCCAAGTCTTTGTCCGCCAGTTTCAACTGTTTGAAGGTGTCGTAGTACATTATCTCACACGAGCTACCTTGGTCTATCAAAATCTACTTGATGTCGTAATCCTTGACGCGGAGAGTGACGACTAGCGCGTCATTGTGAGGGCAGTATATCCTTGTCAAGTCTCTGTCTGAAAAAGAGATGACATTGGTGGCCTCCATTCTTCCCTTCTTGATTGTAGGTTGTGCACTTAGTACCTCCCTTAAGTGCTCAGCCTTTGTGATCATGCCCCTGAGCTCATATACGCGCTCAGGTTCGCATACCCCATCACGCCTTGAGGTGGGGCGTCGATTGGCATTCCGTTCGGGTGGTTGTCATTCTGGGGGGCTGGCTGCGCCCCTCCTTCAATGTACTTGTCCAAGTGACCGGCTACCACCAAATCCTCTAGATGCTGTCTCAATGGTGTGCAATTTTCAGTGTGGTGCCCCTTTTCTTTATGGAAGGTGCACCATGATCTTTCGTCGTAGTCCTTCTAAGCCTCTCCTAGCTTGGCAGGCCATCGGACGAAAGGTTCATCGTGTATCTCGCTTAGAATCCGGTAGATTGGCTTTTTGAATACCGTGGTAATGGCAATGCGGACTCTCAACCATCTTTTATCCTGGTCTTCTCCGTTGTCCCGCTTGCCTCGTCCGTTTTTGTTTGGACGTTCTACCGCGTTGACCTTTGCCGCGGTCTTTTTATCCGGTACTACGGTTGTGCTAGACTTCGTTTTAGCACCGGCGCCATCCTCCTCCACCCGAATGTGCTGGTGTACCCTCTCCATTAAGGCCTCCATTGTGAGGGGTGGCGTCATGGTGATTGAGTCCCTCAGCCTGTTCCTGACTGGAAGACCTCTTTTGTACTGCGCAATGGAGAGATTGGTAGGGCAATCCCCAATCTGGTTGAAGGTCTCCCGGTAGCGACTATTGTAGGATCTTAATGTCTCCTTGTCGTCCATGTCAATGGAGAGAAGCTAGTCGATCTCCACTGGCGTTTTGGTGTTCGTCCTAAACCTTGTCACGAACGCCTCTGCTAATTGTGCCTAGGAGGCGATGCTGCCTTCTGGTAGCCTTTCGAACCAGGTCAATCCTAGGTCGCCAAGGCTGGATGGGAATAGGATGCACATCAAAGCCTCGTTTCGTCGGTATACAGCCATAACCTGGCGAAAGTGGCTTAAGTGCGAGTAGGGGTCCGTCTTCCCCTCATACGTGGTGAATTTGGGCTACAGGAAGCCGGAAGGTAAGGGCACGTTCTCAATTGTCGGAACGAACGGCGAGGTCTACAGCCTCGCTAATGCTTTATCCGTAGGTTCATAAGCAGGGCGTGGTATTGGCATTCCGACCTCGATGCTTCCATGCGCCCGAGGAGCCAACCACTGAAGGGCAAAAACTCTGTGTGGGTCGTGCGCCCTGGCATTCTCCTTCCATCGCGCCCTTTCGTCGAGCACAGTTCGTAAGTCAGACAATCTAGGTAACTCTGTTTGCCTGGATGTCGTCTGGTGCGTGTGCGAGGGCCAATGGGTGCTTCCCTTTGTGTATGATCTCTCAGATCTCGTCATCTTAGACCTGGAGTGACGAGTTCTGGAAGTCCTGGATTGAGTGTCGCATGTTCTGAGGCTCCTACTCTCAGCTTGTGATGGCGTGGTTTGCCTACTGCAATCTTCTGAGTGGCGAGGAGGCATGTTGCCTTTACGCCCCTCTCCTGTCGCCACCCCCTTTTCCCTTGATCTGGCATTTCATGGCCTCCATATCCGCCGCCATCTTCCTTATTAGTTCATCCTGCTCTTTTACGCGATCCTCAAGAGCTTAAGGGTCGATTCTTCGCCTCTGCCTTTCAGGACTTTGAGATCGACGAGGGCTGTTGTTCTGCCTCCCCCTTGCATCCCTCCGGGGGTTTTGTCGCTGGGGCTCTAAGTCTGCCATGGATGGGACAGGAGGTAAACCTTCGCGCCTCCCGCCTCCTTCTGGGGTTTGTCCGTCAATGGCGGATTGTGGCAACTCTTCGTTGTGCGCCATTACTTCTGATTAGTGAGGATAACTTGATTAAGAGGTTTGTTCTTTCTGTTTATTCCCACAGACGGCGCCAATTGTATGAGCACGAAATATTGTCCTCGTATAATCCTGTTGATCAAGATTGTGCTCCTCCACACGACGTCGCTTTATTCCCTGAAAACACAAACGCGAGCTAGCCGGCGGGGTGCGTGCCGGATACCTCTCCAATGCCTAAGTCAGCAAAATAGACAAATAGACAAAAAGCTCTGTGTATTCGAGAATCAAAGTTGTGTTACCTCTCCATAGGTAATGTTGTGAGCTTTTATAGGTTCCGCGTGGCACAATCCTAGTAGGACTTTTACTCCTCCATGTAGAGTCCTCCTAGGAGTCATACTCCTGAAAGATAATGCTTATCCTTCAATACCCCCCTCACTGCTTAAGCCAAGTGAGATGGTTTTACCATGGTTGGACGTTAATATGACCAGGGTAAGCCTGGCTATGTTGAGCAGCAGAGTAGACCGAACTATACCTAGTTTGGTTCTTCCTTTCACTTCTCTTACCTCAGTTCCTCTTGTACAAACCGTGGTATGCTTAGACCGAGCTAGCAAAGAGCAAGGTTCTGACCGAGCTAACCACACTACGCCATGACCGGGCTAACTTTGAGTATGGTCACTGAGCTAACCATACTATGCAATGACCGGGCTAACTTTGAGTATGATGACCGGTGCTGATTGCAAAGCTTCCTTAGACCGGACTAACTTCAAGGCTCTTTCAGACCGGGATAACAATAGGGCTTACTGGGACCGGGCTAACTACAAGCCCCCTTTCATCCAGCCCTTCTTACTGTGGCCCAAAGAACGACCCATTTACCCAGCTCGGCCCAATTTAGGAATAAATTACCCTCTCAAGTAAGAAAGGGGTTACTTGGTTAACTAGGTTATTTAGCAAGATTCTATTGACTACAAAAATACCAAAGAAGTAGAGGAAGAGTATTTTGGGGAGAGTAATAGAAAAGTATAGAGAGAAGAAAAGAGACATTCATATGTTTTTTATCAATCTTGAGAAAACATATGATAGAGTGTCTCGAGATATAATCTAGTAGGTTTAGAGAATAAAGGGGTGACAAAAGGCTACAATGACGTGATTAGAGACATGTATAAAGGTGTGGTGATCATTATTAGATCGCCGATTGGAGAGACAAGTGAGTTTTCAATTACTGTGGAGTTACACCAACGATCACCCTTAAGTCCTTATCTTTTTGCTTTAGTTATGGATGAGTTAATAAGAAATATTCAACATGATGTGCTATGGTTTTTTTTTTTTTTTTTTTTTTTTTTTTTTTTTGGCAAATAATATTGTGTTAGTGAATAAGATTAGAGAATGAGTTAATACTAAATTGGAGACTCTAAGAGAAACACTTGAATCTAAAAGATTTAGAATAAGCAAAATTAAGACAGAGTACATGGAGTGTAATTTTAGTAACAATAATAATGGAAGTAAAGGAAAAGTGAAGATTGAGAACCAAACTACCTAAGAGTGAACATTTTCGTTATTTAGGATCAATTATCACAACGGTTTGGGAGATTGGAACGGGTGTGGTCCATAGAATTAAGGCGAAGTGACTTAAATGGAGGAATGCAACTGGGTTACTTTGCGATAAACAAGTACCCATTAGACTAAAAGGAAAGTTCTATAGAACGGTTATTAGACCAGTGATGTTGTATGGGACACAATGTTGGGCAACTATGAAACAATATATAGATAAGATGAGTGTTGCAAGATGAGAATGATAAGGTAGATGTATGACAAAATTAGAAAAGACAGAGTTAGGAATGAGTATATTCGTGAATGGATAGAAGTAGTACCGATAAAAGATAAGTTGAGAGAAAATAGATTGAGATGATTTTGTCATAAACAACGAAGACCGACAGAGGTAATAGTGAAGAGATATGATACAGTGACAATAAATAGAATTTTTAGGGAAATGGGCAGACCTAGATTGACATGGGCTAGTGTAGTAAATAAAGATATAAAACTCCTTAATTTGACTAACTAAATGACCGTTGATAGAGTCAAGTGGAGAAAAATGATTTATGTAACCGACCCCATTTGATGAGACTTAAGGCTTGATTTGATTTGGTTAACAATTCAATAGGTCATTTAATATGTAAAAACATAGATACTTACCTCCACTGTAAGTCAAATGAAAATGGAACACAGAGCGAAATACAGTAAGTCTTGTAATTTTTGTATAATTATATTGAAGTCCATTAAGATTTTAATTAAGATAACACTTAGATTCGTTTTTTGTTAATAATTTGTTAGTCATGTCAATGAAAAAATAGTGTTGTCAAGTTTTTTACATTAAAATGTATATTTTACTTTATTTATTTTTGCGTTTTTACACTATCTACATTAATTTTGATCCTTTTGATCATACTAAAAGAGAGAGCGATGTAATTATGCCAAAACTATAAAATTTATGATATTTTTACCAAATTTTAAGGAGTTGTTATAATTTACCCTTTATAATTTCATCTAATTACAGAACCAGTAAGTCACTTACCAAAAACAAAAAAATGCTATAAAGTGTAACCAATAACTATGGCCTGGTTTTGGAATAGCCAATTGCAACTTGTCTACACTTGGCCTGGTTCGAAATAGCAATAGGAATAAATACAAAATACAAAATAGAGGCTTGGAGAAAAAAGTAGATGAAGACAAAAAGCTTTTACTAGACAAGGTACATGAATCCTGTTTTTAGTGAACAAGTTTTTAATTGAACCTAGGGGTGTAAATTTGGCCCAGCCCAGCCTGGCCCATGTCAGGCCTCACGGGCTCCTGTCAAAATTTGGGTTGGGCCAGGCCAGTCCATGGGCCAAAAAATTAGGCCTAAGCACAAGCCCAGCCTAAGGATATTTGGGCCTTGGGCGGGCCAGTAGGCCTGGCCTTGGGCCAGCCCGGTAGGCCTGGGCCTGGCCTTGGGCTTGAGGGGGCCTGACCATTTTTTTTTTTTTGGTTTTTTTAAATTTTTTCTACCAAAATTTTATTATTTTTCACTAAAAAAGACACTAGGCCAATGGGCGAGCTGGGCTAGGCGGGCAGGACCCATGAGTCGGACTGGGCCTCAAAATGGTGGCCCATGCCCTAGCCCAAGGGCTTAGCCTGGTTTCGGGCCCAAACGGGCCTAAATGGCCCGGCCACCCACGGGCCACGAGCCATTTTTACACTCCTAATTGAACCTTACTTTTACATTGTTTTTAATTGCAACTTACTCTTAGTACGTTTTTAGTGAACAAGGTATATGAAGCAAAAAATTTAGAAGGGCAAACTTCACTTTACCTCCTGTGGTTTGGGCTGGGTGCGGATTACCCCATTGACATTCGAAAATCACCACTTAACCCCCATGTGGTTATTGGATTGAAATGCACACTAACTTCTGTTAACAGAAGTCGTAAATTGACAATTATACCCTCATCTTCATCTTCTCCTTCTCTCTTTCTCTCTCTCAATCTCTCTCTCTCCATTTCATCTTCTTCACAATTCATCGCCCAAACTTTACATATACATATACATATATACTTTATATGTGTACATATATACATATACAATCTCATATGGTGTTCAATGATTAGCAATCATATATATATATACATACAATAGATGCAAAAACAAAATCATTTTTTTTTTTAAACATAACACAGATATATATATACATATATATGGACAAAACATGAGCATACAAAAAAATTTTCAATCTTCATTTGATGAGACTTATGGCTTGATTTGATTTGGTTAACAATTCAATAGGTCATTTAATATGTAAAAACATACATACTTACCTCCACTTTGAGTCAAATGAAAATGGAACACAAAGCGAAATGCAGTAAGTCTTGTAATTTTTGTATAATTATATTGAAGTCCATTAAGATTTTAATTAGGATAACACTTAGATTCGTTTTTCAATAATTTGTTAGTCATGTTGATGAAAAACAGTTTTATCATATTTATTACGTTAAAATGTATATTTTACTTTATTTATTTTTGCATTTTTACACCATCTACATTAATTTTGATCCCTTTGATCTTACTAAAAGAGAGATCGATGTAATTATGTCAAAATTATAAAATTTATGATATATATACCAAATTTTAAGGAGTTGTTGTAATGTATCGTTTATAATTCCATCTAATTACAGAACCAGTAAGTCACTTGCCAAAAACGAGAAAATGCTATAAAGTGCAACCAATAACTATGGCCTAGTTTGGAATAGCTAATTGCAACTTATCTACACTTGGCTTGGTTTGAAATAGCAGTAGGAAAAAATACAAAATACAAAATAAAGGCTTGAAGAAGAAGGTACATGAAGACAAAAAACTTTTACTAAACAAGGTACACGAACCCTGTTTTTAGTGAACAAGTTTTTAATCGCAACTTACATTTACATTGTTTTTAATTGCAACTTACTCTTACTACGTTTTTAGTGAACAAGGTAAATGAAGCAAAAAATTTAGAAGGGCAAACTTTACTTTTCCCCCATGTGGTTAAGGCCAGGTGCGGATTACCCCCTGACATTCAAAAATCACCACAAAACCCCCATGTGGTTACTGGATTGAAATGCACATTAACTTCTATTAACAGAAGTTGTAAATTGACAATTATACCCTCATCTTCATCTTCTCTCTCTCTCTCTCTCTCTCTCTCTCTCTCTCTCTATCTCCACATTTCGTCTTCTTCATCTTCTTCATAGTTCACTGCCCAAACTTTACATATATGTACATATACATATATACTTTATATGTGTACATATATATACATATACAATCTCATATGAGGTTCAATGATTAGCAATCATATATATATATATACATACTGCAGATGCAAAAACAAAATAAATTTTTTTTTTTTAAACATAACATAGATATATAGATATGTATATATATATGGATAAAAAATGAGCATACAAAGTTTTTTTTTAAATCTTCATTGTGTATCTATATATATGTCTGTGTATGTATGTGATTCCAAATGATTTGATGATGATGTTTGATGAATTCAAAATTCAAAATCGTGTTATTTAAATTCAGTTTTTTCATTGTGTATATAAATACATATATATATATATATTTGATTTGATGATTATAAAAAAATAAAAAGAGCGAGAAAAGATGTTGATTCTAGAAATATATAACACACACATATATATCTATGCATCTATGTATATAACTGTGTGTCAATCTTTACCAGATGATTTGATGATATGTTTGATGAATTGAAAATTCAAAATCGTGCTATTTGATTTCATTTTTTTTCACTATGTATATACATAAATACATACATACATATATATGTATATATATATATATCTTTGATTGGGAAACATTACAAAAAAAATAAATAAATAAGAGGGAGAGAGAGAGAGAGAGAGAGAGAGAGAGAGAGAGAAGACGTTGATTCAAGAAAAACATATATATAAAGATATATATGTATATGAATGTATATGATTCCAGAAAAATAAATATCTAATGATGTATATATATATATATGAATGTATAAATGTTTGTATAACCAGCTACTAATGGTTGAAAAATAGAAATAGGAAAAGAATGGCATGCTTTGTAAATTTGAAAAGGTATAAAGGGTATTTTCGCCATAAAAACTGACTCACTCTCTATAGAGGCGCGTGACTTTCACATCCTGCTATCTTAAACAGAAAAGCTAACAATGCGTTTTAGTCCGCAAATCACATGGGGGTTATGAGGTGAATTCCAAATGTCAGGAGGTAATCCGCACCTAACCTAAACCATAGGGGGTAAAGTGAAGTTTACCCAATTTAGAAAAGAGATTATTCTACACGAGTCTTTAAAATTAAGGCAAACTTCATTTTAAACCATGTGGTTTGGGCCGGGTGCGGATTACGGATTACAGATTACCCTCTTGACATTCAGGAATCACCACATAACCCCCATGTGGTTACAGAGCAATTCGAAAGCTAGTAGATTTCCCTGAGTCTTCTAGACAATCTACCTCTGAACCTGTTGAGTCAGTTCTTCAAGGAATGCCTTCTAGACCTCCTAGTAATCCTGACCAAACAGATCCAGTAGTACAGGGATTACAATTTTCAGAAAATTAGATACCACATGGTGTCTATGAATCCAGAAGGCCTTACAGCCCTACAGCCAGTGACATGAATTTTGAAATCTAATGGATTTTACACCAGGAAGTGAAACTCGAAAAATCCTAAATCAGGATTTTCAACAGGAACAATACAGAGAATTTAGAACATGGTATTTTAATAACCATACCACAGAAGAAATACAGAATTATAAATTTCAGTATTATGCTTATTTAGAACAACATCAGAAACTTCAATCTTTTCCTTTATGGTTTAAGGAAAACTTTCTTCACCAGGAATTTCAGATTAATGTTCTAGAAAATATTCAGAAAACCTGGGTGACTACTGATGGCAACAGTATCACCTCCATACATCCACCACCTAAATCACTAGAACTTCGACCTAGTGATTCTATATCCAGTAAACCCTTGAATGTGACAGCATTCGTTGAACCTCCAGAAAGAAGTTCATCCAAAGAACCTTTAACCGTTAAAGAAATCATACCATTAATCAAACAGAATAATTAAACGAATCTCTACTGTCAAACAGTAGGCAAACGATTAACCATAATTGAAGAAACTGTAACACATCTTAAAGAAAGTTGTCAGCTTCAACCAAAACCAATATCAATTCATCCAGTTACTATAAAACCATCTCCAACAGTGACTAATTTTAATCTCAAGTCACGAAAATCTAATATAGAATTTATGGATACTCTTATCAATAAAATCAAAGATCTTCATATAGGAGAATCCTCCCAAGTTAATATGTTATCCAGTAATCATTTAGGATCCCAAGAAGAATCCTAAAATAACCTAACACCTTCACAAAATATAAAAAATCTAGGCAAATTTTCAAAATGCACCTTCAGCTATAAATAAAGTTCATTATGGCCAAACTACTAATCGAATGGCTCTTTCAGGACCCAGTGGGTACTATTATCCCCAACCTACTCCTATGGATATTCTCTATGAAGAAGATTTCCTTCAAAACCAGCGATCATACCACAGTAAAACCATTTATGAATGGAATATTGATGGTCTTTCAGAATATCAAATCTATGAAATTCTACAGCATATGCTCATGTTTGCAACAGTCTACAAACAGAATGAAAATACAGATCATCAAGTTGCCCGCTTCATTGTTAGTGGCTTTACAAGCACCTTAAAAGGATGGTGGTATAATATCCTTACCGAGGAACAAACTGATGAAATTTTAACTTCTATTAGAAGTATTACAGATGCAGATACAGGTCTTGTTAGACAGGAACAAGATGCTATTTATAGCCTTGTAAATACAATTTTCCTACACTTTGTTGGTATTGTTAGTGGTATCGAGGATCATAGTAGGAAATTATTACAGAAACTAAGATGTCCATCTTTGTCCCATTTTCGATGGTATAAAGATGTTTTCATGATGAAAGTAACTAGAAGGCCCGATGCTAATTCTGAGCATTAGAAAGCCAAATTCATTGATGGTCTTCCTACTCTCTTTGCTGAAAGAGTTAGGAAAAAATTAAGGGATCGTCATAATCAGTTGGCTATTCCATACAATCATTATACCTATGGTCAACTTATAGGTATTATTATAGATGAAGGACTTGCCTTGTGCAATGATCTTAAATTATAGCAACAAATTAAGCAACAACATCTTACAGGAAGAAAAGAATTAGGTGAGTTTTGTGAACAATTCGCCTATGACACTAAATTACAGTATCCGTCCAAACATAAAAAACATAAATATGGCAAATCTTCCAAACATTAGTCCAGAAAATTTAGGAAATATAAAACCTCTAAACAATTTATCCAACAACAACCACCCTCTAAATATAAAGGTAAACAAAAATCTTCTTACAGAAAGAAACATAAATCTACAGTTAAGTGTTATAAATGTGGCCAAACAGGTCATTATTCAAATCGTTGTAGAGCAAAACCTCAACAAAAATTAAATGAGTTAGCTCTAGATGATGAAATCCAGTAACAAATTTTGCAAATGTTATCTGAAGATTCCAGTTCTGTATCTAGTTCTGATAATGACCTAGCTGCTTTATATTCATAAGAAACTGAATCACAACCTGATGGCAATCCAGAACTTTGTCCTTGCAAAACAAATATAAATCCAATTTCTGATGAAATAAACTATTAGAAAGCAATAGTTGAAATGAATGGACTTGATATTAGTGGTCCTAGTAGTAATGTTCTTACAGAAACAGAACAAAATATGTTAAATATTGCTGATCAAATACTAATCCAGAAATGAAACTAAAATTTTTAGAATTATGTTATCAACAACAACAGCAGCAAAAGGTCGAAGCAATGCTTCCCCCTCAACATTACAATATGAAAGAAGTTTTTCAAAGAATTCAGAATGTTACCATAGAAAAACCTATTTCAATCCAGGATCTAAAAATGGAAGTTAATGCATTAAAAGTAGAAGTTAAGCCTTTACAAACTTCCAATATTGCTATTAATTCAGAAATTAAAAAAATTAATAGTAAATTTAATTCCTAGTCTAAAGACAAAGGAATTACAATTACAGAATCTGAATCCAGTACTAAAAAGGATGAACCTAATTATCTCATGCTCATGAATACAGTAACTTTCCAGAAATGGTATATCAGAATTACTTTTATGATAAAACTTGATTTTATCATCAAAGACGCTATTGCTCTTGTCGATAGTGGCGCTGATATGAATTGTATCCAAGAAGGATTAATTCCAACAAAATATTTCCAGAAAACTACCCAGTCTCTTACCAGTGCAAGTGGTAATTCTTTGTATATTAGGTACAAACTTCCAGAAGTTTTAATCTGTAATCAAGGATTATGTCTCCCAACATCATTTGTTCTTATCAAGAATATGTCCCAATCTATTATTTTGGGAAATCCTTTCCTGTGTTTGTTTATGCCAATCACCATAACCTTAAATAATCAACCGATTATTTTTGAGTTTATTAGAGAACCTTATACAAAAGAATTAGATCAAATCAAAGATCTAGTTAATTTCAAAGAAAAACAAATTAATTTCTTACAGAAAGAGATCTCTTTTCTAACAACAGAACAAAGATTACAGCAATCATCTTTACAGACTAAAATTAAATCTCTTGAAAAAGAATTTCAAACTGAAGTTTGTAGTGATGTTCCAAATGCTTTTTGGGAATGCAAGAAACACATAGTTTCTTTTCCCTATGAACCAGGTTATGATGAGCGCACAATACCCACCAGAGCTCGTCCCAGTCAAATGAAAAAAGAGTATTTAGAACTCTGCAAAATAGAAATCAATACTCTTCTCCAGAAAAAACTTATATGACCAAGCAAATCCCCTTGGAGCTGTACAGCATTCTATGTCAATAAAAATGCAAAAATTGAAAGAGGTGTGCCAAGATTAGTAATAAATTATAAACCTCTTAATGAAGCCTTACAATGGATAAGGTATCCCGTTCTAAACAAGAAGGATCTTTTAGATCGATTACAGGATGCTATCATATTTTCAAAATTTGATATGAAATCAGGATATTGGCAGGTTCAAATTGCCGAAAAAGACAGGTATAAAACTGCTTTTACAGTACCTTTTGGACATTATGAATGGAATGTTATGCCATTTGGTTTGAAAAATGCTTCATCTGAATTCCAACATATTATGAATGATATTTTCAATCCCTATACAGAATTTGCAATTTGTTATATTGATGATGTTCTTATTTTTTCATCTTCAATTGACTAGCATATTAAACATCTTAATATATTTAAGCATGTTATTATCATAAATGGTTTCGTGATTTCTTGATGAAATGAAAAATTTTCAAACTACAGTTAGATTTTTGGGCCATAATATTCATAATGGCACAATAATTCCAATTGACAGAAGCATGGAGTTTGCATTTAAATTTCTTGATGAAATTAAAGGTAAAACTCAATTACAGAGATTTCTTGGTAGTTTAAATTATATCCATGATTACTACCCCAATTTCGCTACAGATGCTGCAGTCTTATATCAAAGACTTCACAAAAATCCTCCACTATGGGGTCCAGAACATACAGAAGCTGTTCAAAAAATTAAAACAAGAGTTAAAACACTTCCTTGTTTGTCTCCTCTACATCCAGAATGGAAAAAAAATTTCTTGAAACCGATGCATCTAACATTGGTTATGGTGGCATATTAAAACAATTTAATCCTAACAGTAAAAAAGATGAACTTCTTCGTTTTACTTCAGGAACATGGAATAAAGCAACACTTAATTATCCTACAATTAAAAAAGAATGTTTAGCAATTGTTAAATGTGTGTTAAAATTTCAGGATGATCTATTAAATCAACATTTTTTTAATCCGTGTTGATTGTTCTACAGCCAAACAAATTTTCAAAAAAGATGTCCAGAATTTAGCTCAAAAACAAAATTTTGCAGGTTGGCAAGGCCAACTTTCAGTATTTGATTTTGATATTGCATATATCAAAGGTGAATAGAATTCTTTTCCAGATTTTCTAACTCGTGAATACTTGCAGGACTCTCATGTACAGTAGAGGCCGCGGCTCCGGCAGAAGAGGCCGAGGAAGGGGAAATCCCTATCATACAGAATTTCCAGGGCTTAATGCTCTTTCCAGTAAAAAAAGGGAATCTAGGCAATTGGCTAAAGATGTCCTTCTCACACCTCCAGAACCATATTTACAGAATTCTATTATTGAGGAAACAGTCCACTATATCAATACAGACGAATTCAGTGGATGAATGATCCATGGGAAATCAAAAGGAGGTATCTCACAACACAACATTCTCTTCCTCATTTTAATCAATACAGATATATCTATGAGCAGATCCTTACAGAAATTGCTTCGATTAAGTTTAAGCATACATTGGATGATCCCAATCGTACTGCTAGCCCAATTAATTACAGTAAAGCAACTATCCAGAAAATTTTGCCTATGCAGGCTTGGGGTATGCACCCTTATGTTACCAGATCTCTTGAGATTCGTAACAAGGAATCTCGTTACAGTTATTGGGATTACGTTGATGCTTTTTCCCAAGCATTCTATTACCAAAATCCCCCGCGAAGTCACTCTTGGTTTCTTCGTGTCCTTCCAGATGTTCTTAAAAACGATCTCCCAAACTGGTTTCTCATTTGGTGGGATAAGTTTGGCATTCAAATTGATGCCTTCCCAGAACCGATTCGCCAAGCTTTTAATGAATGGCAGATTGCTTACAGTCATCTTCCAGTCTACAAAGATATTTCTATGTCCAAATCTACAGTCCATTTTGTTATTCGCTTTAGAATTCCAGGGATTTGGAAATGGGATTTCCAATGTGATTTCCAAAATAAAATTCCCTGTTTAAAAAGAATTTTCTTTACTAAATGGTGGACTAAGGGGCTGGATACCCCTAAACAACAACAGGAAATCTTACAGAAGATAAAAGCCCATACACAGGCTTGTTGGGATGCCACTCCCAAATTACTCCCGGCAACTCCAGTACAAAATCGTTTTGTTCAAATTCAAAATGAATTACGGCAAAAGTATCCAGGATTATCTGAGTAGGAATTAATTATTAAAAGCATGAATTTTATGAAGGAGCAATTCCTGCAGTCTATTTCCAGAGATGATACCAGTATGAAATTTGGTTCCAGCAGTCATGGTCCCAAAGAAGAACATTTTGATCCACTCTTGGATGAAAATGAATTTACAGTATTAGCAGGAAAATCCCAAGACCCAACAGACAACGAGCCAAATATGGGAGATTTTTGGGATTCATTAACTGGCTTAATTGCAGAAAAGATGAGCCAGGACAAAGACAGAAAAGGAAAAAGAAAAGAAGAATAATACTTTGTCCTCCACTATAGCAGCGTCAGCAGAAAATGACAAATCCAGTACATCTGCTTTCGGCCAAAAGAAGATGTTTTATCAAAACAGCTATCCAGCCCGCTGTGCTTTACCGATAATTGAAGATAAAGCAATCCGAAGAGGATAAGGACGATCGACTCCAAACCATCCAGGACACGCCACCTGTCCTCCTCATCCTTATCTTATTTTCTTTTCTTTAACTATATAAGGGATGCATCACCCTTGTTGAAGGCACGAGTTGTTTAAGTTTTTAGTTTATCTATAAGTGTGTACTCTCTCTCTACTCGATCTCTCCCTCGGTGTGTAC
Organism: Camellia granthamiana; assembly: GCA_036172215.1. Classification (NCBI taxonomy): domain Eukaryota; kingdom Viridiplantae; phylum Streptophyta; class Magnoliopsida; order Ericales; family Theaceae; genus Camellia; species Camellia granthamiana. The sequence goes on along the minus strand of CM069908.1, from coordinate 41,701,289 downwards.
TTCCTTCTACTTCCAGCAATAATATAAGAAATTTGCAGTACTGATTGTAAGTATTTCTAATGTATGTCCTCTGTTGATATGCTTGCTATTTTAAATAATGTTTTAGAATTTTATATTAAAAGAAAAAATAATTATTTACAGTTCTTGACTATCTTCCCTGATGATCATTGGGCTTTACAGGAATGAGATTTTTGTAATCAACAGATTGATAGAATTCAATCTCAAATACAGGAGCAAATAATTGCGTGGGCCTCTGTCCAAAGACCTCCACCCCCTCTACAGTAAATTTATGAGACCATAGATGGCATAATTTAGGTATAATATATTAATAATATGAATAATAATATTCTTGGGTTTGTGCTTAATGATGGGTAGAACAGTGTTAGGTTGAGTGGGACGTCACGCAAGTCGCGTAGAGGTCAGACCAGTAGCAGTGATTGCAGTTAGGTCATTTGTTCTCGTAAACCGTTCACAGACGTGCTTAGCTAGAACCCTGTGTCAAGCACCATTATTGGTATCAAAGCCAAGCTTATTGTCAGTCATATTATGTTTATATTATGTTACTGTTTTGAAATCTAATGGATTTCACTTCCTGGTGTAAAATCCATTGGATTTCAAAATTCATGTCACTGGCTATAGGGCTGTAAGGCCTTCTAGATTCATAGACACCATGTGGTATCTGATTTTCTGAAAATTATAATCCCTGTACTATTGGATCTGTTTGGTCAAGATTACTAGGAGGTCTAGAAGGCATTCCTTGAAGAATTGACTCAACAGGTTCAGAGGTAGATTATCTAGAAGACTCAGGGAAATCTACTCTGTAAGAAGGAACAGTTCGAAAGCTAGTAGTAGACATACTTCTGGATAAAGGCCTTTGAGGTCTTTTGAAAGTAAGGTAAACATTTCCTCCTTGGGTCTGAATAACATCATCCAAAGATTGTTGGACAATTGGTCTGGCTGGAACAGCATTATTTATTTGCCATCTTTCTGGAAAAGTTATATTTTGCCATGGAATCATTTTTGGCACAGCAACTTGACTACTGAATAGATTTGTGTCAATTAAGACTGTATGTCCTAATTCACTCTGCTTCCTAATATAAGGATTTAAAGTTGTTAAAACCTTTAAATAAATTCTAGAAATTACCACAAAGGGTGGTGATCTTGGAAGATACTCATAACTATGAGATAAAACCCTAAGTTCTAAGACTTTGGATAAATTTGCATCTGTAAGAGCTATACTCAAATTTGAATATATATTAAAATATACTAGACCATGGGAAAGACTGCTTTCTACCGCTCCCATAAGAGATGCTCTCCAATTGAGACATCTCCCAACTCTGAGAGTGCATTGGATACTGGTATTTTGACCAAGAAGGGTCAAAGATTTAAAAGCTATCTGAACAAGTCCGATATGGACATACTTGTATTTCTGTAAGAAAGGTATAAGTCCTATATATGTAAAAGATACATTATCTCATCATCATTCTGTATTGAAGCTGCATGCTCAAATGTTTTGATTATTTTTCTGCTGGAAAAGTCAAAGGTTCCTATCTTATAGATAGTATCTGGTTTGACTTTAGGGATAGTCCATCTATCGAGGGCTTCCTTAACATCCTGGTAGGCTACTAATTCTCGGGCTTCTGATGTAGAAGCTACGGTATTAGCTACTGTATTTGTTACTGTAGATGCTACTTCTTCTGAAGGTGTCGTACTCATGTGAATATATAGTGACCATATATGTATAATATAAACATAATATGACTGACAATAAACCTAGCTCTGATACCAATAATGGTGCTTGACACAGGGTTCTAGCTAAGCACGTCTATCAACGGTTTACGAGAACAAATGACCTAACTGCAATCACTGCTACTGGTCTGACCTCTACGCGACTTGGGTGATGTCCCACTCAACCTAACACTGTTCTACCCATCATTAAGCACAAACCTAAGAATATTATTATTCATATTATTAATATATTATACCTAAATTATGCCATATATGGTCTCATAAATTTACTGTAGAGGGGGTGGAGGTCTTTGGACAGATGCCCACGCAATTATTTGCTCATATATTTGAGATTGAATTCTATCAATCTGTTGATTACAAAAATCTAATTGCTGTAAAGCCCTAGAAGTTAAAATTTCATCAGTTTGTTCCTCGGTAAGGATATTATCCCACCATCCTTTTAAGGTGCCTGTAAAGCCACTAACAATGAAGCGGGCAACTTGATGATCTGTATTTTCATTCTGTTTGCAAACTGTTACAAACATGAACATATGCTGTAGAATTTCATAGATTTGAATTTGCTTTAATTTTCATCCTATTTCTCCTTCTTTTCTCTAACTTTCTCTTCTACCACTCAAGTAAAAAGTTTCCCTCTAACTCTCTCCGTCCTTCTCCACCGTCCTCTCTTTTGTTCTAGGAACTAATTAGGTTAGGCAACTAATAGCTTCATTTTCTTAAGTGGCCAAGTTTAACTCAAACTAATCTTGCTTAGCCTCCAAGAAGGAGAATTTACTGAGTAATTGTAGCTTAACGATCTTAGTTTGACTTAAGCATGTCAATTAAGGTTTTCAAAATTACCTAAGTGTTCAATTCTCAAGTTCAAAAGAATAAATTTGAATTCGTTTTAATTTTAATCCTATTTCCTTTTCTTTTCTCTAACTTTCTCTTCTAGCTTTGAAGAAGAAAGTTTCTCTCTAACTTTCTTGAATTTGTTCTAGGAACAAATTAGGTTAGGCAGCTAATAGCTTCAATAGCTTAAGTGGACAAGTTTAACTCAAACTAATCTTGCTTAGCCTCCAAGAAAGATAATTTACTGAGTAGCTTAACGATATTAGGATAACGTAAGCAACTCATTTAATGTTTTGTAAATCACCTAAGTGTTCAATTCACAAGTCCAAAAGGATGAATTTGAATTCGTTTTAATTGTCATCCTATTTCCCTTACTTTTATCTAACTTTCTCTTCTACCGCTCAAGATGAAAGTTTCTTTCTAACTCTCTCTGTCCTTCTCCATCCTTCTCTCTTTTCGTTCTTGGAACCAATTTGTTTAGGCGACTAATAGTTTCATTTGATTAAGTGGCCAAGTTCAACCCAAAATAATCGTGCTTAGCCTCCAAGAAAGAGAATTTACTGAGTAATTGTATGTTGACGATATTAGTTTAACTTAAGAACCTCATTTAATGTTTTCTAAATCACCTATGTGTTCAATTGTCAAGTCCAAAAGGATGAATTTCAATTCGCTTTAATTTTTATCCTATTTCCCTTTCTTTAATTTTTATCCCCGTCTCCAATCCCTGATGGGGGAAATTTCCTCGTCCTCGGCCCCGATCCCCGACGGGGAACCCGCCCCCGTCCCCTAATGGGGATCGAATTTCCCTCACCCTAAAAATTTCCCAACCAAAAAAAAAAAAAAAAAAAAGCTCCAAAAAATAAGTGAATTCATCAACATCGACGACAACAACAACAACAGCATCACCAAATCATATATGTTCATCATCATCGTCAACACACCCATACACCAGAATTCACATATATATTCAATAGATCTAACAGATCTGAGCTCAAATGAAAAAAATAAAAAATTCAATACATTAAACAAATCATAATTTTCTTCATCTTCATCAACAACAACTCTGAGCTCAAATCAAAAAACATCTTCATCATTTTCATCAACAACTGATCTTCATCAACAACAATATCTTCATATTCATCTTCATCATTTTCCAGATCTGAAGAACAAAAGCAAAAAATAAGAAACGAAGATCGGTGAAGATGATAAAGGGATTAATAGTGACAAACACAGATTTTGTTAAACTATAAATAGATCTGAGAGTAATTAGTGAGTTTGAGCAGTGAGAGAGAGTGAGTACCTGCAGCACCAGTGATGAGGACGCGAACTGGTTCTTTCGCCATTATAGAAAGAGATTTGATCGAAGAGACGATGCAAAATGAGAGAGTGCGTTGAAAATCTGGGGAGAAATAGTGGGTTTGTGAGGTGTATTTATTTATCAGTATGAAGTGATTAAGCCAAGGAAAAATTTTGAATTTGCAAGGGTCTTTTATTAATGTCTTCCGAGAGAGGAGAAGTTGCCGCCGTGACGCTGTGAGGGAGAAGTGATGCTTGTGAGAAAGAGAGGAAGAGCCGTCGCCGATGCCATGAGCACTTGCAGTAAAGAAAGAGGGGGAGAGAAGAGAAGTGAGTGTAAATGAGAGAGAGAGAGGCTGAAAATGAGAAGCAGAATAACCATAAACATATATATATATATATATGGAGAATATTCGAGGATTATTCAGGGCGGGCCAAGGCCAGGTGAACCTATCCCTATCCCCGGCCCGAATACCATTGGGGATTCAATTTTCAATACCATCCCCAGCCCTGTAGGGGTAATTTTCGGTGAAAACCCATTCTAATCGAGATCAGGATCGGGGGGTCGGGTCCCCATTAGACCAGGTTCAAATTGCCATCCCTACTCTCCATTTCATCTTCTTTATCTTCTTCACAGTTCACTGCCCAAACTTTACATATATATACATATACAATATATATATACATACAGCAAATGTAAAAACAAAATCAATTTTTTTTTAAACATAACACAGATATGTGTGTGTGTGTGTGGATAAAACATGAGCATACGAAAAAAAAAATTCAATCTTCATTGTGCATCTATTAGGGGTGGGCGCGGATCGGTTGCGGCCATGAAACCTCCAATTCGCCATCCGTCTGCCAAATTGGCGGATTGGAGAAAATTAATCCGCATCCGTCCGCCAATCCGGCGGATGCGGATTTGGCGGATTGGCGGATGGATGCGAATCGGTTTGGCGGTTTGAAATTTTACAAATTTTCAACATACAAAAAAAGAAAAAAAGAAAAAAAAGAAAGACTTGAGTTAAAATTTCAAGCTTCTGTTATAAAATTTCTGATCATATCTTGGAAGGAACATATTAAAGAAAGACTTGAGTTAAAAAACTTCAATAGTTTGAGCTCCTACTGAATATGACAATTAAAACAATAACCAAACAAATAACATGAAGAACACTGATGACATACTGGTTTTGGTTTAGTAACAAAACAGTTAGAGACTTTAGAGATGTTACTCCTTCCCAGCTAATGGATTCGACCAATAGTTCATTTGCATTCAGGAGCAACTTCTACAAAATAAACAAAAAACTAAAAATGTCGAAAATTCTCTAGAGAGAATAGATCAGGTAGCTTGATTACAACAACTAAAAGAGATATAAGGCATCCTGTCACCTGCAAAGCACGCAAACTGCCAATTGCAGCTGGCATGTCTTTTATAGAGTTGTGGTTGAGATCAAGAACCCTCGCAGAAGGTCCACAAGTCCATACTTCATCAGGTATAGCCTTGAAGTTCCAAAAAAGAATAATTACAGTGTGATCTTTCTGACCCAAAATATAAAATTATATAATGATACCCAGATTTGTTTCAGTGTTTCATGGATTTAACTCATGGAAGAATTGATCAAACACAAGGACTAGTAGTGTATACCCTCAAGTTGCATTTATCCCTTTCAAACTTCAATTTGAGTACAAAATACACCAAAACCTTCTCCATTCAGTGACTCAAACTCATATCAAATTGATACCAATATTTTTACCCAAATGAAGAGAGATTCAAATCTTGAAACAAATAACACAAATACTTAACTAGAATATTTTTTTATTTATTTATTTATTTTAAAAAAAGAAGGCAAATTGAGGCGTCCATTTATTTAAAAAAATCACTACTAGCACACGTATTTTTATCAAATGGATAAAAGGGAACAAGGAAAAGCAAACCAATGTTACAATTTCATCGAAAAAATGGGACGACCCATTTCTTAAATTCAGCAAATTAGAATAACCCATATTGAGAATCATCAGCAAATGCAAATTGGAATGAAGTTTGAATCTTTAAGAGAAAAATAAGACTAACCCAAGAACAGAGAGGACAGTGAGGAGTGTAGGCTTGAGTTGCAACCAACAGAGACGACAGTGAGGACTGTAGATCGATCAATCTAACCATCTATTTCGTTTTAAAACTGGAACAAAAAAAAAAAAAAAAAAGATTAGACTCAGATCATCAGAAGAAGAGAAGAAAAGAGAAGAAGAGGAAAGCAGAAGAAGATGAGAAGAAGAGGAAAGCAGAGAGAGAGAGAGAGGGAGATACCTCAGTCAGTGTGTAGATCGATCGATCGACGACGCCGTGTATGTAGATCGTTCGACGATGGGTAGGTAGGGTAGAGAGAGAGAGTGAGTGAGAATGTCGAAATTAGGGCAAAATGTGAGAGCTATGCATATATCTGTATCAGAAACGAAAAGCGGGGGGAAAATGAGGCATTACCGACTAAATGGGGAGGAAAACGAAAAGGTGGTCGGGTCGGGTCTACCGATTAAAATGGCGGATTACCCGCCACCCGACCCGAACCCGAAAATTGTTATAATTCAGGCCCGCATCCGCCCGCCACGTGGCACGCATCCATCCGTTGCTGGTCGGGTCGGGTCGGGTCGGGTGTGGCGGATCGGTGGATCCGCTGCACAGCCCTAGTATCTATATATGTGTGTGTGTGTGTCTGTGTGTGTATGATTCTAGATGATTTGATGATGATGTCTGATGAATTCAAAATTCAATATCGTGTTATTTGATTTCTGTTTTTTCACTATGTATACATATACATACATACATATATATATATATATCTTTGATTTGATGATTATAAAAAAAGAAAAAAGAAAAAAAAGAGAGAGAGATAAGATATTGATTCCAAAAATATATCAAACATATATATAGATATATATCTGTGCATCTATATATATGTGTGTGTGTGTGTGTATCAAAATTGTGCATCTATATATATGTGTGTGTGTCAATTTACACCAAATGATTTGATGCTGTGTTTGATGAATTGAAAAATTCAAAATCGTGTTCTTTGATTTCAATTTTTTCACTATGTATATACATACATACATACATCTTTGATTGGAAAACATTTTAAAAAAAATAGAGAGAGAGAGAGAGAGAGAGAGAGAGAGAGAAGATGTTGATTCTAGGAAAACATATATATAATGATATATATGTATATCAATGCATATGATTCCAGAAAAATAAATATCAAATGATGTGTGTATATATATATGTGTTTTTATAACCAGCTGCTAATGGTTAAAAAATAGAAATACTCCCTCCATCCCAAAATATTAGTCCCTTTTTCAAAAATCAAGTACAAAAATAATATAAATTTCCTATTTTGCCCTTCCTTTAAATTCATTAACAACATAAAATGTACAATTATGACATTGATATTCTCCACAAAAAATGAACTATCAGAGGATAATTTTGGAAAATCAATTTTTTTAAAGTGCAATAATTGTACTACACAAAAAAAGTTGGAATTCCCAAAAAAAACTATTATTTTGGGACGGAAGGAGTAGAAAAATAATGGCATCCTTTGTAAATTTGAAGAGGTAAAAAGGGTATTTTCATCATAAAAACTAACTCACTCTCTATAGAGGCACGTGACTTTCACATTCTACTATCTTAGACAGAAAAGCTAATAGTGCGTTTTAGTCCACAAACCATATGGGGGTTATGAGGTGAATTCCGAATGTCAGGTGGTAATCCGCGCCTGGCGCAAACCACAAGGGGGTAAAGTGAAGTTTGCCCAATTTAGAAAAGGGATTATTCTACTCGAGTCTTTTAAATTAGGGCAAACTTCACTTTACCCCCTGTGGTTTGGGCCAGGTGCAGATTACTCCCCTGACATTCAGAAATCACCATATAACCCTCATGTGGTTACTAGGTTGAAATGCACACTAACTTCTATTCATAGAATTTATAAATTGACAATTACACCCTCATCTTTATCTTCTCTCTCTCTCTCTCTCTCTCTCTCTCTCTCTCTCTCTCCATTAGGAATGGTAACGGGCCGGGGCAGGGCTGGGGATCACACTTCCTGTCCCCAATCCCCGATGGAGGAAATTTTTCCGTCCCTGGTCTTGATCCCCGATGGGGAACCTATCACTGCCCTTGCCCCCAACCCTTAACGGAGATCGAGTTTTCCCGACCCCGAAAATTCCCAAGCCAAAAAAAAAAAAAAAAAAACAACTGCAAAAAAATACAAGAATTCATCAACAACAACAAAATCAACAACATCATCACCAAATCATATGTGTTCATCATCATCATCATCAACAACAACAACACACCCATACACCAGAATTCACATATATATTCAACAGATCTAAGCTCAAATGTAAAAAATAAGAAATCCAACACATTAAATAGATCATCATTTTCTTCATCTTCACCAACAATAGATCTAAGCTCAAATCAAAAAACACCTTTATCATTTTCATCAACAACAGCATCTTCATCTCCATTTTCATCATTTTCCAGATCTGAAGAACAAAAGCAAAAAACAAAAAACGATGATCGGTGAAGACAATTAAGGGGTTAACAGTCAAAAACACAGATTTTGTTAAAATATAAGTAGATCTGAGAGTGATTAGCGTGTTTGATCAGTGAGAAAGAGTGAGTACTTGCAGCACCAGTGACGAGGACGCGAACTGGTTCTGTGGCCAATGTAGAGAGAGATTTGATCGCAGAGACGATTCGAAATGAGAGAGTGCATTGAAAATCTAAGGAGGAAGAATGGGTTTGTGAGGTGTATTTATTTATCGATAAAAAAGTGATTTAACCAAGGAAAAATTTTCAACTTTGCATTGGTCTTTTATTAATGTCTTCTGAGAGAGGAGAAGCTGCCGCCGTGACGTTGTGAGAAAAAAATGATGTTGGTGAGAAAGAAAGGAGGAGCCACCGTCGACGCTGTGAGCACCTGCAGCAGAGAAGGAGTGAGAGAAAAGAGAAGTGAGTATGAGTGAGGAAAAGGCTGAAAATGAGAATCAGAATAACCTAAACATATATACATATATGGCGAATATTCGAGGTGGAGCCGGGAGAACCTATCCCTGTCCCCGGCCCCGAAAATTGTTAGGGATTCAATTTTCAATACCATCGCATGCCCTATGGGGGTAATTTTCAAGGCCAATTCTAATCGGGATCAAGGGGTCAGGTCCTCGTCGAGCTGGGTTCAAATTGACATCCCTACTTCCCATTTCATCTTATTCACAGTTCACTGCCCAAACTTTACATATATATATATATACATATACGATCTCATGTGGTGTTCAATGATTAACAATCATATATATATACATACAACGGATGCAAAAACAAAATCAATTTTTTTTTTTTAAACTTAACACAGATATGTGTGTGTGTGTGTGTGTGTAGATAAAACATGAGCATATAAAGTTTTTTTTCCAATCTTCACTGTGAATCTATATGTGTGTGTGTGTATGTATATGATTCCAGATGATTTGATGATGATGTTTGATGAATTGAAAATTCAAAATTGTGTTATTTGAATTCAATTTTTTCACTATGCATACATATATATATATATATCTTTGATTTGATGATTATAAAAAATAAAAAGAGAGAGAGAGAGAGAAGATGTTAATTCTAGAAATATATAACACAGATATATATATATCTATATATTTGTGTATCTATATATATGTGTGTGTGTCAAAATCATGCATATATATATTTATGTTCACTGTGCATTTATATATATGTGTGTGTGTGTGTGTGTGAATCTTCAGCAAATAATTTGATGATGTGTTTGATAAATTGAAAAATTCAAATCGTGTTATTTTATTTCAGCTTTTTCACTATGTATATATATACATACATATAATATATATATATATATCTTTGATTGAGAAACATTATAAAAGAGAGAGAGAGAGAGAGAGAGAGAGAGAGAAAAAGAGAGAGAGAAAGAAGATGTTGATTCTAGAAAAACATATATATATAATGATATATATGTATATGATTCCAGAAAAATAAATATCTAACGATGCATATATACATACATATATATTTATGGATGTATATATGTTTGTATAACTAGTTGCTAATGGTTGAAAAATAGAAATAGGAAAAGAATGGCATCCTTTGTAAATTTGAAAAGGTATAAAGGGTATTTTTGTCATAAAAACTGACTCTCTCTCTATAGAGGTGCGTGACTTTCACATCATGCTATTTTAGACAGAAAAGCTAACAGTGCGTTTTAGTCAACAAACCACATGAGAGTTATGTAGTGATTTTCGAATGTCGGGCAGTAATCCGCACCCGGCCCAAACCACAGTGGGGTAAAGTGAAGTTTGTCTAATTTAGAAAAGAGATTATTCTACACAAGTCTTTAAAATTAGAGCAAACTTCACTTTACCCCCTGTGGTTTAGGCCAGGTGCGGATTACCCCCCTAACATTCAAGAATCACGCCCATGTTATTACTAGATTGAAATGCACACTAACTTCTGTTAATAGAAGTTGTAAATTGATAATTATACCATCATCTTTATCTTCTCTCTCTCTCTCTCTCTCCGTCTCCATTAGGAATGGTAACAGGCTGGGGCGGGGCCGGGGATCATACTCCCCATCCTCGATCCCCGATGGTGGAAATTTCCTCGTCCCCGATTCCGATCCCCTACGGGAACACATCACCGCCCCCACCCCCGCCCCCGCTCCCGCCTCCGCCTCCGCCTCCGCCACCTAACGGGGATCGAGTTTCACCGACAATGAAAATTCACCAACCAAAAAAAAAAAAATAGCTCTAGAAAATACAAGAATCCATCAACAGAAACAATAACATCAACATCATCACCAAATTTGTAGCGATCCCAGTTTTGCCACTTCGCTGAATATGTCAAGGATCGAGCTGCCCAGTCAGCACGCGGGGGTCCAGGGGCAGCGCCTCTTGGCGGGTCCAAGGGCAGCGCCCTGGTGGGGATCGAGCTCGAGTGACCATTTATGCGCTCGAGCAGAGAATGTTTGATTTCAGAAGTTTGACCTGTCTGCAAAAGTACTAGGAAAGTGTATTTGACGCTTAAGCGGGGCTTTCTACGCTCGAGCGGACCATGTTATATCAGTTCGTGAATCTGATATTTCATATCACTTTTGCATATTTCTCTCTCTAAAAACCCTTTCCTCTCTCTTCTCTCTACATTTCCCTTGGCCAAATTGGATCAAAACCTTGATTTCTCAAGATCCATTAGAGTTTTGCCATAAGTTCTTCATCAAAGTTGGTTAACTTCTTAGGGGCTTCGTTGAGTGAGATGAAGATCGAGTTTCAACACCATTGATTTTGGGAGTTTCATCTCTTTTCTTCTTCAAAACTTGAGGTAGGGATTTTCTTAGAGTTATATATATATTTTTGCAAGATCTACATAATTTTCGAAATCATCTTTCGATAGCTTTGAAAATTGATTGTTAATTCAAGAAGTTAAGCAATTTTGAAAGTGGGTTTGTCTCTTGTTCTTTTAAAATGATCTTATGGGTTTTGATCTTCGTTGATTGAAGAAAAGATGATTTTGGAAAGTTTTCTTTCAAAGGATTTGAGTTGTATAGTTTTGGTGAGAAAACTTAGAATTTGGGGATTTTATTAAAAGAGACTGAAAATTCATGAATGATATTGTTGTATTTATTTTGCGTGTCAAAATAAATGGATGCTTAGAAAATTTCTTATTTATATCTATATAAATGATGAATTTCAGGGAATATGAGAATTGTTGTTCATTTTGCAAATTATTGTTCAAAACGTTGAAATAGTCTTGAAATGACTAATTATTGAGGATACTTGAGAAAAGGGAATTGTGTTATTCCTTGGATGATGAATTGGAATAAAAGTATTTATATTCATCTTGTGTTATTGGTATAACAATTCATTTGATTATATTAAACTTTGAAAGTTGATTTGAAAACTTGCCTTGAGAAAAGAATGTTGAGAAACAAGTTTTCATGAAATGGTTTTGGGGTAAATACGTTGGTAAGTCTTGATAGGTGGTGTAGATGATATTGAATAAGTTGGCCTGAGAGTCCAAAGTGAAAGACCGAAAACCCGCGCGGATAGATGTCGAGCCTTCCGATTAATACCGGTAAAAATGATAATTTGGTAGTACTTGTATAACCTACTTATAGACACCGACCTAGGGATTACTAGAGTCGTATTTACCACCCTTGAAATAAATTGTTAAGTTTTGAACAATTGAAATTGCATGACATCATTGAGCATGATGGTTTTCAAAAGATGAAAATGTGATTTATCTTAAAAAATGGGCATATCATGGCATGTGCATTTCATCTTTTGAGACTTGTATAAAATGTATATACTTTGTTAAGGATTTCCCACTGCGCTTTATGCTCACCCTACGGGATTTTTGTGCAGGAAAAGATGTGGTGATGCCGCCTAACTGAATATGAGGAAATGTGTGTTGAGAGTACGAGACTCTCATTTTGCTGTGACTCTGTGTGCAAGCTAAGGGCTGTATGTGTGTGGGTTTGAATAACCGTTTTGTGTAACCAAGCTCAAGCCTTGGAACTTGTAAACCCTTGGGGGTATTTATTTGTTTATTTACTTGTTGTTGGATTAATGTATTGTTGCATGAAGAACTACTGTATCATGTAATGTAAGTTTGGAGACTTATATTTGGTTTTCCTTGAAAGAGCCATGATTGTTGTATTATCATTTGGGTTAGAAATTTGGGGCATTACAAAATCATATATGTTCATCATCATCATCATCATCAACAACAACAACACAACTATACATCAAAATTCACATATATATATTCAACAAATCTAACATATCTGATCTCAAATGTAAAAAATAAAAAATCCAACACATTAAACAAATCATCATTTTCTTCATCGTCATCAACAACAGATTTGAGCTCAAATCAAAAAACATCTTCATCATTTTCATCAACAACATCTTCATCTTCATCTTCATCATTTTCTAGATCTGAAGAACAAAAGCAAAAAACAAGAAACAAGGATCGGTGAAGATGATGAAGGGGTTAATAGTGACTGTGGAGAAATGGTTTGGAAATACTCTTCAGATCCTGGGGGACGCTCGTGATCCTCTGCTAGCCACCTGAAAAAGAATTAACACTCCGGTCAGGGGTGCCGAAATTAGCACTCCGACAGATAAGTCAGTGTATCCCCTCTTGATTGCTTGTATCTTAAGTTAAACATGCTAATTCTCACATACCTTTCTCTAACTGAAGATCCTGTATTTATAGTATTCTCTTTGGGCCTTAGGGCCTGGCCCATCCCTGATCCTTTACATGTACTTCTACGCGGCCTTTGTTCTACTAGTTGGAATGCCGGCTATTTTATTCGGCTCTTCAATTGACTGGGATCAATGCCGAATATAGGTTATGTTATGGACCAGACTGGTCCATTCTTCTCTATTGATCCAAGGAAATTCGGGTCCCACAATTGCCCTCAAACACCCCACTAGCATCAGTTAGTCGGCGTGTTTGGCTTCTAGCCTGGGAAGTCAAAAATTTGGCGGTTAATCCTCTTCCCGATGCGTGTCAGAACGCATACATGTTTTTTGGTCATTGTAACGATTTCCCGCCCCTTCGTACACTGCCTCCATTTAATGCGATTTGAAATTGTCTCTTCGAATATATGTTCTAAATACTCAAAGATATCTGGCTCGCCTTCTAGTGCTACTCCTTTACTTCGCGGCATCTGCAGCTCCTTGTTTCTCATTTTTCCCTTCGTCTCCTGTACGTTTTCTTCTCCTTCATTTTTGATCCCACTTCCTTGTTTGCTTTTAGTTTTCCATAATCCTTGGGTTGGCCAAAATGGCAAAACATCTGAAGGGGCTCCTTTCAGCGAATCGAATCTCCAGCTTTCGACGCCATTTTTCCATCCCCGATGACGTCCATCTGTCACTTTTGGCAGACAGCACCACTAATATGGAGAGGGATGATGAGAGCACAATCGTCTTTCCTCTCCTATCAATTGCTGAGGGCAGAGTCCGCTTTCCTCTTCACCCATTTTTTAGGGCTGTTCTTCGATACTGGGGTCTAATCCCTTCCCAGCCCAACGTGAATTTCTTTTGCATCATAATGGGAATTGTAGAGATAAATCGACGTCTTAGGATTAATTTAGGTATACCCGCCATTCGGCACTGTTATGTCCTAGCCAAATCTACCGGCTGGCTAGGACGCTACTTTCTTAGAGCCAAGGATACTGATCATCACTTCGTGACTACGCTTGCCAACTCTGGCAAGCGTGTCAATGACGTGATGGTCATTGTCTGCGGCAATTGGGAATTCGGCGAAGGTGAAGATCGCCTAGACCCTGTGCCAAGGCGAAAAGGCGAACCAGGTGGCCGATTAGATCACTTATTTCTGTTATTTCCATATCTGTGTTCGGCACTATACACATCTAATCGTTTTGTTTATGCAGGCAATGACTTGAAGAGAGTGTTAGTTTCATACAACGACGTTGTGCTTGCAGAAATTAAGACCGCGCTACAGTTCGTCGGCCATCCAAACCTTCAAAAACAAGGAAGGACGGCCCACATTCTCCTGCGGTACGAGCCGACTTATACGACATTCTCGACAGCAGACAACATTCCGATCACACGAGGCGACAACCATCTTATAGCCCTCATCTTCCCTAGCTTCAAAAACTTGAGACAGATCGGTTTAGAAACATCCGATTCTGAACACTTAGAAAAACAAGCCGCCGAACCAATCGCCGAGGACATGGATCAGTTGGCAACGGAGGTTGATGAAGCTATTAACTCGGCCTTTAAGGAAGCCAGACTGAACTCGTCTGACCCTCCATCTACATCAGGCCGAGGGGATGCCTTTGAAGATATTTTTACAAATTTAGGAGACCTTCCTGGCGATTATTCTGAGGGTATGGCTGGAGAAAGTCTCACGTAGTTAGCGCGAAAGAGAAATGCCGTACATATGGCCGCTCGACAGAAAGCCGAGGCCACCCATTCTGGACCTATCCCGACTGAATCTTCCGAACCCATTATTGTAAAAGAAACAGCTCAAGTTCATGCGGCCGAGACGGAGAAGGATGCCGAGCGTCCGATTACAGAAGAACGGCCGATTTCAGAAGATCGGGGAGAAAAACGTACTGATGAGGGCGAGGCCGGCTCCAAGGAGGACCCCATTGATAAACGGCCACGCTTAGAGGAGTCGGGTGTGGTTGCTCCTTTTGTTGTTGAGCCAAAGATAAAAAACATGCCGATCTCCTCTGAAGCGTCGGCTTTGAAAGATCCAGCTGTGGCACTGAGCTTGGCTACCTCGGTCTCCTTGCCAGCTGACAAGGCAACCTTTCATGCCGAGCCGGATTTGGTAGCAATAGCATTAGCTGCCCAGTCGGCCTTTCTAGTATGTGAGCATTTTAACTCCTTCTTTGGTTTAGTTTGCATACGGTATTTCTTGGTATGTGACGATCCCAACTTGTTTTGCAGACGGTTGGAAGGATAGCCGAACTAGGGCGCCGCCAGCATGATGTCATTGAGAGAATTGGCCACTTGAAGTCGGAAGTCGAAGGTGAGAGAAGCAGAGCCGAGTTCAAGGCAGCGAGAGCCACAATGGAAAGCGCACGAGCCAAAGCTGAGAAGGAGAGGGCGGAGACTGCTGACCAGCTCAGATCCCACACCGAGGAGAGGGCAAACGTGAGCGAGGAATCGCTCAAGTTAGCCAAGGAGGCGCTCGCAAAGCTGGAGGCCAAGTTAGCAGAGTTGAAGAAGGCTAAGGAAAAAACCGACTCTATGGCTTTCGCGGCATTCGAGGCTGGGAAGAGCGCCGCCCTCGAAAACTACGTAGAAGAAGTCCCCAAATTCGAGAATCGGGGATTCAAACATGGCTGGCTCAAAGCCCTTGCTGCCGTTGGAGTTACATTGGCCATGCCAATTCCATACGAGCAAGTGGACGTTGAGCTGCTTGAGTCTGATCCTGAGACTTGATTTGGGAGACATTTTAGTTTTGTTGGGTATTTTTAATTTCAATGTATGTTCCTTGTTAGTTAATTTTCATCTTTTTTGGATTTTCATGTGTAAAATGTCCGTTGTTAGCGCCCAATTTATGAATGAAAATTTTCTGTGCTCTCAAGTTATTGCTTGTATTGTTTGTTATATGAGTTAAAAGAATCTGCAGTTAGAACAAAATGTCACGACTACGTGAGATGACAAAGTTATTAGCCGAATAAATTAATGAATTTAATTTATGACTGAATAAAATGAATTCATGAGGTGCTGATAGGTCAGCTCATAAGGCAGCTAGGGTACATAAGCTGATTAGCTTGACGAATCTGCCCTTAGCTGGTTCATGAACAAGAATGCCGAATAACGGAGGTTCATGAACTAGAACGCCGAATTAAATGAACTTATGAATATTGTATTGATAAAACGATTCATGGAGCGGCTGGGGCACTCAAGCCGACTAGATTGATGAATCTGCCCTTGCCCCAGCTAGTTCATGAACTAGAACGCCAAATTAAATGAACTTATGAATATTGTATTGATAAATCGATTCGTGGAGCGGCTGGGGCACTCAAGCCGACTAGATTGATGAATCTGCCCTTGCCCCAGCTGGTTCATGAACATAGAACGCCGAATAAAGGAGGTTTATGAGTATTGTACTAATAAGTCGGTTCATGGAGGGGCTGGGGCATTTAAGTCGACTAGGTTGATGAATCTGCCCTTGCCCCAGCTAGTTCATGAACTGGAACGCCGAATAACAGAGGTTCATGGGGCGATTAGGGCGCATGACTCAATCGGCGCTAGGCTGTTGAGGTTTGAATATTAATGAGATTGCTTCGAAGGTGCTGCCCTCATAGGGAATAAATGGGTGTGTACTTCATGAACGAAGGTCCTATTTATATACTCAGTCAGCAACTCAGTCCAATTCTTCGAGGAAGGTTAAACAAGTGCGAATGTCAAATAGACTTTTCTTCATCAGCAGAAGGGAAGCGAGGACGCTAGCTGAGCTGGGAGGAGATATAAGTCGAAGTGGTGAACCTTCGTACACGGGAAGTAGGACTTCGAGGGATCGAGAGAGACACCAATCTCCTCGTCGTCGAAGTAGGTCGCCCATGAGGGACAAGCAGCCACAGGGCAAATCTCCTCAACCCCGTTCTGGAAGGGAATCCGACGCGACTCCGCGCCCATTGAGTTTTGCGGTCTTCGTGGGAAATAGACCAATGATAGAGGCGGATTCGATCGTTCGAGATCCAAATGTGGCAGTCAAGTTCGCTCGACAGATTTTTTCACCCGAAGTCCAGCAGTCGATAATAGGTCGGCAGGATTTCAAAGTTGTTTCATGAAGGCGTTCACGGGGCGGTGAAGGGGCTGTACACCGCTTATGAAATCGGCATGTGTCTCCGCGCCGCTCGGTGCGATATAGAGCAGCGAGATGAACGTATTCGAAAGTTAGAAGCTCGCGCGGAGAAGGCCGAGCGTGAGCTAAGGAAAATCAAGTCTGCCGAGTCTCAATCAGCTAGCCATCCCAACCCGATTGTGGAAGAGAAGGTGACTCAAAGGCTGATAAGTGATGCTATTGCCGATCGGAACACGGCTAGCATGTTCGTGATTGAGACTACGAGGACCGCGGCCTATGAAAAAGGCTTCCATGACGGCCGAAAGGTCGAAATTCAGAAGACCAAGGACAAACTCGCCGAAGAAGTTTGCCGATGTGAGAATCATGGGTATAAGCACGGCTGGATCAAGGCACTTCAGCAAGCTGAGGCTCTCCAGGCAGCAGGTGTGAATTCTACGTTGCCGTTGTACCAACAGAATGATTTTCCTTTTTCCGCTTTTGAAGTTGAGAAGAGTGAGGATGAGGGAGCCGCCGAATAGAAGCAGACCTTGTAATGCTTATGTAGATTGAGAGCGAAATTACGTATTTATTGGCTGATTTTAATAAAACGCTTAGTTTTCAATTTGTAGTGTAATTTTTATTTATATTAGTACAATGCATGCAAATCAATTTATCTAAGGACACATTTTATTTTGAATGTTCGCACGTTTTAGACTACGTTTATGCGGCTTAAACTATTTCATTTTGAATATTTGCATATTTCAGCCTTTGTTTATATGGCTTGTACAACGGCCATCCGAATCCGGACGCTTTAATCGGCCCAAAGGCGTCATGCGCCGATGGGGCTCCGAATCAGGAGTCTTTATTTGGCTAATCGTGATATCCACGAAGGGCGCTCCGAATCCGGAGGCTTTATCGACCCAAAGACGTCACGCGCCGATGGGGCTCTGAATCCGGAGTCTTTATTTGGCCAATCGGGATATCCATGAAGAGCGCTCCGAATACGGAGGCTTTATCGGCCCAAAGGCGTCATGCGCCGATGGGGCTCCGAATCCGGAGTCTTTATTTGGCCAATCAGGATATCCACAAAGGGCGCTCCGAATCCGGAGGCTTTATCGGCCTAAAGGCGTCAGGCGCCGATGGGGCTCCGAATTCGGAGTCTTTATTTGGCCAATCGTGATATCCACGAAGGACGCTCCGAATCCGGAGGCTTTATCGGCCCAAAGGCGTCACCCGACGATGGGGATCCGAATCCGGAGTCTTTATTTGGCCAATCGTGATATCCACGAAGGGCACGCCGATTCCGGAGGCTTTATCGGCCCAAAGGCGTCACGCGCCGACGGGGCCCCGAATCCGGAGTCTTTACTTGGCCAATCGTGATATCTACGAAGGGCGCTCCAAATCCGGAGGCTTTATCGGCCCAAACGCGTCAGGCGCCGATGGGGCTCCGAATGCAGAGTCTTTATTTGGCCAATCGTGATATATACGAAGGGCACTCCGAATCCAGAGGCTTTATCGGCCCAAAGGCGTCAGGCGCCGATGGGGCTCCGAATCCGGAGTCATTATTTGGCCAATCGTGATATCCACGAAGGGCGCTCTGAATCTGGAGGCTTTATCGGCCCAAAGGCGTCACGCGCCGATAGGGATCCGAATCCGGAGTCTTTATTTGGACAATCGTGATATCCACGAAGGGCGCTCCGAATCCGAAGGCATTATCGGCCTAAAGGCGTCGTGCACCGATGGGCTCCGAATCTGGAGTCTTTATTTGGCCAATCGTGATATCCACGAAGGGCGCTCCGAATCTGGAGGCTTTATCGGCCTAAAGGCGTCGTGCGCCGATGCGGCTCCCAATCTGGAGTCTTTATTTGGCCAATCGTGATATCCACGAAGGGCACACCGATTCCGGAGGCTTTATCGGCCCAAAGGCGTCACGCGCCGACGGGGCTCCGAATCCAGAGTCTTTACTTGGCCAATCGTGATATCCACGAAGGGCGCTCCAAATCCGGAGGCTTTATCGGCCCAAACGCGTCAGGCGCCGATGGGGCTCCGAATGTAGAGTCTTTATTTGGCCAATCGTGATATATACGAAGGGCACCCCGAATCCAGAGGCTTTATCGTCCCAAAGGCATCAGGCGCCGATGGGGCTCCGAATCCGGAGTCTTTATTTGGCCAATCGTGATATCCACGAAGGGCGCTCTGAATCTGGAGGCTTTATCGGCCCAAAGGCGTCACGCGCCGATGGGGATCCGAATCCGGAGTCTTTATTTGGACAATCGTGATATCCACGAAGGGCGCTCCGAATCTGGAGGCTTTATCGGCCCAAAGGCGTCGTGCGCCGATGGGGCTCCGAATTCGGAGTCTTTATTTGGCCGATTCGGAGTCTTTATTTGGACAATCGTGATATCCACGAAGGGCGCTCCGAATCTGGAGGCTTTATCGGCCCAAAGGCATCGTGCGCCGATGGGACTCCGAATTTGGAGTCTTTATTTGGCCAATCATGATATCCACAAAGGGCGCTCCGAATCCAGAAGCTTTATAGGCCCAAAGGCGTCACTCGCCGATAGGGCTCCGAATCCGGAGTCTTTATTTGGCCAATCGTGATATCCACGAAGGGCGCTCTGAATCCGAAGGCTTTATCGGTCCAAAGGCATCACACGCCGATGGGGCTCCGAATCCGGAGTCTTTATTTCGCCAATCGTGATATCCACGAAGGGCGCCCTGAATCTGGAGGCTTTATCGGCCTAAAGGCGTCGTGCGCTGATGGGCTCCAAATCCGGAGTCTTTATTTGGCCAATTGTGATATCCACGAAGGGCACTCCGAATCCGGAGGCTTTATCGGCCCAAAGGCGTCATACGCCGATGGGGCTCGCAATCCGGAGTCTTGGCCAATCGTGATATCCGTGAAAGGCACTCCGAATCCAGAGGCTTTATCGACCCAAAGGCGTCGTACGCCCGTGGGGCTCCGAATCCGGAGTCTTTATTTGGCCAATCGTGATATCCACGAAGGGCACTCCGAATCCAGAGGCTTTATCGGCCCAAAGGTGTCACGCGCCGATGAGGTTCCGAATTCGGAGTCTTTATTTGGCAATCGTGATATCCACGAAGGGCACTCCGAATCCAGAGGCTTTATCGGCCCAAAGGCGTCATACGCTGATGGGGCTTTGAATCTGGAGTCTTTATTTGGCAAATCGTGATATCCACGAAGGGCGCTCCGAATCCGGAGGCTTTATCGGCCCAAAGGCGTCGTGCGCTGATGGGGCTCCCAATCCGGAGTCTTTATTTGGCCAATCGTGATATCCACGAAGGGCACTCCGAATCCGGAGGCTTTATCGGCCCAAAAGCGTCATACGCCAATGGGGCTCTGAATCCGGAGTCTTTATTTGGCCAACATGATATCCACGAAGGGCGCTCCGAATCCGGAGGCTTTATCGGCCCAAAGGTGTTAGGCGCTGATGGGGCTCCGAATCCGGAGTCTTTATTTTGCCAATCGTGATATCCACGAAGGGCGCTCCGAATCCGAAGGCTTTATCGGCCTAAAGGCGTCGTGCACCGATAGGCTCCGAATCTGGAGTCTTTATTTGGCCAATCGTGATATCCACGAAGGGTGCTCCGAATCTGGACGCTTTATCGGGCCAAAGGCGTCGTGCGCCGATACGGCTCCCAATCTGGAGTCTTTATTTGGCCAATCGTGATATCCACGAAGGGCGCTCCGAATCCGGAGGCTTTATCGACCGAAAGGCGTCGTGCGCCGATGGGGCTCCCAATTCCGGAGTCCTTATTTGGCCAATCGTGATATCCATGAAGGGCGCTCCGAATCCGGAGGCTTTATCGGCCCCAAGGGGTCGTGTGCCGATGGGGCTCCGAATCCGGAGTCTTTATTTGGCCAATTGTGATATCCACAAAGGGCGCTCCGAATCCGGAGGCTTTATCGGCCCAAAGGCGTCATATGCCGATAGGGCTCGCAATCCGAAGTCTTCGCCAATCGTGATATCTGGGAAAGGCGCTCCGAATCCGGAGGCTTTATCGGCCCAAAAGCGTCATACGCCAATGGGACTCCGAATCCGGAGTCTTTATTTGGCCAATCATGATATCCACAAAGGGCGCTCCGAATCCAGAAGCTTTATCGGCCCAAAGGCGTCACTCGCCGATGGGGCTCCGAATCCGGAGTCTTTATTTGGCCAATCGTGATATCCACGAAGGGCGCTCTGAATCCAAAGGCTTTATCGGTCCAAATGCATCACACGCCGATGGGGCTCCGAATCCGGAGTCTTTATTTCGCCAATCGTGATATCCACGAAGGGCGTCCTGAATCTGGAGGCTTTATCGGCCTAAAGGCGTCGTGCGCCGATGGCCTCCAATCCGGAGTCTTTATTTGGCCAATCGTGATATCCACGAAGGGCGCTCCGAATCCGGAGGCTTTATCGACCTAAAGGCGTCTTGCGCCGATGGGGCTCCCAATTCCGAAGTCTTTATTTGGCCAATCGTGATATCCATGAAGGGCGCTCCGAATCTGGAGGCTTTATCAGCCCCAAGGGGTCGTGTGCCGATGGGGCTCCGAATCCGAAGTCTTTATTTGGCCAATCGTGATATCCACGAAGGGCGCTCCGAATCCGGAGGCTTTATCGGCCCAAAGGCGTCATACGCCGATGGGGCTCGCAATCCGGAGTCTTGGTCAATTGTGATATCCGTGAAAGGCGCTCCGAATCCGGAGGCTTTATCGGCCCAAAGGCGTCGTACGCCCGTGGGGCTCTGAATCCGGAGTCTTTATTTGGCCAATCGTGATATCCACGAAGGGCACTCCGAATCCAGAGGGTTTATCGACCCAAAGGTGTCACGTGCCGATGAGGCTCCGAATTCGGAGTCTTTATTTGGCAAATCGTGATATCCACGAAGGGCGGTCCGAATCCAGAGGCTTTATCAGCCCAAAGGCGTCATGCGCTGATGGGGCTCTGAATCTGGAGTCTTTATTTGGCCAATCGTGATATCCACGAAGGGCGCTCCGAATCCGGAGGCTTTATCGGCCCAAAGGCGTCGTGCGCCGATGGGGTTCCCAATCCAAAGTCTTTATTTGGCCAATCGTGATATCCACGAAGGGCGCTTCGAATCCAGAGGCTTTATCGGCCCAAAAGCGTCATACGCCAATGGGGCTCCGAATCCGGAGAATTTATTTGGCCAACATGATATCCACGAAGGGCGCTCCGAATCCGGAGGCTTTATCGGCCCAAAGGTGTTAGGCACCGATGGGGCTCCGAATCCGGAGTCTTTATTTTGCCAATCATGATATCCACGAAGGGCGCTCCGAATCCAGAGGCTTTATCGGCCTAAAGGCGTCGTGCACCGATGGGCTCCGAATCTGGAGTCTTTATTTGGCCAATCGTGATATCCACGAAGGGCGCTCCGAATGTGGAGGCTTTATCGGCCCAAAGGCATCGTGCGCCGATGCGGCTCCCAATTTGGAGTCTTTATTTGGCCAATCGTAATATCCACGAAGGGCGCTCCGAATCCAAAGGCTTTATCGGCCAAAAGGCATCATGCACCGAAGGGGCTTCGAATTCGGAGTCTTTATTTGGCCAATCGTGATATACACGAAGGGCGCTCCGAATTCGGAGGCTTTATCGGCCCAAAGGTGTTGTACGCCGATGGGGCACCGAATCTGGAGTCTTTATTTGGCCAATCGTGGTATCCACGAAGGGCGCTCCGAATCCGGAGGCTTTATCGGCCCAAAGGCGTCATACGCCGATGGGGCTCGCAATCCGGGGTCTTGGCCAATCGTGATATCCGTGAAAGGCACTCCGAATCCGGAGGCTTTATCGGCCCAAAGGCGTCGTACGCCCGTGGGGCTCCGAATTCGGAGTCTTTATTTGGCCAATCGTGATATCCACGAAGGGCACTCTGAATCCAGAGGGTTTATCGGCCCAAAGGTGTCACGCGCCGATGAGGCTCCGAATTCAGAGTCTTTATTTGGCAAATCGTGATATCCACGAAGGGCACTCCGAATCCAGAGGCTTTATCAGCCCAAAGGCGTCATGCGCTGATGGGGCTCCGAATCTGGAGTCTTTATTTGGCCAATCGTGATATCCACGAAGGGCGCTCCGAATCCGGAGTCTTTATCGGCCCAAAGGCGTCGTGCGCCGATGGGGCTCCCAATCCGGAGTCTTTATTTGGCCAATCGTGATATCCACGAAGGGCGCTCCGAATCCGGAGGCTTTATCGGCCCAAAAGCGTCATACGCCAATGGGGCTCCGAATCTGGAGTCTTTATTTGGCCAACATGATATCCACGAAGGGCGCTCCGAATCCGGAGGCTTTATCGGCCCAAAGGTGTTAGGCGGCGATGGGGCTCCGAATCCGGAGTCTTTATTTTGCCAATCATGATATCCACGAAGGGCGCTCCGAATCCGGAGGCTTTATCGGCCTAAAGGCGTCGTGCGCCGATGGGCTCCGAATCTAGAGTCTTTATTTGGCCAATCGTGATATCCACGAAGGGCGCTCCGAATCTGGAGGCTTTATCGGCCCAAAGGCGTCGTGCGCCGATGCGGCTCCCAATCTGGAGTCTTTATTTGGCCAATCGTGATATCCACGAAGGGCGCTCCGAATCTGGAGGCTTTATCGGCCCAAAGGCGTCGTGCGCCAATGCGGCTCCCAATCTGGAGTCTTTATTTGGCCAATCGTGATATCCACGAAGGGCGCTCTGAATTCGGAGGCTTTATCGGCCCAAAGGTGTTGTACGCCGATGGGGCACCGAATCCGGAGTCTTTATTTGGCCAATCGTGATATCCACGAAGGGCGCTCCGAATCCGGAGGCTTTATCGGCCCAAAGGCGTCATACGCCAATGGGGCTCGCAATCCGGAGTCTTGGCCAATCATGATATCCGTGAAAGGCGCTCCAAATCCGGAGGCTTTATCGGCCCAAAGGCGTCGTACGCCCATGGGGCTCCGAATCCGGAGTCTTTATTTGGCCAATCGTGATATCCACGAAGGGCGCTCAGAATCGGAAGGCTTTATCGGCCCAAACACTTTTGAACTGGACTTCGCAGTGAGTAAACAGGGATCTTTGCATTACAAAAGTGGAGAGTGTACATGATGAACCATTCAAAACTAGTATCATTCCCCACAAGTCGGGTTCAATGATAGAATTTACGCAAGTGCGTTGAATTCCAAGGCCGTGGCCGACTCCTTCCGGACATGTCTTTGAGCTGATATGCCCCTACTCCTGCGATCGGATAGACCTGATAAGGGCCGTCCCATCAACCGATTTCCTGAAAAAGAATTAACACTCCGGTCGGGAGTGCCGGAATTAGCACTCCGACAGATAAGTCAGTGTATCCCCTCTTGATTTCTTGTATCTTAAGTTAAACATACTAATTCTCAGATGCCTTTCTCTAACTAAAGATCCTATATTTATAGTATTCTCTTTGGGCCTTAGGGCCTGGCCCATCCCTAATCCTTTACATGTATTTCTACTCGGCCTTTGTTCTACTGGTTGGAATGCTGGCTATTTTATTCGGCTCTTCAATTGACTGGGATCAATGCCAAATAAAGGTTATGTTATAGACCAGACTGGTCCATTCTTCTCTATTGATCCAAGGAAATTCGGCCCCCACAGTGACAAACACAGATTTTGTTAAAATATAAACAGATCTGAGAGTGATTATTGAGTTTGAGCAGTGAGAGAGAGTGAGTACTTGCAACACCAGTGACGAGGACGCGAATTGGTTCTTTCGCTATTATAGAGAGAGATCTGATCGAAGAGACAATGCGAAATGAGAGAGTGCACTAAAAATGTAAGAAGGAAGAGTGGGTTTGTGAGTTGTATTTATTTATCGATAAGAAAACGATTTAGCTAAGGAAAAATTTTCGAATTGCCAAGCGTCTTTTATTATTGTCTTCTGAGAGAAGAGGAGCTACCGTCGTGACACCGTAACGGAAAAGTGACGCAGATGAGAATGAGAGGAGGAGTCACCATCGACGCCATGAGCACCTACAGCAGAGAGAGAAGGAGAGAGAAGGAGAGAGAAGAGAAGTGAATGTGAGTGAGAGAGAGGCTAAAATGAGAATCAGAATAACCCTAAACATATATGTGTGTGTGGGGGGGGAATATTCGGGGATTATTTGGGTCGTGGAAGGGGTTACCTATCCCCGTCCCCAACCCGAAAACCGTCAGGCATTCAATTTTCAATACCATCCTCGGCCTTATGGAGGCAATTTTCGAGGAAAACCCATTCTAATCAGGATCGGGGGGTCGGGTCCCCGTCGAGCCGGGTTCAAATTGCTATCCCTACTCTCCATTTTATCTTCTTCACAATTCACTGCCCAAACTTTACTTATATATACATATACAATCTCATGTTGGGTTCAATGATTAGCAATCATATATATATACATATAACAGATGCAAAAACAAAATCAATTTTTTTTTTAAACATAACACAAGTGTGGATAAAACATGACCATACAAAGTTTTTTTTTTCAATCTTCATTGTGCATCTATATGTGTGTGTGTGTGTGTGTGTATGTATATGATTCCAGATGATTTGATGATGATGTTTGATGAATTAAAAATTCAAAATCGTGCTATTTGATTTTAGTTTGTTCACTATATATACATATATATATCTTTGATTTGATGATCAAAAAAATAAATAAATAAATAAATAAAGGGAGAAGATGTTGATTCAAAAAATATATAACACATATATATCTATATATATATGCATATATATTTATGTGTGTGTGTGTGTGTGTGTGTGTGTGTGTGTGTCAATCTTCACCAGATGATTTGATGATGTGTTTGATGAATTGAAAAATTCAAAATCGTGCTATTTGATTTTAGTTTTTTCACTATGTATATATATACATAGATACATATATATATATATTTATATTTGACTCGAAAACATTAACAAAAGAAAAAAAGAAAAGAGAGAGAGAGAGAGAGAGAGAGAAGATGTTGATTCCAAAAAAACATATATATAATGATATTTATATATATGATTACAGAAAAATAAATATGTAATGATGTATTTATATATAGGAATGTATATATGTTTGCATAACCAACTGCTAATGGTTGAAAAATAGAAATAGGAAAAGAATTGCATCCTTTGTAAGTTTGAAAAAATATAAAGGGTATTTTCGTCATAAAAAATGACTCACTCTCTATAGAGGTGCGTGACTCTCACATCCTACTATCTTAGACAGAAAAGCTAACAATGCATTTTAGTCCACAAACCATATAAGGGTTATGTGGTGATTTCTGAATGTCAGGGTGTAATCCGCACTTGGCCCAAACAACAAGTGGGTAAAGTGAAGTTTGCCCAATTTGGAAAAGAGATTATTCTACATGAGTCTTTAAAATTAGGGCAAACTTCACTTTACTCTATGTGGTTTGGGCCGGATACGGATTACCCCCCTGACATTCGAAATCACCACATAACCCCCATATGGTTACTAGGTTGAAATGCACACTAACTTCTGTTAACAAAAGTTATAAATTGGCAATCATACACTCATCTTTATCTTCTCTCTCTCTCTCTCTCTCTCTCTCTCTCTCTCTCCATTGAGAAAGGCAACGGGCCGAGTCGGGGCAGGGCTGGAGATCACACTCTCTGTCCCTGATTCCCGATGACGGAAATTTCTCCATCCTCGGGCCGATCCCAGACGGGGAATCTTTCACCGCCCCGCCCCCGCCCCTTAATAGGGATCGGGTTTTCTCGAGCCCAAAAATTTCCTGGCTAAAAAAAAAAAACAAGAAACGAAGACCGGTGAAAATGATGAAGTGGTTAACTGTGACAAACACAGATTTTGTTAAAATATAAACAGATCTAAGAGTGATTAGTGAATTTGAGTAGTGAGAGAGCGTGAGTACCTGCAGCACTAGTGCCATTGTAGAGACAGATCTGATCGAAGAGATGATGTGAAATCAGAGAGTGCGTTTAAAATCTGAGGAGGAAGAGTGGGTTTGTGAGGTGTATTTATTTATCGGTAAGAAAATGATTTAGCCAACGAAATTTTTTTGACTTTGCAAGGGTCTTTTATTAATGTCTTCTAAGAGATGAGAAGCTGCCGCTATGACGCCGGTGAGAAAGATAGGAGGAGTCGCCACCAACGCCATGAGCACCTGCAACAAAAAGAGAAGAGAAGTGAGTATGAGTGGGAAAGAGGCTGAAAATAAGAATCAGAATAACCCTAAACATATATATATATAGGGAATATTCGATATGTGGCCGAGGCTCGGTGTAGCGATTCCAGTTTTGCCACTTCGCTGAGTATGTCGAGGATCGAGCTGCCCGATCAGCTCGCAGGGGTCCAGGGGGCAGCGCCCTTTGGAGGGTCCAAGGGCAACGCCTTGGTGGGAATCGAGCTGTCCAGTCAGCTCGCGGGGGTCCAAGGGGCAGCGCCCCTTGGCGGGTCCTAAGGCAACGCCCTGGCGGGGTTGAGCGGCAGCGCTCCTGAAGAAAAAATGCAAAATCCATTAGAAGTTGCTTGTCCGCTTGAGCGGCTGTTTATGCGTTCGAACGAAGAATGTTTGGTTTCAGAAGTTTGACCTATCTGCAAAAATACTAGGAAAGCGTATTTAACGCTCGAGTAGACCATGTTATATCAGTTCGTGAATCTGATATTTCAAATCACTTTTGTGTATATCTCTCTCCCTAAAAACCCTTTCCTCTTCCTTCTCTATGCATTTCTCTACGCCAAATTGGATCAAAACCTTGATTTCTCAAGATCCATTAGAGTTCTGCCATAAGTTATTCATCAAAATTGTGTAAGTTCTCGAGGGCTTCGTTGTCTGCGGTGAAGATCGACTTTTGACATCGTTGATTTTGGGGGTTTCATCTCATTTCTACTTCAAAACTTGAGGTAGGGATTTTCTTAGAGTTATATATATATTTTTTTGCAAGATCTATATGATTTTTGAAATCATCTTTCGATAGCTTTGAAAATTGATTGTTGATTAAAGAAGTTGAGCGATTTTGAAAGTAGGTTTGTCTCTTGTTCTTTTAAAATGATCTTATAGGTTTTGATCTTTGTTGATTGAAGAAAAGATGATTTTGGAAAGTTTTCTTTCAAAGAATTTGAGTTGTATAGTTTTTGTGAGAAAACCTAGAATTTGGGTTTTTTTAAAAGAGACAAAAAATCCATGAATTTGAGCGATATTGTTGTATTTATTTTATGTGTCAAAATAAATAGATGATTGGAAATTTTCTTATTTATATTTATATAAATAATGAATTTTAGGGAATATGAGAATTGTTGGTCATTTTGGAAATTATTGTTCAAAATGTTGAAATAGTCTTGAAATGACAAATTGTTGAGGATACTTGAGAAGAGGGAATTGTGTTATTCCTTGGATGATGAATTGGAATAAAAGTATTTATATTCATCTTGTGAAATTCGTATAACAATTCATTTGATTACATTAAACTTTGAAAGTTGATTTGAAAACTTGCATTGAGAAAAGAATGTTGAGAAACAAGTTTTCATGAAATGGTTTTGGGGTAAATACGTTGGTAAGTCTTGATAGGTGGTGTAGATGATATTGAATAAGTTGGCCTGAGAGTCCAGAGTGAAAGACCGAAAACCCGTGCGGATAGGTGTCGAGTTTTCCGGTTAATACCGGTAAAAATGATAATTTGGTAATACTTGTATAGTCTACTTGCAGACACCGACCTAGGGATTACCAGAGTCATATTTACCGCCCTTGAAATAAATTGTTAAGTTTTGAACAATTGAAATTCTATGACATCATTGAGCATGATGGTTTTCAAAAGATAAAAATGTGATTTATCTTCAAAAAGGGACATAGCATGACATGTGCATTTCATCTCTTGAGACTTGTATAAAATGTATATACTTTGTTAAGGATTTCCTACTGGGCTTTATGCTTACCCTACGGGATTTTCGGTGCAGGAAAAGATGTGGTAATGCCGCCTAACTAAAGGCGAGGAAATGTGTGTTGAGAGTACGAGACTCTCATTTTGATGTGACTCTGTGTGTAAGCCAAGGGTTATATGTGTGTGGGCTTGAATAACCGTTTTGTGTAATCAAGCTCAAGCCTTGGAACTTGTATACCCTTTAGGGTATTTATTTGTTTATTTACTTCTTGTTGGATTAATGTATTGTTGCATGATGAACTATTGTATCATGTAATGTAAGTTTGGAGATTTATATTCGGTTTTCCTTGAAATTTGGGCTATCGGGTTTGTATCATGATTATTGTATTATCATTTGGGCTAGAAATTTGGGGCGTTACGACTTGGTATTGAGCTACCGGGTTTGAATACTTGGAGCTCGTTGGAAGTGGTTGTTTAGCCACAATGGGTTCATTTAGCATGTTTAGGAAGTATTATGCATTTTGTGACTATGTGATAATATACTTATGTGACTAAATGGGTATGGGATTGGACTTTTAGGATGTTGTTTGCACCTGTTAAATTCCTTGAGGTCTCATTAGAAGGGTACTTGATCAATACTCGTTCTACTAAGAATTCTCGATATTTCGTGGGACGGATTTCATCGTAAAAGAATAGTCTATATGTGTTTACATGACTAAGTGCTTATGTGGAGTGAAATTGAATTGTGTATATGGTAGAGAAATATATAGAATTGTTGTAGTCGAACGTGTGAGTCAAGTTACGAGCACATATGAGTTAATGTGCTAAATTATTTCTCTTGTGTCCTTTATTAGGATGTCAGGAAGGGGTCAAGTCCGTGGTGGTAGAGGCGGGAGGCGTAGTAAGGCTCGCCGAGGTGTCCATGAGGTACCGGCCCATAGGGTTCCGGTGCAAGAAGAAGGATTCGGCCAAGTTAATATGGCCGAGCAAACAGGTTAAGCTAATGTAGCCGAGTAGATAGGACAAGCGGATCAAACCGCAATGGGGGCCCTAGCTCGAGAAGTGGCAGGGGCTTTAAGAGAGTCTATGAACTTATTGAGGGTGGAGAATCAAGCCCGAGAGAACACCGCGGAGTCAAGGGCGAGTTTCCTTACTAAAGAGTTCTTGCGAGCCAAATCAGATGAGTTCCATGGTGCCCCTAAGCCCAAGAAAGGGGATGAGTGGCTCGAACAAATTGTGAAGACATTTGAGATGCTTTACATTGAAGATAGTGAACTAAGAGTGACTCTAGCGAGTTACTACCTTAACGGAGACGCGGGTCAATGGTGGAAATATGCCCAAGGGTAAAGTGGAGCCGACATGGAAAGCCTTTGCGGTTGCTTTCCAAGATAAGTACATACCTCCCACTGCTATGGAGAGATTGAGGCAAGAGTTTAAAGACCTAAAACAACTCGACATGCCTGTGGCCAAGTTTAAGGCGGTCTTCTCTAGTTTGTCCAGATTTGCACCAGAGTTGGTGCAAACAGAAGAGCGTCGTTGCATTGAATTTGAAAAGAAATTGAAAACAAAAATTATGTTCGAGCTTGTCAGAAATATGATTAGGGAATATGACCGTCTTGTGGAGACGGTGACACACATAGAAATTTCCATACAAGCTGAGGAGGAGAGACTTTGGAGTTCGAGGTCTAGGAGCCAAGAGTTTTAAGGAGACTATAGGCAAAACAAGAAGAGCAGGAATACCTATCCATCCCAGTCCCAACCACAGCAGTTTAGATCCACTTTTCCTTTGCTTAGTGCGGGTCCTGGAAAAACTGCATCGAGTTGCTTCTCGTGTTTCAAGTGTGGCCAACCGGGTCACAAAGCCTTCTCATGCCCACAGAAAGGAGGAGGGCAGTTAATAGTACCACCACCTAACCGATCTCAAAGTCAGTCTCAGTCTCAGAATAAAGGTCAAAGGTTTAATTGTTATCAGTGTGGTCAACCGGGGAATATGAAGAGAACTTACCCACAGTTGGGAGGCACATCTGGCGCATCAGGGTCGAGGCAGACTTAAAGTCACCAGTAGGCTCAATCAGTCCAAGCTTCGCGAGTTAATCAAGGAGCTGCTTCAGCTCAATTAGTGCAACAGGCCTATGCTCCGAGAGGGAAGCAAGTCAATCAGGGGCCACAGGGACGCGTGTATGCTATTACCATGCCATAGCAGTTGCCAGAATCCTCAGTTGTGAGAGGTATTTTTATTGTGTGTAATTCTTTGGCTAATGTATTGATAGACACGGGTGCGTCTCATTCATTTATATCTACTACATTTGCTTCTGCATTGGGGTTAGAGGTAGCACGGTTAGTGCCTCCACTCAGAGTAGAGTCACCTGTTGGGGGTACAGTTGATTTAGATCGAGGTTGTCGTGATTGTGAAATAGAAGTTGCCAGGCGTTGACTTCCGTTTGCTTTTGTGTTGCTAGATATGTCGAGTTTTGATGCCATTTTAGGCATGGACTGGTTATGTTCTTATCAAGCTGTGATTGATTGTTACCGTCAGAGAGTTACAGTGTGCACTTCGGGTGGTGATCGTTTCTATTTTCTGGGGAACCGAGTTAATAGAGCCTTGTCGCCAGTTGTTGACCCTCGTAGTAGGAGCTAGCTTAGTGGCCTTCTTGCAACTCTCTTGGATAGTGAGAGTGATAGGGCACGTGTTGAGTTACCAAGGGTAGTTTGTTAATACCCGGATGTCTTTCCAAAAGATCTTACTAGTTTACCACCTCACCGGGAGATCGAGTTCTCCATTGAATTAGTGCCTGGCACGGCATCGATTTCCATGTCACCGTATAGATTTGCACCCGCCGAATTGCATGAGTTAAAGATTCAACTCCAAGAACTTTTAGACAAGGGTTTCATTCGCCCTAGTACATCGCCTTGGGGAGCGCTAGCTCTCTTTGCGAAGAAGAAGGATGGGTCATTGCGGTTGTGTATTGATTACCGCAAGTTGAATAGAGTTACAGTTAAGAACAAGAATCCTCTACCCAGAATAGATGATTTGTTTGACCAACTTAGAGGGTCTCGTTGCTTCTTAAAAATAGATTTGAGGTTGAGGTACCATCAGTTGAGAGTCCAGGAGGAGGACATTCAGAAGACGGCCTTTCGTACTCGTTATGGCCACTAGAATTCCTTGTAATGCCTTTTGGGTTGACCAATGCACCGGCTTCCTTTATGGATTTGATGAACAGAATTTTTCGAGAATACTTGGACCGTTTTATGGTTGTCTTTGTGGATGACATCTTGATTTATTCAACCTCTGAAGAGGAATACAAGACTCACTTGCGAGTAGTGCTGGATTTACTTAGTGAGCACCAATTGTATGCCAAATTTGAAAAATGCGATTTTTGGTTAACAGAGGTGAAGTTTTTGGGGCATGTAGTGTCTAGAGAGGGAGTGACTATGGACTCCTCAAAGATAGATGTCGTACAGGGTTGGGAACAACCCAAGAATGTTTTTGAAATCCGGAGTTTCTTGGGATTAGCTGGGTATTATCAATGCTTTGTAAGAGACTTCTCTAGACTAGCTGCACCTTTGACTAGGTTGACTAGAAAGGGTATCAAATTTGTGTAAAGTGAGGCTTGTGAAAAGTCATTCCAAGAGCTTCAGACTAGATTGACTACCGCACCGGTTTTGATAATTCTGAAAAGGGGTTTGAATTATACTGTCTATTGTGATGTGCCCGGGAATGGACTTGGTTATGTCTTGATGCAAGAGGGAAAAGTTGTGGCCTACGGTTCACGACAATTGAAAACTCATGAGAAAAATTACCCCATCCATGATCTAGAATTACCAGCGGTGATTTTTGCTTTGAAAATTTGGAGGCATTACTTGTACGGTGAGAAGTTTGAAGTCTTCTCCGATCATAAGAGTCTAAAGTATTTGTTTTCTCAAAAAAACTTAAATTTACAACGACGGAAGTGAATGGAATTTATGGAGGATTATGACTTTGAGTTACACTATCATCCGGGGAAGGCCAATGTGGTGGCCGATGCTTTGAGTCGAAAATTTGTGAGTAGTTTGGCAAGTGTGGCCATTCGGGAATGGGATATGCTAGATGTTATTAGCAAGTTTGATTTGCACTTGGGTGAGTCCGGAGAGAGTGCTACCTTGTTTACTTTGAATACTCAACCTACCTTGGTTAGTAAGGTCATAGAGGCACAATGAGGAGACTGTGATGTGGAATCAATCCATGTTAAGATTTCCAATGGAAAGGAAGAGAAAGGTTTGAACGTTCACTCAGATTTGAGTGTACGTTACCTAGACCGTTTGTTTGTACCAGAATCTTGTAAAGAGGAAGTACTTCGGGAGTTCCATCACTCACGCCTTGCAGTACACCTGGGAGGCACTAAAATGTATCATGATCTTAGTCGTCAGTTTTGGTGGAGGGGTATGAAATGGGATGTTGCTTTATTTGTATCAAAGTGCCTTACTTGTCAACAAGTGAAGGCCGAACACCAAAGACCAGTGGGTTTGTTGTAACCCTTACCGATAGCCGAGTGGAAATGGAAGCATGTTACCATGGATTTTGTAGTTGGGCTTCCTAGAACACAACGAGGTAATGATGTCGTTTGGGTGATTATTGATAAGTTGACTACGTCTACCCATTTCATTCCGATGTGCACCAGCGACTCAGTTGAACGCTTGGTAGAGTTGCACATTAGAGAGATAGTTTGACTTCATGGAGTCCCTGTGACTATTATGTCGGATAGGGATCCTCGTTTTACTACTCGGTTATGGCAAAGCCTTCAAGAAACGTTGGGAACTAAGTTGACTCTTAGCACCGCTTATCATCCTCAAATCGATGGACAGTCGGAACGTACCATTTAGATTTTGGAGAACATGCTTAGAGCTTGTGTCCTTGATTTTAAGGAGCCTTGGGAAAGGCACTTACCATTGATTGAGTTTGCTTACAATAATAATTACCAAGCTAGTATTGGGATGGCACCATTTGAGGCTTTGTATGGCCGACCTTGTAGATCACCGGTTTGTTAGGCCGAAGTGGGTGATGCACCGTTACTGGGTCCAGAAATTGTTAGAGAGACAACTGAGAAAGTTGTTCTCATTCGGAAGAGGTTAGCTACACCCCAAAGCCAACAAAAGAGTTATGCCGATAAGAGAAGACGACCTTTATCTTTTGAAGTTGGTGACCATGTGCTTCTAAAAATCTCACCAAGGCGGGATTTGATGAGATTTGGTAAGAGTGGTAAATTATCTCTAAGGTTCATTGGGCCTTTTGAGATCTAAGAGTGAATTGGGGAAGTGGCATACCGGTTAGCTTTACTGCCACAACTTTCAGGAGTTCACAACGTATTTCATGTAGCTATGCTTAAAAAGTGTGAACCCGACCCTTCTCATGTGCTTGATTGGGCTGATTTGGAGGTAGATGAGGATGCCTCTTACGAAGAACAACCGGTTCAAATATTAGATACTTGGGAGCAAGTGTTACGGGGCAAAACTATACCGTTGGTAAAGGTATTGTGGAGACACCATGGGGTTGAAAAAGTGACATGGGAACGGGAGGCGGAAGTCCGCTCCTAACATCCAAATTTATTTGAAAATGCTTAAGTTGCTTTTCTTTATAATATTCCCTAATGTTGAAGGAAACGTATTTAGAGTTGTTAACCACATGTTGATATGTGCGTTGTTGTTTTAAGCATAAGGTTGTTTAGAGTTGCCATTACTTTTTGAGAAATTTCATGTTTATGCGTATTTGGGAGGTTGTTGTTAATGAGAAAACCATGGTGTAAATGGTGAAATTTGGTTGAGAGTTAGTATTGTGATTTGAAAATGAAATAGCGTGGTTTTGATTACTAGAAACCTTTTGTTTGGGTAGTTTAATTTGAAATTTCGGGGACGAAATTCTTTAAGGGGGGAAAGTTGTAGCAATCCCAGTTTTGCCACTTCACTGAGTATATCAGGGATCGAGCTGCCCGGTCAACTTGCTGGGGTCCAGGGGCATCGCCCCTTGGCGGGTCCAAAGGCAACGCCCTGGCAGGAATCGAGTTGCCCGGTCAGCTTGCGGGGGTCCAAGGGGCAGCGTCCCTTAGCGGGTCCTAGGGTAGCACCCTGCCGGGGTTAAGGGGCAGCGCTCCTGAAGCAAAAATGCAAAATCCATTAGAAGTTGCTTGTCCGCTTGAGCGGCCGTTTATGCGCTCAAGCGGAGAATGTTTGGTTTCAGAAGTTTGACCTATCTGCAAAAGTACTGGGAAAATGTATTTGACGCTTGAACGGGGCTTTTCACGCTGGAGCGGACCATGTTATATTAGTTCGTGAATCTAATATTTCAGATAACTTTTGTATATCTCTCTCTCTCTAAAAGCCCTTTCCTCTCCCTTCTCTCTACATTTCTCTATGCCAAATTGGATCAAAACCTTGATTTCTCAAAATCCATTAGAGTTCTGCCATAAGTTCTTCATCAAAATTGGTTAACTTCTCGAGGGCTTCGTTGTGTGCGGTGAAGATCGAGTTTCGACGCCGTTGATTTTGGGGGTTTCATCTCATTTCTTCTTCCAAACTTGAGGTAGGGATTTTCTTAGAGTTATATATATATTTTTGCAAGATCTATATGATTTTCGAAATTATCTTTCGATAGCTTTGAAAATTGATTGTTGATTGAAGAAGTTGAGCAATTTTGAAAGTGGGTTTGTCTCTTGTTCTTTTAAAATGATCTTATGGGTTTTGATCTTCGTTGATTGAAAAAAAGATGATTTTGGAAAGTTTTCTTTTAAAGGATTTGAGTTGTATAGTTTTTGTGAGAAAACCTAGAATTTGGGAATTTTTTAAAATAGACAAAAAATCCATGAATTTGAGCGATATTGTTTTATTTATTTTGTGTGTCAAAATAAATGGATGCTTAGAAAATTTCTTATTTATATTTATATAAATGATGAATTTCAGGGAATATCAGAATTGTTGGTCATTTTGAAAATTATTGTTCAAAACGTTGAAATAGTCTTGAAATGACTAATTGTTGAGGATACTTGAGAAGAGGGAATTGTGTTATTCCTTGGATGATGAATTGGAATAAAAGTATTTATATTCATATTGTGTTATTGGCATAACAATTCATTTGATTACATTAAACTTTGAAAGTTGATTTGAAAACTTGCATTGAGAAAAGAATATTGAGAAACAAGTTTTCATGAAATGGTTTTGGGGTAAATATGTTGGTAAGTCTTGATAGGTGATGTAGATAATTTTGAATAAGTTGGCCTGAAAGTCCGAGGTGAAAGACCGAAATCCCACATGGATAGGTGTCGAGCCTTCCAGTTAATACCGGTAAAAATTACAATTTGGTAATACTTGTATAGTCTACTTACAGACACCGACCTAGGGATTACCAGAGTCATATTTACCGCCCTTGAAATAAATTGTTAAGTTTTGAACAATTGAAATTGCATGACATCATTGAGCATGATGGTTTTCAAAAGATGAAAATGTGATTTATCTTCAAAAAGGGACATAGCATGGCATGTGCATTTCATCTCTTGAGACTTGTATAAAATGTATATACTTTGTTAAGGATTTCCTACTGGGCTTTATGCTCACCCTACGGGATTTTTGGTGCAGGAAAAGATGTGATGATGCCGCCTAGCTAAAGTCAAGGAAATGTGTGTTGAGAGTACGAGACTCTCATTTTGCTGTGACTCTGTGTGTAAGCTAAGGGTTGTATGTGTGTGGGTTTGAATAACCATTTTGTGTAACCAAGCTCAAACCTTGGAAACTTGTAAACCCTTGGAGGTATTTTTTTTGTTTATTTACTTGTTGTTGGATTAATGTATTGTTGCATGAAGAACTATTGTATCATGTAATGTAAATTTGGAGATTTATATTTGGTTTTTCTTGAAAGAGTCATGATTGTTGTATTATCATTTGGGCTAGAAATTTGGGGCGTTACACTGGGGGAACCTATCCCCGTCCCCGGCCCGAAAACCGTCCGGGATTCAATTTTCAATACCATCCCTAGCCCTATGGGGGTAATTTTCGGGAAAAATCCGTTCTAATCGAGATCGGGAGGTCGGGTTCCTGTTGGGCTGGGTTCAAATTGCCATCCCTACTCTCCATTTCAACTTCTTCATATTCTTCACAATTCAGTGCCCAAACTTTACATATATATACATATACCTATATACTTTATATGTGTAAATATATATATATAGATACAATCTCATATGGTGTTCAATGATTAGCAATCATATATATATATATACATACAGTAGATGCAAAAACAAAATTAATTTTTGTTAAACATAACAAAGATATATGTGTGTGTGTGTGTGTGTGTGTGTGTGTGTGTGTGGATAAAACATGAGCATACGAAGTTTTTTTTTTCCAATCTTCACTGTGCATCTACATATATATATATATATCTGTGTGTGTGTGTATATGATTCCAAATGATTTGATGATGATGTTTGATGAATTAAAAATTCAAAATCATGTTAATTGATTTCAATTTTTTCATATGTATACATACATTCATACATACATACATATATCATAGATATATATATATATGCATCTATATATCTATGTGTGTGTGTGTGTGTCAATCTTCACCAGATGATTGGATGATGTGTTTGATGAATTGAAAAATTCAAAATCATGTTATTTGATTTCAGTTTTTTCACTATGTATATATATCTTTGATTGGAAAACATTAAAAAAGAAAGAGAGAGAGAGAGAGAGAGAGAGAGAGAGAGAAGATGTTGATTTCAGAAAAACATATATATAATGACATATATGTATATGAATGTATATGATTCCAGAAAAATAAATATCTGATGATAGATATATATATATATACATAAATGTATATATGTTTGTATAACCAACTGCTAATGGTTGAAAAATAGAAATAGGAAAAGAATGGCATCCTTCATAAATTTGAAAAAGTATAAAGGTTATTTTCGTCATAAAAACTGGCTCACTCTTTAGAGGCACGTGACTTTCACATCTTGCTATCCTAGATAGAAAAGCTAACAGTGCGTTTTAATCTACAAATCACATGGGGATTATGTGGTGATTTTTGAATATCAGGGGGTAATCTGCACCTGGGCCAAACCACAGCGGGGTAAAATGAAGTTTGCCCAATTTAGAAAAGAGATTTTTCTACACGAGTCTTTAAAATTAGGGCAAGCTTCACTTTACAGCCTGTGATTTGGGCTGGGTGCAGATTACCCCCTTGACATTTGGAAATCACCACATAACCCCCATGTGGTTACTGGATTGAAATGCACACAAACTTCTGTTAACAGAGGTTGTAAATTGACAATTATATCCTCATTTTTATCTTCTGTCTCTATCTCTGTTTCTGTCTCTATCTCTGTATCTGTCTCTCTCTCTCTCTCTCTCTCTCTCTCTCTCCATTAGAAAAGGCAGCGAGCAGGGCCGGGGATCACACTTCCCGTCCCCTATCCCCGATGGTGCAAATTTTTCCATCCCCAGCATCATCATCATCAACAACAACAACAATACACCCATATACCAAAATTCACATATATATTCAACAGATCTAACAGATCTGAGCTCAAATATAAAAAATAAAAAATCCAACACATTAAAGAGATCATTATTTTCTTCATCTTCATCAACAACAGATCTGAGCTCAAATCAAAAAGCATCTTCATCATTTTCATCAACAATATATCTTCATCAACAACAACATCTTCATCATTGTCACGACCTAAACCAACCTTTATAGGTTTAACATCATGACCGGCCAATAATCCTAAGATTACCGAAGGCCTCTTAAACAGATACATAATATTAGGGGTTAGTAGAAGCAAAATACAAACATACATCGTCCATTGAGCTGTGTAGACTTACATGAGACAGAAAATATTTAATTTTTTTGTATACATATATTATTACCTCAATCCTGCACCATCACATATATAGAGAAGACAAAAGGGACTTAGCCTTATATATATGTAGTGATCCCGGTTTTGATCCTTCTTTCATGTTTTGCCACTTCGACTGGGCCAGTCAGGGATCGATCTGCCTGGTCAGCTCGCGGTGGTCCAGGGGGCAGCGCCCCTTGGCAGGTACGAGGGTAGTGCCCTGGCAGGTTTGAGGGTAGTGCCTTGGCGGGGTCGAGGGGCAGCGCCCCTGAAGCAAAAATGCAAAATGTATTCAAAGTTGCTTTTCCGCTCGAACAGCCGTTTATGCGCTCAAGCGGAGAATGTTTGGTTTCAGAAGTTTGACATGTCTGCAAAAGTACTGGGTTAGTGTATTTGACGCTCGAGCGGGGCATTCCACACTCGAGCAGACCATGTTATATTAGTTCGTGAATCTAATATTTCATATCACTTTTTCAGCCCTCTCTCTCTCTAAAACTCTCCAAAATTCCAGATCGGGAGCTTCTCTCTCTAGAAGTCATCTTCTCTCTTTGATTTCTCCAAATCCATTGGGATTTAGACCTACGTTCTTCACCAAAGTTGGTTATCATCTCAAGGGCTTCGTTGTGTGCGGTGAAGATCGAGTTTCGACACCGTTGATTTTGGGAGTTTCATCTCATTTCTTTTTCAAAACTCGAGGTAAGGACTTTTTTAAAGTTATATATATATATATTTCCAAGATCTATATGATTTTCGAAATCATCTTTCAATAGCTTTGAAAATTGATTGTTGATTCAAGAAGTTGAGCGATTTTAAAAGTGGGTTTGTCTCTTATTCTTTTAAAATGATCTTATGGGTTTTGATCTTCGTTGATTGAAGAAAAGATGATTTTGGAAAGTTTTTTTTCAAATGATTTGAGTTGTATAGTTTTGGTGAGAAAACCTAGAATTGGGGATTTTTTTAAAAGAGACTGAAAATCCATGAATGATATTGTTGTATTTATTTTGTGTGTCAAAATAAATTGATGTTTGGAAATTTTCTTATTCATATTTATATAAATGATGAATTTTAGGGAATATGAAAATTGTTGGTCATTTTGGAAATTATTGTTCAAAACGTTAAAATAGCCTTGAAATGACTAATTGTTGAGCATACTTAAGAAAAGGAAATTATGTTATTCCTTGGATGATGAGTTGGAATAAAAGTACTTATATTCATCTTGTAAAATTCGCATAACAATTCATTTGATTACATTAAACTTTGAAAGTTGATTTGAAAACTTGCATTGAGAAAAAAATGTTGAGAAAAAAGTTTTCATGAAATGGTTTCGAGGTAAATACATTGGTAAGTCTTGATAGGTGGTGTAGATGATATTGAATAAGTTGGCCTAAGAGTCCGGGGTGAAAGACCGAAAACCCGCTCTGATAGGTGTCGAGCCTTCCGGTTAATACCGATAAAAATGACAATTTGGTCGTACTTGTATAGTCTCCTTGCAGACACCGACCTAGAGATTACCAGAGTCATATTTACCACCTTTGAAATAAATTGTTAAGTTTTGAACAATTGAAATTGCATAACATCATTGAGCATGATGGTTTTCAAAAGATGAAAATGTAATTTATCTTCAAAAAGGGATATAGCATGGCATGTGCATTTCATCTCTTGAGACTTGTATAAAATGTATATACTTTGTTAAAGATTTCCTACTAGGCTTTATGCTCACCCTACGGGATTTTTGGTGCAGGAAAAGATGTGGTGATGCCGCCTAACTAAAGGCGAGGAAATGTGTGTTAAGAGTACGAGACTCTCATTTTGTTGTGACTCTGTGTGTAAGCCAAGGGTTGTATGTGTGTGGGTTTGAATAACCGTTTTGTGTAACTAAGCTCAAGCCTTGGAACTTGTAAACCCTTGAGGGTATTTATTTGTTTATTTACTTGTTGTTAGATTAATGTATTGTTGCATGAAGAACTATTGTATCATATAATGTAAGTTTGGGGATTTATATTTGGTTTTCCTTGAAAGAGCCATGATTGTTGTCTTGTCATTTGGGCTAGAAATTTGGGGCGTTACAACTTGATATCAGAGCTATCGGGTTTGAATACTTGGAGCTCATTGGAAGTGGTTGTTTAACCACAATAGGTTCATTTAGCATACTTAGGAAGTGTTATGCATTTTGTGACTATGTGATAATATGCTTATGTGACTAAATGGGTATAGGATTGGACTTTTGGGATGTTGTTTGCGCCTATTAAATCCCTTGAGGTCTTATTAGAAGGGTACTTGATCAATATTCATTCTACTAAGAATTCTTAGTTTTTCGTGGGACGAATCTCATCGTAAGAGTATAATCCGTATGTGTTTGCATGACTAAGTGCTTATGTGGGGTGAAATTTAATTGTTATATGGTAGAGGAATATATAGAATTATTGTGATCAAACGTGTGAGTCAAGTTACGAGCACATATGAGTTAATGTGCTAAATTATTTCTCTTGTGCCCTTTATTAGGATGTCAGGAAGGGGTCAAGTCCATGGTGGTAAAGGCGGGAGGCGTGATAGGGCTCGTCGAGGTGTGCATGAGGTACCGATTCATAGGGTTTCGGTGCAAGAAGAAGGGTTCGGCCAAACTAATATGGCCGAGCAAGCAGGCCAAGCTAATGTGCCCAAGCAGGTGGGACAAGCGGGTCAAACCGCAATAGGGGCCCTAGCTCGAGAAATGGCAGGGGCTTTAAGAGAGTCTATGAACTTGTTGAGGGTGGAGAATCAAGCCCAAGAGAACACCGCGGAGTCATGGGCGAGTTTCTTTACTAGAGAGTTCTTGCGGGCCAAACTGGATGAGTTCCATGGTGGTCCCGAGCCCAAGAAAGCGGATGAGTGACTCGAACAAACTGTGAACACATTTGAGATGCTTCACATCGAAGATAGTGAACTAGGAGTCACTCTAGCGAGTTACTACCTTAAGGGAGACGCGGGTCAATGGTTGAAATATGCCAAGGGTAAAATGGAGCCGACATAGGAAGCCTTTATGGTTGTTTTCCAAGATAAGTACATACCTCCCACTGTTAGGGAGAGATTGAGGCAAGAGTTTAAAGACATCAAACAACTCGACATGCCTATGACCGAGTTTGAGGCGGTCTTCTCTAGTTTGTCCAGAGTTGGTAGCAATGAAAGAGCGACGTTGCATTGAATTTGAAAAGAAATTGAAAACAAAAATTATATTCAAGCTTGTCGGAAATATGATTCGGGAATATAACCATCTTGTGGAGATGGTGACACGTAGAAATTTCCATACAAGCCGAGGTGGAGAGGCTTCAGAGTTTGAGGTTTAAGGGCCAAGAGTCTCAAGGAGATTATAGGCAGAACAAGAAGAGCAGGAACACCTATCCATCCCAGTCCCAACCACAGTAGTCTAGATCCACTTTTCCTTTGCCCAGTGCGGGTCCGGGAAAAACTGCATCGAGTAGCTTCTCGTGTTTCAAGTGTGGCCAACTGGGTCACAAAGCCTTCTCATGCCCACAGAAAGGAAGAGGGCAGTTAATAGTACCACCACCTAACTGGTAGAAAAATTTTGAGAAATTCTATTTCCGCACACTTAATTAACTTAGTGTACATCTTTTCTCAGTACACACACTTATTAATTTGATTATTAATTAATTTTCTCAATTCACACACTAAAAGTTACAATTATACCATTCACTAATAACAATTGTACACACATCACTCAACCCTTCTTTCCACTAACATTGCTTTTATCAACGTTCTTTTATGGAGCAGTTGTGCCTTAGGCTTGTGACAAATGTATGTTAATATTTTTACCTAATACATTATGCTGATAATGCACTGCCGGTTGATTATGTTTAGTGTATAAATTGAGCAAATGATAATGTTTTCCCTTCCAGCAATCAGATTTAGAATGGTTACTGTTTTTTGCCTATGATTGTAGTTTTACCTGTTTTAGATGTTGCTATGCTGATTTTTCTTCTCCTTATATGCAAATGTTTTCTAGGCCTTATCTGAAGAGGAGGAAAAATTTGTGATTAATGACAAACGTACTGGTCAGAGAATATTTGCTCAATAACAATGAAAACGTTAGGATTTAGTTTTTTTTTTT
The DNA here is from genome assembly GCA_036172215.1 of Camellia granthamiana. NCBI lineage: Eukaryota > Viridiplantae > Streptophyta > Magnoliopsida > Ericales > Theaceae > Camellia > Camellia granthamiana. The sequence goes on along the minus strand of CM069908.1, from coordinate 41,658,262 downwards.
TTTTTTTTTTTTTTTTTTTTTTTTTTTTTTTTTTTTTTTTTGTGCTCAAAAGGTGTACATTGAGTTTTTTTTATTTTTAAAAAATGTGTACAGAGAATATTTTCATATTATGAGTGTTGATAGATGTCCATTATGGTCATTTTAATTTAGGATATAATTATCATTAAAATAATATTTCATTAAGTGTGTACATTGAGATAATTTTCCAAAAATTTTAATGAATAAGTGTTTGGTTTCATTATGAATTCACTATGAAAAAATGAAAAAAAAATTTATACTTTCGATCTGATTATTATTTTTTACTCCTAAATAGCTAACACTTCACTAAAAATGTGAGAGTCTCATGAAAAATTACTTTTTTTACTTAATTTGAGAATTTAATTCTTGTTGAAATCTATAATCAAAATTCATATTTCTATTCCAATCTATTTCAAACAGATCTAATCATTCTATTTCAAAATTCATGTCATTCAAACTTAATCTAAAATAACAAAGGGTTAATTACACCATGACCTCCTCAAATATTAGCAAATATTAGTTCCCCCCTCATTTATGAACCTATATATTTTGACTCCTTAACAATAAAAATTAATCACTTCCACCCCTTCAGAAGGGATCATTTGTAAGATTTTTATAGTTGAGAAGGGGGAAATGTACAATTTATAGATGAATGAGGTAAATTAATATTCATTAATAGTTGAAAGGATCTTAGTGTAATTAACCCAATAATAAACTTCTAAGTAGTTCCAAATGAAAACTTATAAAATTATGTTTACATGACAATTATTTGACAACAAATATACCTATGCTTTTAGTTTATATCAATAGTTCAATTGTTAATTCCAAATTTGCCAAACTTTTTTCATTCCATGATTGTCATCAAATGCAGTGGTGCTTGGTTGGTAGAAAAATATGGTAAAATGCAAAAAGTCTATTAAAAATTGTATTAGTAAAAATTATGCTCACTCCCTATCGACCGGAATGGAACACTAATTCAAACTAAACAATCAAACAAAAGCAATCAAGCAACTGTGCTTTGATTCAAATGCCATAAGAGTACAAAGACTTATTTGGAACAAAATCGATAAGAGAGATGAAGTAAATAGAGTAAACAAATGGTAATTTTAGAACAAAACTACCCAAGTTCACAAAATTACAAATTACAAATTACAGAATAAGCTACTCCTAACTTGAAAATCTACTCGTAAGATAAAAACTAAGTTGTTGTGTTGTTGTTGATCACGTTGTCCCTTCTGCTTGCATCTCTGTCTATTTATAATCAACACCCAAAGTTTCTTTCTGCAAGAATTGCTTGGCAGTTTCTCCTCCAATATAGCCATGTTTGCCACTTCCTCCATAGAGCCACTTTTGCCACCTCAAATCATGCATGCTCCACTACTCCTCTTTGGAACCAACATTCCATCACATTGCTATTTTCCTTAATTCATGTCGTGATCAACTAATTATTACATTCTGCACTAAACAAAAATAACAAAATGTAAATATATGTGGTCAAAACTTTATATTAAAAATAATTTATGATCTAAATCGACAAACCAAAATTGACTGGTCACAATCAATAAGATTAGATTTATCCATGATCGACAGGTCACAATCAACAGAAAACAATTTATGGTACAAACAAATAGTCAATTCAAGCTATTTTCAGCAGCTAGAGTTTCTGCATTGGGAATTTGATTTGTTCAGTGTTGTATTATGCCCTTAATGCTGTATTTGGTTCATGGATTTAGAAAAAAAGAGGAAAAAGGAAAAGGTGGGTCAAATGTGTGTAAAATATAGCTACATTTTATACATATTTTTTTGTAACGAGTTAAATCAAATTGAATTTTGCCCTTATTATTATTGTTGTGGTGTCGTGAAACATTCTATTTAAATTGGTGAAAAATAAATTAAATTACTTATTGATTTCGACTTCGTAAGCCTCGCTTGGCAAAAAAAAAATTTTATTTTTTTTATTTTTTTTGTTATAGTAATTCTTAGGTCTTGAGTAATAAATGAGATATAAATTTAATTTTTTGGGATTTATTTGATTAGCCCATACTTAATCATTTTGGTTCATATTCGATTATGTGAATGGTGGGGACCACCTGAAGTAGTTGGAGATTTATTTAAATTATTATATTCCATTCATTTTGGACCTAATTGATTGAATCATGACTCGTTTGTAATCATGTATTATTGTTATTATTATTATTATTTATTTTATAATTCTGAGAGAGTTATAAAAATTTATGGTGTACCCCATTAAACGAAATATATTTTATGGTATGAAAAGATTATATCATTTTTGTCATTTATATTACTAAATTTATAATGATATTAAAACATGTTTCAAATTTATATATATATATATATATGTATATGTAAATTTAGATTTGTATTGATTTGAAAATAATAAAATAATAATAAATAAATAAAAAAGACAAACCCCACGTGGGGTTGTCCACCCCTTGCCATTCCTTTCTTTGCAATTTCCAGAGAGTTGCTTGCTATCTCTCCCACTTTCGGTCCTCTCTTTTTCTCTCTCTCTCTCTCTGGGCTCAGTTCTCTCTCCCTCACAGATTTTTATTTTTATTTTTTCTTTGGCATTCATCATGTAAAAACCTTTGATCCACTAAAATCGATTAAGTTTTAAACCCTAGTTCTTGAGGCCAGAATGAAAAGCTTGGTGAGAGCAATATTTTGACCGATAGATATCGAAATTCGACAAAATTAAAATTTTGAATTTTTACTTGTTTCCTCTTCTAACTTGAGGTAGGGATTTTTTCTACACTTCTTTATACACTTTTACTTGATTATAGAGAGCTTATAGTTGTATATAATTTAATTCGAATTTTCGAAAATTTTGTGATTTATTTGCTTAAAAGAGAAATTTTGAAAAAAATAAAAAATTGATTCCCAAATTGTGAAAGTGTAAACTTGGAATAAGTTTGTAAGGATATGAAAGAGTTATGTTTTAAATTTGAACAAAAATGGACTTCGATTCGATTGGTTTTGAAATTTTTACTAGTTTGTGACCAAAAGAGCATTTTTAAAGAAAATAAAGGAATTACGTTTAACTTTTGGGATTTTTGATCAAAATAGGATGTCATAATTGAATAATGCTTGGAGAATGAGTTTGGAAAGAAAATGATGTTTTCTTGGGCATTAACGGTATTATTTTGCTTAATGTATCTATTGGAATAAAACTGACACGGTTAGAAATGAACCTTGAGAGATTACCGAACGTGATTGTGATATGAAAACTCGTGAAGTTGTTCATATTTGATGAGATTTGGAATAGATTGTATTTATCGGATTTTTTTTTTAGAATTTAATTGTTTAAATATCTGTTTAGAAATATCTATTTTGGGCTATCGGTGGAGAATAGCCATGATTATTGTAGAAATGCATGAGACTTAGGTAAATTGAACCACATTTCTCATTTGTTACATTGGACATTGCGTTACATTCATTTCATTGGAAATGAATCTGTTTTTGAGAAATATTTGGAAATGTATCTATTTGCAAAAAGATGAATACTTGGTGAATCTTGGTAGGGGGTGTAGAACCGCGCGGTTAGGTGTCGAGCCTTCCAGTTTATTGGTAAAAATGACAGTGGTAGTGTATTAGGACCTACTTGCAGACACTCACCTAGAGATTCACAGAGCCTGTATTCATGTAACAGATATGGTTTAAAAATGAAATGGTTTTATATTTGTTGTTGCATCTCAGCATTGCATGCTTTATAAAAAGAGAGATAAACTATTTTATCATGAGCATGGCATGAGCATACTCCTCTTTAGTCTTATCATGGTCCATATGTTGTGTAGTATATCTCTACTGGGCCATGGCTCACCCTATAAGGGAAACCATTTCAGGTACAGGTGATATGCCTCCGTCAAGGCACTGACTTGGGAGGACTCGGAGCTGAGGCTCCATTTTTGTTTTATTGTTATTTGTTGAATGTAAGCCCAGAGCTGTATTTGCGTTGAGTTCAAACTCCATTTTGTGTAACCGAGAATATTCTTGGATAAATTTGTAAGCCTGTAGAGCACTTATTATCTGTTTGGCTTCCATTTTATACTTGTTGTAAAATGCATGCTTGGGATTGGAACTGAGGCATTGAGATATGAACAATATGTATTTGGCATTTGGGATTTAATGGAAATGGATGTATGGAATAGTTAGCTATATATATATGTATTTGTCTATTAAGTGGATTTTGTTGCATAAATAGATATACCTTGCCCAATTTTCGAGGCGTTACATTTTTCTTTTCTTTTTTCCAAATTTATGAACTAAACACAGCCTAAAAGGCAATTTAAGAGGCAAAGTCATTTGTTTCAATTTTTTGCAGCACCTATCCTGCTTGTAATTGATAGCTGCACTGCACTGCACCCAATTCCCACCAGGGAGGTTCCTGTATATTGCAGAGACTAATAATGTTAGTATTTTCTCAAAATAATAATAATAATAAAATAAATTAAATAGAAATGACAAAACAATCTTTTTTTTAATTAAAAATAAAAAATAGAATAAACTCTAAAACTAAAAATGTAGGAATGAATTAGATTACATCATGAAACTCACATAAACAAAATCACTAATAGAACAAATCAATAACATAAATAAATAAATATTAGAATTCATCGAGATAAAATTAATTTTGAAAAATCAAAGAACAAATGACAAGAAATGAATCAAACCAAAGCCTACAGTATACACAGTTTCCTCAAAATAGATTCGCCGCCTCACCAATGGGTGCTAGAGGAATGTTGGCGTCTATCTCCTAAGATACGACGATTAAAACCACCTACTACAGCAGTACCTTCTAAGTAGCTTCGGCAAACGAACTAACAGCAACACTCTCTCACTAATAAGAACCAAAGAAAGGGCTAGCAAAAAGAAGATGAAATAATTTCTTTAGTGTAAAAACATCCATCTCCCACTTTATCACAAAAAGAAACCACAAATTTTCTATCTCAAAAATCCTCTCTAGATCATGTTTCAAGGTTGGAGAGAAAGGCCTCTATTTGTACAAGTAGATGAGTCCTTAACCATGAAAACTATCATTGACCCTTGGCATCAATACTCATCAACTCTAGCCATTAGGACTAAAGTTACAAATATTAAAAACTCACGACCACTAATATGATCATCAACTCCATCATCAAAAGATGAGAGTTAGAAAAGCTTAAAACTCCTATATGCTTAATATATATAAATAAATAAATATATAATGATGTTTGAATAATTCAAAGAGATGGGTCGCAAAACGGATATGAATATTAGGTCACAACCCGATCCAAGCTCAATCTCAAACACATGCATAAGCTGAGCCCAACACAATACAGCCCAACTCATACTCAAGACTAGGTCCAAGTGTCCAAACCCAACACATGCACAAACACAAACACAAGCATAAGCCTAGGTGCAGTACAAACTAAGATCAAATCCAAATTCAAACCCAACTTTTATTAATGTCCACTTTATGAAACATTTTTCATTCACAATTTAATGGTTCGATTCATTCTTTTTATGTTGTAACCTTTTCACTCAAGAGAATACAAAATCACTTAAACCCACCTCAATCGATGATTCAATTCCACTTTAATTTCACAATAAAATTGCTAAAAAACTATTATTTTCCAACAAATAATCCCTTGCATCTTTTTGAGATAAGTCATCTATGAGATTTTCCTTTTGTTTCATTTTCAGCTCTGTTAGGTCAACAATAGGGTACACTAGTTAAAAAATAGGGGTTTCACATCTACCTACACCTAGTATTATCACTTCGCGTGTATGGACACCACTAAGCATTGAGCAAAATTAACCACCCAATAGATGTTGTTGTCCCAATAGATGAATATATAGGTATGCTATTACACTCTGGATTACCACAATAAAATTTTAAGAAAATGTGGACAAGTGATATCTAAAAATTAATGACTCTATTAGTTGGGTTTATATTGAGGTTGTTTTAAGATTTTACTTAAGATAATATTTAATTTATTTTTTTTATTAGTAATTCGTTAGTTATATTGATGAAAAAAATAGTATTATCATATTTTTTACCGTAAAATATATATTTTACTTTCTGTATCTTTGTATCTTTACACCATTTATATTAATTTTGGTCCCTTTGATACTAAAACAGAGATTGTTATAATTATGACAAAATTGTAAAACTTGTTATATTTTTACCAAATTTCAAGGAGTCGGTGTAATTTATCTTATATAATTTCATCTAATTACAGTATCAATAAGTCACTTGTCAAAAAAAGAAAAAAAATGCTATAAAATGTAACCAATAACTAAAGCCTGGTTAGAAATAGGTTAATTGCAATTTAACCCGGTTTGGAAAAGAAGGTACATGAACTGAAAAGCTTTTAGTGAACAAGGTACGTGAAATCTGTCTTTAGTGAACAAGCTTTTTTGTTAGGTTTTTATTCTTGGCAATCCTGTTTGACAAAACTCCTTTCAGTTGTACTTGTTTTCACTCTTTTATTTCAGTGAGGCTATGAGTTTATTAGAAGCGAATCCAACCCGAATCGTGCCTTGCAGAGAAGTTTGTGATGTTAATACTTTCAAGATTGCCACTTCGCTGACTATGACGGGGATCGAGCTGCCGGTCAGCTCGCGGGGGTCCAAGGGACAGCGCCCCTTGGCGGGTCTGAGGTAGCGCCGAGGCGGGGTCAAAGGGCAGCACCCCCGAAGCAAAATGGAAAATTGCCTTCGAAGTTGCTTGTCCGCTCGAGCGGACATTCCCCCACTCGGGCGAAGAACCCTTGGTCTCAAAAGTTTGATCGCCTGCAAAAATATTGGATGTTGTTTTTTCCCACTCGAGCGAAACTTTTCGCGCTCGAGCGTTGACCCGCTCGAGCGGCCATTCCGGCGCTCGAGCGGAGATCGCGGGACAGATTTCTATGAATATGTGTTTCAGTCCAAATCTAGGTTTACGGATTCCAGATCTTCTTTGAGGGTTCTAGGGTTTATATCTGGAGTTTCTTTGTTAGTTTACTTTGATGTTTAATTGAGTATTCAACGCATGGGTTAAGTAGAATACATCAAAGGTTCGTTTTGTTCATTCTATACAAAAGAGAAAGTTGTTCTTCGGTGGATTCTGAAGAATTTGAGCCTGAAGCTTTGGTGGATTCTGGAGTGGCTCATCGTCAAGACAATTCCGAGGTGAAGACGGGGTTGGAAGAGACACATAGGGGTTGATTCAATTTGGGCATGGATTCGCTAGGTAATTGAGAGTATACATGTGTGAAAAATCTAGAAATCCCCTAGATATTAATTTGTGATTATGTAACAAATTTAAGCAGTATATAACAATCCCAATCAAACAATCAAGACAAATCAACACAACGATTTTAACGTGGAAAAACCATAATTGGACACCTCCAACTGTGATTAAAAAACTACGGGCAACAGCCACAAAACAATCCACTAAGAAGATTTAAAGGAATTACACAGGTATACTCTCAATTACCTAGCGAATCCACGCCTAATTGAACCAACCTCTATGTGCCTCTTCCAACCCCGTCTTCACCTCGGAATTGTCTTTACGATGAGCCACTCCAGAATCCACCGAAGCTTCAAGCTCGAATTCTTCAGAATCCACCGAAGAACAACTCTCTCTCTCTTGTGTATAACAAACAAAACCTTTGATGTACTCTCTTTAAACCATGAGTTGAATACTCAATAAAACATCAAAGAAAACTAACAAAATATCCCCAGATATAAACTTTAAGAACCAAAAAGAAGATCTAGAGGAATTAATTTAGTTTTGGGAGAAAACCAACTACTTATAGAAAACCAAAGTAATCCTAGTTTTGGAAGAAAACCAATTTCTTAAAGAACTCCAAAGTAATCCTAGTTTTGGAAGAAAACCAATCTCTTATAGAAATCCTTGTCAAACGGTATTGTCAAGAATAAAACCTAATAATTTCCCCCTTTGGCAATGTCGTGACAAAACACACCTAACAAAAAAAATCCTAATCACCCCAACCCATTACAGCCAACAAAAACAAACTTCTTTCTCAAGAGCCAACAAAAACAAACTTCTTTCTCAAAGTCATGATCTGCAAAACAACTATTAGTGCCACAATCTCCAAAACAACTATTAGTCCCACAAGAGTATATGAAAAATAAACATATGACTAGATTATCTTGAAGCGTGAGATGGAAAACATGAATAGATGCGACTTGGAGATTTTAAGAACATGTAGCATGAAAACACGAACAACACCTTTTTGTCACAAATTGACAAAGGAAGCTCAATCAATTAAAGCAAAATCAAAAACCACACAAACAGAAAAATATGAACAAGAAGAAACCGACAAAAATTAATATGGTGGAGCAAGCAAGGAATTTCATATTTGTACCTTAAAACATACAAGATTATCCAAGAAGCACCATTACAAGAAAACATAATGTGCACAGCCTCTAGAAGATTCCTCATAAAAGAAAGTGATGCATTATGTGAAAAGCATAGATCCCATGATAAAAGTGTGTGTGTGACTCTTGGAGTTCGACAAACACAAGATTCAAATCCTAGTAGTGATCTGATAGCTGGACCTTTGACAAGAGAATCTAAGCACAACTAAGGAAAGTCAAACCACTAGGAATCAAGGGGTATTTGATGAGTAAAGGTGGAGGCTCCCCCTCAATCAATGAATCCTTTATTTTTTATTTTATTTTTGTTCACATCTTTTTCTTTCTTTCTTTTGCACAACTTTTTTTTTTTTCTTTCTTTTGCACATTTTTTCTTTCTTTTGCACACTCATTGGCGGCTGACATGCTCAAGAGTATGGAAACCGAACCAGAGAAGCATGGATATAAAAGGATAGCCTGGTTGGTGACTCTGAGGTAGCCTTTTCCTCATACCTGGACTACAAAGAACAGAGGGGAAAGCCATGGAGATGCAAAAAGATGGAAGGTGGTTAAGAGACTCAACATCACCCATGATGTGCTAGTATAGGTCAATTCCTCTAGAAAAGTAAAAGATACAATGCCAGAAGTCCATAGAAAAAAAAATAATCACTAAGGTAGAAGACTCTGATATTTGTTAATCCAAGAGTGTGTACAGAATGAGACATACTAATCAAAACACACACTCCAAAATGAGTAATGACCACAGAAAACACACATATATTAACATGTAATGGATATTCTCATCAATTCCAATATGCACCAAGGACCACTCAAAAATTTCAAGCTTGCAAAACCATACTAAGAAAATCTTTTTGGGAGTTTTTATTTTTTTTCTTTTTTCCATTTTTTTCTTAACCAAAGCAAGACAAAAAACGAATATGCACACATTTTTTTTCTCTTTAAAAAAAAAACAAAACACACAGAAACCCCAAAACTAAAACAAATAAACAAATTAACACAAGTCAAGTTTTCTCACCCAAACCGCTTTAGTATAAACAAAGTTGTGAGCATTGCAGTTCTTAGGTGGTGTCTTGACATTGTGGTTCCTTTTGCTTTCAATGGGAACCCGTCTCGACTTGGTTTCCAACTTCCTATTTCTAGGTCTAGGCAAATACACTCTCCCATGCAACTTATAACAATAAGGGCGAATATGACCAAGCATACCACAATGATGACAAATAAAAACAGGGTGTACCTTCTTTTCTTTTACCTTACCAACTCTAGGAAGTTTGAGAAGTCCATCCTTATGTTGAATTTTTTGTTCTCCCTTTCCTTGAGTTCTTGTATCATGAGATGTAGATGCACTCTGTTTTTGCTCTTTGTTATCACCAAAGCCAATGCCACTCTTGTCACAACACATTTGTTGAGACCCAATGATATCCTCCAAAGTCTTTGATCCTTTGTTCCAAAGACCAATGGTAGCTATAGCACACTTGAGCTCTTCCTCTTTCTTGATCATTAGTTCTTCCAAGGCAACTTGAGACATCTCGAGAGATTCAATCTTTTCTTCATACATTGCATAGATTTGTTGTAACTCATTCCTCTCTGTCTCATAAGTCAAGAGCTTTGCACAAAGAACTTGTCGATCATTAGAAATCTTAAGGGCATCATTCCTAGCCTCGGAAATCTCTTTCTTTAATTTGACATTCTCACTTTCACATGTTTTGAGTTTCGTAGTGAGTTTGTCATTCAATTTGGATAAGTTAAGAGATTCCTTATACAACTTTTGATATGCTTGCTGAAGTTCTTCATCTTCACTCTCTGAGGATTCATCATCAGTGGCATTCTCAATCGAGCTCTTCGAATACTCTATTGGTCCATCAGTTTCAGAAGCTGCCATGAAAGCAAGGAATTGTTTATGTCCCTCTTCGTCTTGATCTTCATTGTCACTTTCATCTTCATCAGATTCTGATTCATCATCCCAAGTGATAGCGAGGGCTTTCTTCTTCTTCAAACGAGTGGGGCATTCTGAAGCAAAGTGGCCAAATCCTTGGCATTCATAGCATTGGACTCTTTAAGAGTTCCCTTGTATATTTCCTTTCTCCTTCTTGGCTATAAAATTAATTTTGAGTTTATCTTTGCCTTTAGATTTATGAGTATGAGTAGATTCCAAAAGATTAGGATTCTTTTTCAAAAAAGATTTTTTAAATTGTTTAACAAAAGCAGCCGTAATTTTGGAATCTATCTCACAATCCTCATCAGAATCTTCTCCAACTCTATGAGCACTACTAAAAGCAATATCTTTTTGTTTCTTTTTGAAATTCCTATGTGCCTCATAAGTTTGGAGATTTCCAACCAAGTGATCCAGCTTGAGGGTGTCAACATCTTGAGCCTCCTCAATAGCCGTAACTTTTGGTTGGAATCGATCGGGTAAGGATCTCAAAATTTTTCCCACAATCTTGGATTCCGGTATTTTTTCACTTAAATTGAAGCTGGAATTAACAATGTCACTCAACTTCGCATAAAATTCATCAAAGGTCTCACTATCTTTCATTGAAAGGTTTTCAAAACTAGATGTGAGCCTTTGAAGTTTTGAGCGTTTAACCGAATGAGTGTCCTCATGAATAGTTTGTAAGATATCCCAAGCCTCTTTTGCTACTTCACAATTGCAAATATGACTAAACTCCTCAGGTGTGACAGCGCAAAAGAGAGAATTGATAGCTTTACTATTCCAGCTACTATTTTGGTAATCAGTTGTGTCCCACTTATCAATTGGTTTGGGGAAAGTTACTCCATCAACAGTAATTGTTGGTTCAGTCCACCCATTGATGACGGATTGCCAAACTTTTTCATCAATAGATTTTAAAAAAGATCTCATCCGAGCTTTCCAAAAAGAATAATTGGATCCGTCAAGTAGGGGTGGTCAAACCATAGAATTTCCCTCACGAATTGAATCCATTATCACAAATCAAACAAGATCTCGTTTTAATAGATTTTTTTTAAAAAAAAATAGAACGACCTGCTCTGATACCAATTGAAAAATCTAGAAATCCCCTAGATATTGATTTGTGATTATGTAACAATTTTAAGCAGTATATAACAATCCCAATCAAACAATCAAGACAAATCAACACAACGATTTTAACGTGGAAAAACCACAATTGAACACCTCCAACTGTGATTAAAAAACCACGGGCAACAGCCACAAAACAATCCACTAAGAAGATTTAAAGGAATTACACAAATATACTCTCAATTACCTAGTGAATCCACGCCTAATTGAACCAACCTCTATGTGAATCTTCCAACCCCGTCTTCACCTCGGAATTGTCTTTACGATGAGCCACTTCAGAATCCACCGAAGTTTCAGGCTCGAATTCTTCAGAATCCACCGAAGAACAACTCTCTCTCTCTCTCTCTTGTGTATAACAAACAAAACCTTTGATGTACTCTCTTTAAACCATGAGTTGAATACTAAATAAAACATCAAAGAAAACTAACAAAATATCCCCAGATATAAACTTTAAGAACCAAAAAGAAGATCTGGAAGAATTAATTTAGTTTTGGAAGAAAACCAACTACTTATAGAAAACCAAAGTAATCCTAATTTTGGAAGAAAACCAATTTCTTAAAGAACTCCAAAGTAATCCTAGTTTTGGAAGAAAACCAATCCCTTATAGAAATCCTTGTCAAACGGGATTGCCAAGAATAAAACCTAACACTGTGTAATTCCTTTATGTCTTTTTAGTGGATTGTTTTGTGGCTTTTGCCCGTGGTTTTTTTATCACAATTAGAGGTGTTCAATTGTGATTTTTCCACGTAAAATCGTTGTGTCGATTTGTTTTGATTGTTTGATTGGAATTTTTGATTACTGCTGATACATAATCACAAATCAACATATAGGGAATTTCTAGATTTTTCATTTTTAATGTAACTTACTTGTAGCTTGTTTTTAATTACAACTTACTCGTAGCCTGTTTTTTGTGAACAAGGTACACAAAGCCAAAAGCTTTGGATAAGAAACTATTGTACATGAGTCTTTAAAATTATAGTTGGGTGACAAAAATCCTTAGGGAAAAGAGGATTTTCATTACTGGTAGCGTGTTTTTAATGGGGGATTTGATCAAAATTTCCTCATAATAAAATTTTAATGCATTAAGGACAATCATAAAAAAAATATTCTTGAAAAGTTCAACACATACCATTATTACTCTGTCTCACAGTAACATATTACTTTGTTTGACACTAACATATTACTCTGTCTCATAGTAACATGTTACTCTGATTCACAATAACATGTTATTCTGGTGATATTATACAAGAAAAAAAATATATATATATATATATTTTTTACTTTATCCTTACTCAATTATGTGTTTTTTCCTTAGAGAGTTTATGAAATAAAATAAATTGAGTTATCATTTTCACCAAATAATGATCTAATAGATGGATTTTGGCTAAATTTCTTGTTTTTAATTGCAACTTACTCTTAGCTTGTTTTAGTGAATAATGTACATTAAGCCAAAAGCTTTGAAAAATAAATTATTGTACATGAGTCTTTAAAATCATATTTTTTTGATGACAAAAATCCTTAGTGAAAGGAGGAATCTCATAAGGTATTTAAACAACTAATATTCTTTTAAGAATGTAAGATTTTCATGAAAAATTACAATTTCTACTTGGTTTGAGAACGTGGTTCTTATTGAAATCAACCATCAAAATTCACCTTTCTATTCCAATCTATTTCAAACGGACCTAATCATTCTATTTTAAAATTTTGTCATTCAAACTTAACTTAAAATAATAAAAGGTTAAATACGCCATCACCTTCTCAAATATTAATTTACGCCTTCATTTATAAACTTGTATATTTGACTCCTTGACTATAAAAAAAAGTCATCATTCCCACCCCTCCAAAAGGGCTATTGTGAGAACTTAAATAATTTAATAAGAAAGAGGAATACCTCTTGTAATGTTGTTCAAACCTTTGAATCACGCTCCCAATTAATCAAGTCTGAAATATGTAATCAAACTCTCATAGATATACTATAAACACACTCTAACAAAATCATATGAATATGTGATGTAACTAAGGCCAAGTTTGGCATGTGGCCAAAAAGTCAAAAAGTTACTCAAAAAGTTAAAAAATTATCACTATTTACCAAAAGTCAAAAATTACGGCTACACAAATCCCAATCTTAATTTTCCCCTACACACTAATTTATACAATTTTTTAATACACATTTTTTCATAAAAAGTCAAAAAGTTAACCCAAATAACCATATTTTTTCCCTCAATTTTTTAGTCTAAAAAGTCAAAAAGTGCACTTATTTAGAACGTCCCAAACAACGCCTAAGTTTCAAACTTATTCTATTCCAAAACTTCGTCTATGTTTTGATAGTAATCACAGACTTTTATAGATAGGCTCATGATCCAATATAACTCTTCATAAATTCCCACCATCAGGAAAGTTGTAACTTTCATGAAACCACCTTATTAGGTAGTGGGTATATCTCATGTTAGTTACCCAAAATATTTTTGCCTAAAATATGTATATAATATTTATATAATAATATAAATAAAAACAATGTGGCATGTGAGTCACTTTATGGAGACATATGTTTACAGTCATTTGTAAGATTTTTATAGTTGAGAAGGGAAAAATATACAAGTTCATAGATGAAAGAGATAAATTGATGTTCTTTAATAATTAAAATAATCTTAGTGAACAGGCTATTTTAGTAACTTTTTGGCTTTTTACGAAAAGATGTGCAGAAAAGTAGAGAGGTGATGTGACTAATTTTAGTTGGCTTTTTAACTTTTTGGCTAAAATAGTCAGTCCCCAAACGAAGTAGTCCCAAATGTTAACTTATAAACTTAAATTTACTTGACAACAAATATACCTATGCTTATAGTTTATATAAGTAGTTCAACAACTAATTATGTGTTTGAATGTGAAATGAAAGGCTCAAACTAGAATGGGCTGAGTTGGTTGGTGCCAATGAAAGTGAAGTTAAAGTTGTCATTAAGGAAGAAAACACCAACGCTGTGTTTGATTGGGGTATTTGGGAAGGGATTTGGAGATGGATTTGGAAAGGGAAAGGAAAAAGGTGTGTAAAACTAAGTGAAATATAGGCATGTTTTATTCACATTTCACCTATCTTTTTCATTTCCCTTTCCAAATCCCTCCTCATATCCTCTAACCAAACACAGCATAAGGTGACTATTGTCTCAGTTTATGATGGAGCAGTTCCAATTGGTGATCTCTGTTGCAACCATATTGTGGGTTACTAAGCCAGGTGGTGTTGTCAATCAGGTGCCAAGGGTTGGATGAAAAAGATCATATTAACATCCAACAATTATGTAAGATGGTATCCAAATAAATTAATAAATAAATAATTATTATTATGCTTCATATGGTCTTCCTTTTGCTTGTGAAAGTGTGTTCTAAAGCACATGAATAGATTCATATAATCTTACTTTTAATTGTTTGGCTTGTGAGATTATCTTAAATGAAAATACAATCAAATAGGCTTTGGCTTTTACTTGGTTCATTTTTGTTGCACCAATCTCTCTATAAAGTTAAGATATAAATACAACTTAAAATTATCATGTTCATAGATTTTACTTCATTTTATTTTGTTGATAAGTGACAGTATCGAACATAAAGAAAATTTAAGATTGCATTGTCATGTCTGAACAATTGACAAGAGAACATATTCAAATTGCATTGTGGTTTGTCACATTAGTGTTGAGTACCACATAAACTTTCCCTTTTTACCATTTTTTTTTTTTTTTTTTTTTTTGTTTCTTTAATTCTCTATTAATGCTTTGTTTGGTTGGAAAATTTGGGAAGATATTTGAAAAAGGAAAGGGAAAAAGTGTGTGAAACTATGTGAAATATAGACATGTTTTATTCACATTTCACCTACCTTTTTCATTTCCCTTTCCAAATCTCTCTCCAAATCCCCCAACCAAACACAGCATAAGGGATTTAAATAGCATTACTCCATGTATATTTGATGTTATGAAGACTTGAAAAACAACTATTGCGAGATGTTTTTTCAATGCAGTATACAACAAAATTATTGTAAAAAAATCATAACAGATGATCCTTACCTATCAAGAATTGCAACTACTAGTTACAATACCACTTAAAAATCAAAATAAAAAATAGGGGAATTTGGTGATAGCCCCCTCACTATCTAATTTGTCTTTCAAAAGGACAAGAATTATATAAGTACTTTCAAAACCCCCTGATATTTTAAAACTTGTTTCTTTTACTATATTACCCTGATATCTATCAGCTCTCCTATTAAGCCATCTTCACTATGTATTTCAGAGTAAAATTTTACTCTGTATGAAAGTAAAATTTTACTCTGAATAAGAGTAAAATTTTTTACTCTGAAACTAAAAGTAAAATTTTACTTTGTATAAAAGTAAAATTTTACTCTGAAAAACAAGTAAACTGTGAAACTCTACACAAAAGTAAAATTTTACTCTGGTTCTGTCAAATGAAAAAAACAGAGCAAAATGAAAT
The DNA here is from genome assembly GCA_036172215.1 of Camellia granthamiana. Lineage (NCBI taxonomy): Eukaryota > Viridiplantae > Streptophyta > Magnoliopsida > Ericales > Theaceae > Camellia > Camellia granthamiana. Next base: position 41,642,340 of record CM069908.1, on the reverse strand, counting down.
TAGATCAAAAACAACAAAAATAAATCAAAAAAAAAAACAAACAAACAAAAACAAAATAAATTAATCAACAAATCAACATATCTAATTGAGAAGAAACACTTCTAAAACTCCATCAACAATCACAAATCTCAATAAAAATAATACATGTGTTCAACAACACTCATACACAAATATATATATATATATATATTCAAAACTCAAATCATCCTCTTTTCCATTGGAGTAGATTCCAAATGCAGTAGTGAACAACAACAATGCAACGCATTAGCTTCATATTACGTTTGGGACGGATTGAATCTCACATACATATCCAAATTACTTTCCTCTTCGCTATCCCAAATCCAAATCTACAATCCTCAAATCACCAATCCAGACTCTGTTCAGCGCGATTCCAGAGTCAATGTCCCCTTCTCATGTGCTTGCAATGAGAACTAGGGTTTCTAGGTCACGAGTTCGTTCACGAGGTCCAATCGGAGGAGACCTACAAATTGATTGCCGAGAAGAACTATGTGAGTCTCACTACTATTGAGATGTTGCAGAGATTTAACCGGAAGCTCTTCAAGAGATTCAAGAGAGTGATGGAGACGACAATGGAGATGTTGCAGAAGGCAATTCAGGAGCAAGGGAGAGGGAGAGTGATAGAGACGACAATGGAGATTCAAGAGAGGCTGTAGAAAGTATAATTTTAAATAATAAATCATAATTTAGTTGAGGGTATAATAGTCTAATAAAATATTTAAATAATAAATTTTGTCCTTTATGCAAGATTTTATAATTATGAGGGGGTTTAAAAAGTATAATTTTTTTCTTAGTCTTTTTAACAATGAAAGAAAGATAAAGGGGGTTTATAGCTAAATTTCCCTAAAAAATAAAGATGTACAATAATACAGATTGGGCCATAGGTAACATTACAATTACCATACCATAATGTTTATTAATTAATGAAAAAAAAAAAAAAAACACACGCTTTTCTAAAAAACACTTTTAAAAGCAATTTTCATACAAAACGAAAACAATAATTTCCTTTTCTTTTTTTTTTTTTTTTTCAAAAGCACGAGAGCACAACCAACTAAGCTTTCACTTTGTTCACTTCTCCACAATTGAAAAGTCATCAGTTGGAACATATGCAAATGTTCAAATTGCATTGTGCTTTGTCACAAAAATACCAAGTTCCACATTAGCTTTCTCTTCCCAAGATGCAACAACGACTAGTTAAACAAACAATACTCATTTAACATGAAAATATTCTAACATTAAACATATAACAATGATATTTTTTTTAATGCATTATACAATTACATTGTGCTTTGACTAAAACACAACTTGAAATTCCTAAATATTTTTCTATTTCCCAAGCAGATCAATACTTGGTGACATTACACAACTTTCATGCACTATGTACTTGAGCTAAATCTCCTAATCTTGCGAATAAATTTCCATCTTACAACTCATTAATGTTTTCTCTCCCATTTTCCTTCCCGTCTACCATCCCGTTCTCTCCGCTCCATCACCTGTCTAGACTTGCTGCTCCCTCTAGACCCGTGTCTTCGATCAGACCCGATTGCAGGAGATTGTCCATCAAATGCTGAGACTAGGTCTGGATCGCCAACGCTACCCGTGTCGCCTGAGTCCTTGCTTCCATCAAAATTTTCTTCATAACTACTGCCACATTCATCTAGACGGTCACGTGATTGTAGAATGGTCGGAACTTGGCCTGAAAATGAGCGAGATCCAGAGAGAACCACCGACGGCATGGTTGTCACTGATGAATTGCTGATTCCAGTCTCTGTCTGCAAGTTGCCACTAATTCCTCTTAAGCTGCCTTCATTACCTGATCGTACATTTTCTCTTTCACGATATCTTTCCCGAGGACGGCTGCATTTAAAATCATCAAAAAGGGTTAATCCACCAAATTATGTACAATGGGAGGGGCTATTTCCGCAGCTCAAAAGGCGAAAAGTTTTATGGAAGGAATTGGGGTTTAAGATAAATGGTGTATATAGGGTGGGCGAGGAAAGAATGTTGGTTTTATATTTAAGTAAATTTTGTGTCCTTAAATGTAGTTTTGCATAAGGGTAATGTTGAAAAAAAAAAAAAAAATCCACCAATTGGCTGTTTAGAGGGGGGGGAGGGAAATGAGCTATATTTAGCAGCAACCATATGAAGACCTATTGGCAACCCCTAAAGCCAACGTCCAACAATTAACAAAATTATGAAAATATCCTTAATTACTAAAACTAAATAAAAAATCATTATTACATTTGTCCAACAACATTCTAATCTATAAAATATATAAAAATAAGACCCAAAACTAACCCTAAATATAATCAAATGAAGCCCTAGGTGCATTCCATATTAAATTCCAAATTTGCCACTTTTTTTCTTTCCATGTTCATCATCAAATGCAGTGGTGCTAGGTTGCTAGAAAATTTTGCTGGCGTCAAACAGGTGCAAATCTGAGAGATCTTTCAGATACACAAGGCAGACTGTAAAAATTATAGTGCTCTTCAAACTCAAAGTTGAACCAATTTTATGCATAAAAGGAGAACTCAGAATCCTAAAATTTCCTGCTACAGCCGTTCCCTAGAAAAGTAGTAATGTTATGCTATTGGAGAGAGCCAACTAGTTTCTTCAAGCTTGATATAGCAGCAACTTCATGGTTTTTGATAGGCGTAACATGGATAGTTGGTTTTTGATATTTAAAATAAAAATAATAATAATAATTTGAACTTATGAAATGTGAATCTTGATCTAATTTCCAAGGTGAGGCTTCTTGAAGTTTGGTGAGACAGAAGTACCATGCTGGCTTGATTCATCAAATTCTTTTCTACAATGTGACTAAATCTAATTCAAGCTATTTTCAGCAGCAACAGTTTGTGAATTGGGAATTTGATTCGGTCAGTGCTGAATTATTCCCTTAAAGAAGCCGTTTAAGAGGCAAATTCATTTGTTAAATTGGATTTCAATCTTTTGCAGCACCTGTTCTGCTTGTAATATAGCTTCACCCAACTCCTACCAGAGAGGTTCCTATATATTGCAGAGACTAATAATCCCTTGCATCTTTTTGAGAAAATTCATCTATGAGATTTTCCTTTTGTTTCATTTTCAGCTCTGTTAGGTCAACAATAGGCTACACGTTAAAAAAATATGGCTTTCACATTTGCCTACACCTAGTATTATCAGTTCCCGTATGAGGACACCACTAAACATTGAGCAAAATTAACCACTATCGTGTCTTCAAAAAATTAACCGCTCAAGCGATGAAGATGGCCCACCAGATGAATATATAAATATGGTATTACACAGAGGATTGCGACAATAAAATTTTGAGAAAATGTGGACAAGTGACATCTAAAATCAACAACTCTATTATTTGGGTTTATGAAAACCACTACATGCTCCAGGACAAGAGTTCTATTTATCTTAAAACATGAAATCCTCATCTGCTTCTTGCCCAGGCTAGGCATGCATTCTGCCATTTATATCTTGAAAGTTTCAAACTCTCTTTTAATATTTCATTTGTGGTACTGAAAGTCTTCTCATGTTAAACTCATATTCATTATTAATGGAAAAGTCTCAAATTTAAAAATAATTGTCCGATATGAATGTAGTAGTATAATAAGGGACAAGGACAAAGAAGGCAAAAGGCAGAAGGCAGAAGGCAGACGACAGACAACAGACAACAGACAACAGACAACAGACAACAGAAGACAGAAGACAGAAGCAGACTACCTTCTTGTTTATTTGAGTGACAAGGAGGTATACGAGACAGTCTTCTGTTTTTGGTCACAGCAGTGTTTCTACAAATAGAGTGGCTAAGCTTTGCTTGAGAGTTGTTGGAGAAGAGATAAAATAGACAGAGAAACATAAGACGTCAAAGCCAATTAGGTTTTGCCTCATGCAGTGTGTTTGAGTGAAAAGAATTTATGTTTCATTTTATTTACAATTATCCTATATATGTTTTAACAATGAATTTTTTAGTTTCTTTTAATTCTTGTTGATGATTATAATTTTGTTTTCTTTATGTTCTTATGGTGGTGGTGAGAGTTGCTATGGGGCAAAGAGAATGAGAGAAGGGGGAGGCGGTGGCGGTCGTGGGTGGAGCAAAAGTGGTGGTGGTAGGATGGGGGGAGGGAAGGGGCGATGGTGGGTGATGGCATGGTAGGGTGGGTGTGTATAGATTTTTTATTTTTATTTTTTGAATTGAATTGAATTGAATAAATTCTGTCCATAAAATAATTTTGCTTAAAGATATTTTTTGTAATAAAAAAAAAGAGTCATAATTTGATGGGTGCAATGAGACGAGTGGTATAAATAGAAGCTCCTGTGGACTGCCAAGTGGTGACTATTTAGTGTGTCCAAATGGTCCATACAAAAGTTCAAGTCTTGAGATTTACTTGGCTATCAAGTTCTTTAGCTTCCAAGCTAGAGTCTTCTACATTTGTGGTGTGTGATGCAATGCATTTTCCTTAGGCAAAAACAAATTATGAGATTTTTTATATTTCCCTTTTTTTATTTTCTTTTCTTCTCTTTATTTATTTTTTTAATCCAGCTCTTAAGCTGCACATTCATTGCTTTGGTGCTGAGAATAAAATCCTGCATTAGATTCATAACTATCTCCTTTAGATTCATAATTATAGGGAACCTTTTGGGTTTGTTATTGAGTTGATTAACGAGGGCAAATCCATTTCAAAACGTTTTTTGAGAATTTTGTAGAGAACTTTGTTTTATTTTGTTAGCCGACCCCATTTGATGGGACTTAAGGCTTGGCTTGGTTTGGTTTGGTTTGTAGGTCAGACTATCATATAAGATGCTTGTATAGGGGTGACACCCCCTTGGCATCCTTTTAATACAATTTTAAACTTATTCAAAAATGAATAATAAAACAATGCTTGTACATGACTTGTGCCCAATGTGATCTCCTCAAATGTGAGTGTGTTATTCACAGAGAGAGAGAGAGAGAGAGAGAGAGGGGTAAACGTACCTATTATGAGTGGAGGTAGAAAACTCTCGTCGCGAAGGTCGGACTCCAGATTCCACTTGCTCTAATTCACGTTGGAGTTCTCTCTACATGCAAAGGGTTCAAGATTTATTATTTAAGAATCTAATAGTTGCAAAACAAAAAGTACACATAACTGTATAGATATATCAGATGCTATTTCATACCATCTTTAAAAAATATGAAATGAAATAGTGCAGCATTCGCATAGTCATGGAAAATGCTTTTATACTTGCAAAACAAAAAGAATAGCATGTAAGGTACTACATAGATATATTAGATGCTACTTTCAAAGTATCCAACAAAAATATGAAAAATAGAAGGGTAACAGATTCTGGATAGGATGGTTGTCAAACGAACTGTAACATCTCACAATAATACAAAGAATTGACAACATACGCTAAATAAGATTTATGTATTGACAGTCATAGTATTTTAAAAACAGAACCCAATAAAATTTCAACTAGAGAACGAAGTGAAAATTTGGCGCCAGGTCTAGTCTATTCCACTCTCCAATTTGACCCACCATAAAGTGGCCAAGGAGTGACACAATTTCTGAGCATGACTATATGTCAACTTGAACATTGGTGTCCCCTGAAATCTAGTATGCAAATAAGAGTTTCTAGCCAGCTCCCCACCTTCACCTCATGCAGATAAAGCTCTGCAACAGAGCTTTCTTTCATAACTAAATTGGCCAAACTCTTTCAACACCCAGATCAGTGTATACTAGCCCTTCTCCTCAGCGAACCAAACATATACCCCCTTTATGAACGCCTCTCAACTCTCCAAGAAACCAATCACTATACCTACTCTCCACTACATCCCATATCTTGTCACAAACCCATGGAAGTTCATACCCAAACCAAACTAAACCAAGTCTTGTATCCCCAATCAAGTGGGATCGGCTACATAAATCTTTTTGTTTTTTTTTTTTTTTTTTTGGTTGCCATTTTACTCTGTCAAAGGTTATATGCTCAGTTAAATAAAAAGAAAATTTTCACTTTTTCCCCTTGTGATTTGGCCCATGAGCGGTTTACCCCCCTATCATTTGGAAACAAGCACATAAACCCTTGTAGTTTGTAGACTAACGTGCACCATCATGCATTATGTCCAAGTTAACAGCAAGAGTGAAACACATGCCAAGACATAAAGGGGTTATACTCATTTTCAAATGTCAAAGGGGTAAATCACATATGGAATAAAGCATAGGAGGTTGTGCACTTTAGTCCACAAAGTACATGGGGTTACGGGGGTTACATGCACATGGGGCAAACCACAAGAGGGTAAGGTGAAACTTTCCCTTAAATTAAATAAATCCTTATCTATTTGTGACACCTTTCTTTTCCAGAGCTCACCATAATAAATCTCTAAAAACCCTATTAAAAGTTTTCTCCAAGTCTACAAAAAAGAAGAGATCTTTCTTATTTTTCTAAACTTTTTCATTAATCTCAACAACAAACAAATCACTTCCAATGCAGATTTTTCAAGCATAAATCCAAATTGATTATTTGATTTGATATCCATTACTGCTGCATAGGTAATAAAATACTTTTCCTCCACTCATTTAACATTTTATTACTATAATTTTATTAAAAAAATTAACAAAGACACACATCTCCTATGCACTTCTAAATCTCAATAGGAATGCCATATTACCCTAGAGATCTTCCCATTTTCATCTTTCTTAGTGAGGTCTCCATTTCTAACACCCTAATTCTGTGAAAAATTTTACTCCAACTCTCTCCTTACTATTACCACTTTTTTCTAACACCAAGTTACCTATATGATTTCAATTTAATAACTACTACACCTCTCCTTGATTTACTCTTCTTGCAATAGTATTCATGAATCCTCGTTCTTGTTACACTTAATATCTAGTTTACCTCCCCCTCAACTTAGCAAGTCTATACTTTCATCCTTTTTACAAAACTTATTGTAAAGATCATCATGTACTTCCAATCTAACATTTCTAACTGCGTTTTTACTTTTTTTTTCTTCGCATATATATGTATATCTTTACAAGTTTCTCATTTATATTCTTTTGCCAAGTTTTATACAGAACAAGATTTTTGTCACTATATTGTGAAGATATATTTAGATAGGTTTCATAAGTCAGTCAAGTTTTTAAAAGTCTAGTTTCCTTTCTAAAACTAGCTTATAGTTGGCATAGTCTTTTAAAGGCTACAAATAGACACATGATTCTTCTAATTAAAATAAAGACTGTTTAGGGAATTTGTAAATCTTTTGAAGCTCCCTTAAGAGAGTCTAATGGAATTTCTAACTTTCTTCTTCTCTTCTTTTTATTCTGCACTTTTAGCATTTAAAATCCCCATAACCATATCTCCCTAGCTTTCTTTTGCTTTTTTCTCATTCTTAGAACCCCTGTAGGCAAGCCTAACTTTTTTTCCATTCAACCAACCAAAAATAGGACATGAACATCACCCTGTGTTTCCTATTTGCTATATTAGAATAGCCTTAAATAGTCCCTAAACCTGTAACTTCTCATCCCTAAAACCTTACCCTAGCTACTGGTACTAAAAGGGGAAAGTAACATTCTTCAGCTCTAGCTGCTGCAATTGTCCTGGTTTAATAAAAAATTGCAGAGCTTTTGACTACACAAGTCTTTTCGTAAATTTGGTAAATTTAGCGTATGGGCTGTAAAAGCGGGAATGTCTCTAATCTGCATACATGTTTTGAAAAAAGTAAACACGAAGTGATCAGAAAAGAGTTTCTTTATGACTTATAAATTATAAGGACCAAGGACCACAGTGATCAAAAGAGTTTCTTTATGACTTATAAATTACAAGGACCAAGGACCACAGTGATCCTATATGCACTGGGAGAACATAAGGAAAGGCATATATTAAACCATATGAAACAATATAACCAAAGACACACCATGGTCCCTGATCATCATATCTTCAGGAAACGTTTCAGCCATATTCTTCATTTATGTAACAGGTTCTATTACAAGAACAGACAAATAAAAGAGTATCAAACGAAGATAAACAAAGTTCAGGGTTAATTTGTGATCCTCTGGCCTTGCCTGTGATTGCTTCTCTTTCTCCATATCAAGATGGTGACGCAGCTCTCTCGTTTTTGCACGCTCAAGTTCCAGCGACCGCTGTCTCTCAATCTCCCTTTCTACTTCAGTCGTCCTCTCTCTAACACACGAGGGCATTGGTTATTTTTAAGAAAATCCAATCTTTTATAACCATGAAACCATCACAATTTAAGGACACACGATGAGCTACAGATCAGGAAGTAAAACCTATCAAGTGCTTGAAGAAGTTCTGCTTCTCGCAAAGCTGCTTCTTCCAAATATTTTTGACGGGCACGTCGTACAAGTAGCTTCTTTTGCCTGCGACCTATTATCTCTTCTCTGATCTTGGACTTCTCTCTGATCGGACAGGAGTATCATTCAATTATATTATAAGAAAATTGGGAGAGAACAAAAAAAGAAAAATTAAAAAATTTAGAAAACATAAGCGTGTAATCCTTGAACAAAGTACATCCTTCAAGAAAACAAAAAATAAGAAACATCTGCTACAAATAAAAGTCAATGCATTTGAAGCAGCGAACATAAAACCACCAAAACAAGCCCTACCAAATCACAGGTTCTAGAAACTCAATGATAGTGTCATCTCTGATGTAAAGAAGTCAAAAGAAGGCACTTTCATGAATTAAATGCGTTAGTTCCACATCCTGATGGTCAAATGGTTGGGAATGCCAGACTATGCTTCATCATAATAATTTTAAGTTTCAAAAGAATGAAAAGGATCACCTTCTACCTTTGGGGTATATTTAGGAGAGCAAATTAATTAGAGCCTTAAACACATCATCTCGCATCAATAGTCTGTTATCCAATTCAGGGAAGTTAAGAATTTCAGAAATATAGATTGGATCCTAACCACTGCTTGTTTGAAGCTCAATGCTAGGTTATTCACAATTTCAATTTTTCTGGTAAGTTGGTAAGTTTTTGTGAACAAGTCTTGTGATTTGTCATCCCATTTTCACAGAACATTAGTAAATTGTTTGTGTAAAAGACCAATGCCACTTGAGTACCATTACCATAGTTTACAAAGATTTTATATAATACAAGAAATGGATACAAGATTCATAAGCTAAATAAACAAAGATCGTATATTTTTGAAAATGGAATAATGACTCGTGGGCTAGATAAAGGAGTAATCACCAAAGCTGCATACTGGTATCTATTTTTCCTTTCTCTTTCTTGTAATGAATTCAACTTATTTAAGTGAACAAAGGAAGTAAAGATGGTGCATACAGTTGTTGAATGCTATCCTTGATTTGCTGAAGGCGGTCATCATCCTTCGCATAAGCTGCATGGCATAAAGTGGTACAATAGTACATGACAAATAAATAAATAGTCACAGAATCAAATCTGCCAGTTTTAGTGACAAATTATTACTGTCCAGAAAGGGAAGCTGACACCATTCTTTGCGATCACTAGATGATTCCTGAACCGCCTGCTCTTTCTGAAGAAGGTCTAATTCCATTTCAGCCTCCTCTAGCTCCTAAACACATTAAATTAAATCACTTGATCTAGAAGTCAAGACTTGAGAGAAAAAAAGATTTGCACCAGGGATGCGCAGGCTTACCATAACCTTTTGGTCAATTTTCTTCGAAAATAAATCAAAGTATGACTGAACAGATGTTAAATTGGCAAGGACCTGTCGCCAAACAATAGAAAAAGAAAAACAAACGCGTAAATTACCTCAAAGAAAATAGAAAGGTAACTGATATAGTCATGTGAACAAGAAAACCTGAAATCCACCCAGATAAAGAAATAGAAATGAAGTTTCAAGTGGAAATATTGCAGAGTTATTTTTCCAAACCAAATAATTTGAGAAGAGACAGATAAGTAACTATAATGCGTAAGTCAATATGAATGATATCAATGCGATGATAGTGTTGAGGAGCAAATTACATACTTTGTCATAAAAATATTGCAAGACAAGCCATCTCTAATGATCTTTTTACATATAAAAAACGATCTATGTTACGATTGCATGAAACAAAATTTCTGTAATCTCGCAACCAAAAAAATGATAAACTTAACTGCATTAGAACTTAAAGAAGTGTCAACAATAATAGACGGTTTACAAGAAGTTAATTATCAACTTAAAACAATTTTTCAATAGCCAATTTAGTAAGAGTTATTAAGTTTTAACTCTATGTCGAGAACTTTTTTTAGTTAATAGACCAACTGCATGCTTATTGTGTAAATGCTCAAGACTGACTTATGGCTGCATATAAAGACATTTATTTTCAGCAAGGGCTGACGTGTGAGGTTTCCTAATGTAACATGCCATTCAAATCATAATTTACAACGTATATATTAGCCAGTAACAAAGAAAAAAGGAAATCAAGTTGCATTGGAATCAAGAACCTCTCATCACTGTCGCTGAGTAAAAGAGACTGTAATCCAAACAGAATTACTGCAATAACAATCAACAGTGATAACTAAATTGCTCTACATGACAGTGGAAATACTGCTAACCTGAAGAATCGATTCACGAGTATTTGCAAAATCTGGATTTGGTTGTTCTGAAGAACTTGATGAGAGAACTTCTTTCAGGTTCTTACATGCCAAAATGTGGTTGTCAATAATTTCACGATTAGTACATAATAAGAGGGGCTTTGTTCACTATCTTTATTAAGAATGGTTGATAAGAAATATCTAAAAAAGGAAAAAGGTAAGATGGTGATCTTATATAGGAACCTTTGTTAACTTCTTATCTATTAAACTACATGATCATCATTCAAAACAACATTTTCATTGACTCAAGTCTAAATATTTCATATTCATAAGATATATTTAACATCCAAGTGTGTAGATATATTTTTCCAAGTAATTTAGAAAAAGTGACTGAATCTTTACGATTCACGATTTGATTCAACTTGTGATTCGGTAGAAGGCCATTTCGATTCACGATTCGAATCTCGATTTGACAACTATGCTTAAAACTCTTATTAGTACTTACCTCTTTAGCCTCATCCCCTTCATATTTCAGTTTACACAAAACTTGGCAAGCTTTTTTCTCAAGATCTCCAGGCTTACCTTCTACACAAACAAAATTGAAAGGAAAAAGGCACAATGAACAACATGCCGTTAAGAATCTCTACCCTTCATAATTTATTTATCTTTTTTTAATCAAGAAATTCTTCAAATTAAGTGTTGTCGATATCAAATGAATAGAACCATACCCGTATTTGACATTCCCAAAGTTTCAATGTTTCTCCAAACAACTTGAGGAATCAAAGAAATATCTTCAGCAGGAGAGTGCAGACAAACACTGGCAAGGAGTGATAACGAAAGTTGTACCAATGGGCCTTCACATGTTGAGTGTGCAAATTTTCCCAAACCATAAAGAATGGTATCAGCTGATGCAAGAAGAGATTGTAACTGGTGCCTCTGAGAAAATGGAACATAGTCAACCAGAAGTGCCATTGCACGAGTTCTCAAAAGTAATGAGGTGTCAGATGATGCCACCAAAGCCACCTGATCCCATGTACTTGAAACCAGAGATTTCAAAATTGGTTCAGAAACAGAGATAACTAAAAGGTTATCACGACACATTGATGACAGTAATGCTTTTCCACTGTACCCATCCTGGCCTACAAGTCGTCCCAAGTGCTGTAGGGAAATAAAGCGTTGCTCTGGTTCTGGATGACCAAGCATTGCACAGAGCAGATTGATCAAAGGAATTTCACCATCATGAAAGCTGTGGATGCCTCTTGCAAATAAAAATGACAACCACTTATCAGTCTGCATACGCCAAGCAATTGTCGGTCCACGACATGAAAAATTCTTTATTGCAGTACATATTGTACCAATCACACTATCCAGACAAAAACTTTGAGGGACTCTGAGTAGACAATCAAGCATCACAGATGTAACTTCCCAGCAATGGGTTTCTTGCAATACCATAATCATCTCAGAAAGTCCTTCCAGAGCAACCCTCCAATGATCTGTGGACTGGTCAGCTGATTTAGATGGAAGGATACTCTCATCCTCAATCCGAGCAGAAATGGAAGCTTTTTGCGCAATTGAAGATAAGCATCTTGAGTAAATAAAACACTCTGCTGATGTTAGTGTTAGCTTCTTTGCCAATTGATGATGAATCTTCCAACAGAGCTCAATAGTTGGATTAAGCTTGGAAACAAGCCCCTCCAAGTCTTTTGAGAAATCCTCTACTTCTTCAACAGATAAATGACAAACCTTTTGACGTGAGATTACACCATCAAAGCTGTTACCTTCTGGTTTCTCAGTCACCTGAGTTGCACAAGCGCCCTGGCAGATCTCATCGAGAAACGTAGAATGTGATTCTGAGCTATTATCAGAGAGAACACCAGTGTTTACATCAGAATGCATAGGAATATTAAGTGGGATAACACCATGGACTCTTGAAGTCTCAACTAACAAAATTTTGCAGCTTTCCATAACAGTCTGAAATGCACAAAGGTAATCATGAAAATAAGTTGTTGGCTCAGAAGTAGCAAACTCAGCCCATGCCATTAAAGACTGTAAAATTTCCCTCTTACGCTGGAACGACAAATCAGGAAAGACAGAAGCTAAAATAAAAATTGTCAGTGCCCTGCTATATACTTTTTCAGATGGAGTACCTTCATTCTCATTATTGTGTCTAATATTAGCAAAAAGCTCATCAAAGCACAAAGACTCAAAATTCAAACACGAATCATCAATCAATAATTTTTCCTCATCAGACACCTTATGTAGAGAATATGAGATGATTGGGTTTAACAAACGCAATATAGAGTCCAGGAATGACACGTCACAGTATGAGGTTCTAGATAGGGATACAAGCACTTGTACCACTCTCGGTATTTCAGGCACCATAGCTTCCATGTGCTCAATCACAATGGCTTCAAGTGTGTATAGGATGATTGCTTTGGCATTCTTTGCAACAAAACCTTTATAGTAATCAGCATTATTCTTGGTCAAAAGATGATCCTTCTCCTTCCAAGAAAATGGCCATGAACATAAATCGGAAAACCAACACAACAAATCTGGCACAACACCAGAAGAAAGTGATCTCAATTGCAATCTTACGGCCTCCAAGATAGTTTCTCCAAAAACTTCAAATTGTTTTCTCATACTTGGAAAGAACTGACTTATATCAGGGTACATGGCTCGAAAAGATTGGTCTGCATACTGTTGACCAGGAAGTTCAAAACCTTTTTCAACATTTTTGTCTTCTTTGACTACCACTTGTTCAATCTTTGTGTTCTCATCTCTCTCTTCGACAATGTTATCTACTAGAGCAAGCTCATCAGAAAAAATAGATAGTAAATATGTCAGCTGTGACAGATCTGATGCTAGGAATAGCCGCTCTTTCAGATACTGTTTAGCATTACGAGATACAGCCATCCAACCTAGAAACCGAACTAGAGGGGAAGTAGAAGAAGAGAATGTAGGTATTTTCTGCATCCAGGCTGCAGAGGGAATCAAATTTGCAAACCGAAAACCATTATTTATATTAATTGAAAAGTCAGGACCCTCATCACCACCACTTGAAGCTATTACTAGCCTTTGAAGAAGCATCCACCGACGTTGCACCTCATGTACCTTTCCTGAATCCAACTGCAAATTCCCTTCCTTGAACTGATGATAAAAAGTTGTAAGCAGCCCATTAAAGTGCTCAGCGTATCCTAATATGATATTGATTACGTCTTCAGGAGAGCAGAACAGTTTAGTTGCTGACTGCAACAAGAACAAAAGACTTTGCATAAGAATTTCATGCATGGAATGTTGCTCCTTTTGCAAACACTGAATCAGAAAATTGCACAACAGTGCTTGATTCTGTCGAACTAAGGTGATAGCATCTGCTGATACAATATCATGCTGAGATAAACTTAAGACCTCTTCATTCTCTTCAGCATAGAAGAGACTTGATTTCCCATCTGACATAGTTTTCTGATAAATCCTGTCCAATTCAGCAGCCTCAAGCAAAATTTGAAGAACAACTTTGTCCCTTCTCCTTTCAAGATGAGCTACTGTTTCCAAGTCATTATCATTCTTTTTCAAAATAATGTTGACATCTGCAAATTCATTTTTTTCAGCATCTTTGTTCATCCTGTTGACTATCTTTGGAACATCTCTACAAGACACCATAAAGAAGGGATTAACATAGCACTCTGCTGCCAAAAGCAAAGCATCTATAGCAGCATCATGACCCTCAGGAGTAATATCATGTCGTGAGTGCAAGTCTAATGCCAAACGCCGAAACTCAGAAGCCCGCAACTCACAATCTCGATAGTTAATAAGTTGCATGTAATCTGCATGCAAATTATAGTACTCCGCAGCACAACCAGCATCTAATACTAACCTATTGTTAACCAAATTATTGATAGTTTTCTCTACATATTTCTCTTCTGTGCTAATATTTCCATGTTTTGAATCTAAGCTCTTTCTGTCTGGACTGCCAGACACAGATGTCAGTGCCATGCTCCTCAATTCTGATGGTGCAAAGAAAAAACTGATATCTTCAAAAATATCCATCTTTGCACCGGTATCAGAAACATCAGTCTTTCCATCAGCTTCATCTTGGTTATTAAATTTTGAAGAGGCTCCTCCAAAGCGAGGTACAGAAGACAGAGGTGAAACATTTACTGTTTCCTGCCCAAGAGGCTCAGAAATGGAATACTTGCAGTGGTCAATTTCAGGAGGTAACTGCATGTGAGGTTCCAATATTGAAAGAAGTACACTGCATAAAAGATGTCCATCTATTCATTAATAGTCCATTACAAAAAAATATATTCCTCAACGTTAATATTGAGTACTTTAGAACAGCCCATAACAGATCAACAGGCAATTTCTGAGATCATTAACTTGGTAATGAATAAAAGAAGTGTACAACAGGCAAGTCTGTATTTAATTCTTACTTAATATTTCATAAGATTCCTGTGCATTTAAATTGACAAAAATAAATAAGCATGATTAGATTTGCCACATTAATGTTTGATATGTCTGTGTGTGTGTGTGTGTGTGTGTGCATATTGTTCTTTTCTTTTCCTTTCCTTTTTTTTCAATAAATGGCACATTAGTGTTTGATATAGAATCATTCTTTCCACTTAACACCATTTGTTGATAGATTTACAAGTACTATACAACTCTACTTGGCGAAGGCTCCTATCTCAACTACTAGGGATGGTCTCATTAATCTTTCTTTCTGATCTGCTTTATCTAAGCTGCATCTACTGAATCACTCTTTTTTTTTTTTCTTTTTTTTTTTTTGGATTGGCAACAAGAGAAATTTTATTGATAAGTAACAAGAAGAAACAAAAAGAGGACAAGATGTCCTCTACAAAGAAAAGCTGTTATAAATGGAGAATAATCTCGAGTTCTACCTAGCTAGTTGTAAACCCTTGTAAAAGGAGAATTGCGTAGGTAATATAGCAGTGCAAAGCCTTATTTTCCAACCATTATGACAGGAATCCTCCAAATTTGCTAAGTGAAAATTTTCTCAAAACATTTCACACCAAGAAATACTAATGAGAGCAAGTATGTGATAGGTATCTATTACCTAGGAGCCACTGAACCACGCCTCCACTCAGATTCCAAGGATGGTAAAACAGCAGGCTTTCTTACTGCTGTGTGGATTACATTAAGTGCAATTGCACAGTTGTGTTCCTGCTTTTCCTGAAAAACTGAAGACACATTTCCAAAGGCAATCGTGCTCTTTATTGGTGTTATGGCAGGATCAAGAAAAGGCTCTAGCATCTCCAGAAGAAAGAGAATTCGGTGCTTAGCATCCTGAAACATACAAAACAAAGAGTTTTATAGCAACCACATCTGACAGTTAAAATAATAGGCGAGCTACACACCCCAAAAAAAAAGGCTAAATTATCATTTTGTCCCAATGCTCAAAACCTCAGTATCCTCCCCCCCATCATTCAAGTCTTCAATATCACTCAAACTTTCACAAGTAAGACAATGCAGTCCAGTTTGCTAAAGGAAATACGAAAAGCTGTCCATATTACATCACATGTTTCTTCAGCTAATTTCAGGGTTCAACCTAAGAGATAAAGTAGGCCTATCAACGGATCAGGTTTTTTCCGGAATCCGATTCATTTATGTAAATCCGAATCCAATATAGCCCAAATCTAAACAAAACAGATTCAGGTAAATCCGATCCGATCCAATTATTTATCCGACCTGATTATAATGTTTTATCTGCAATACACTAGATGTTAAGTCGCGATTTGCAATTCTCTCATCACAGTGCAATCAATTGTCAGCAATGGCGAAAAGACTTCTTCTCCGGCTCCGTTGAAACAAGCTCAGATCTGGATTTGTCTTTTCTATTCTCTCTCAAGATATAATATATATCTAGGCACACTCAGATCTGGATTTCAGATCTGTATCTTGCTCTAGTTTAAAGAAATACTATCAAATATAGAAACTTGGGTATGGAGTTCCACTTTAATCCGATCCGATCGGGCTGAGGATGAAGATGAAAGTCGTGATTACCTGGATGATGTTTTCTTCAGTCAATAGAGATGACCCATGCTTACTAAACAATGAACTAAGGTGATGCTTTGGTATATCTTGCAAAAAAGAATAGATGATTTGTCTTTGAATTCACTTAATTACCATATTTGTATTCCAAAGTTTGTGGGTGAATGTTGCTGGATGATTTTCAAAAAAGGAAAAACAAAAACGGATTGGATATCCGTACAAATCTGATTTGGATTCGGATCAGCAAGAAATCGGAACAGATCAGATTGGATTTTGCCAAATACGACCCAAATCCGTTCCATTTACAGGCCTAGGCTGAAGGAAGAAACTAAGAAGGACAGAAGACACCAATAGCAACTTCAGTGAATTAAGCTCAAGCTGCAACAGAAACAAGATGACAATGATTTTTTCACCACTGTTCCACATCAGCTAATGACTCTCATGTGACGTAGTTTTTCTCACATCTAGTAACATAAACAGGTTAGATTGCATTACTTTTACATATGAAAGTTTGAGGAAACATATAAAAGAAATATAAAAAAAAGGGGGTGATGGCATTCAAAGTTTGAGAGACAAACTGATCATTTAGCCAAGAAGAAGAATAAAAATGTGCTAGCTGAATTGACTAATTGACTAAGAGGATTTTTGTGCCTATAAAATTGGTTAGTTGCAATAATAATAAATAATTGAGCTCAGTTAAAGATATCTTCAAGCAAAGATTTGGCATTACGCAAGATAAGAAAACAAGAGAAAAAAGCCAAAAATATGATCCAATACCTTATATTTTGACATTATATCATCCATATGCCCAGATAGAGCCAATATAATGTATTTAAGGGCAGCACGAGCACGATATGAGGAACGGCGAGCACCCTAACACAAATGTCAGCCAACAATCAGACATTCAATCTATCAGAAAAATAAGGGGAAGAGAAGCTTTCAGAAGCAAGTACACAGTTTACATGACAAAAAAAATACCATAACAATATGAAGCATATTCAAGGACTAAGTTTGTTTTGGCTAAGGCTAAATAAGTTGGTTGGGACCTATGTTACACAGAATTTCAAAATAAATCAAATGCCCATGTCGGACACCCGACACTCGGACAAGGGTATGGGATGTGTGTCGGATACTTTTCAACGGATACTTCTTATATAATTGTATATAACACTATTATTATATCTACATATTGTTGTATAATTGCTATAAATATCTTTTTGACATGTAAGTTACATATAGTACCATTTTATCCCACATACTTGATTAAGAATATAAAAATATGACATTTTTTTGCCAAGTCAGCGTACCCTTAAATTTATTGTTTGATGAGTCCAACACCTAAATACATATCCACAGCCGACACCCGTACCCGAGTCCATGTAACATAGGTTGGGACTAGAAAAGCACAAAAGACAAAATAGGCAATGTCACATTCAAACCATAATCATTTCACTTTTTCTCTCACAAAAATCAAAAAAGCCAACCCAAACAAACTTTTTAGTCCCAAGCTAAAAAAGTCCCAACTCAAGAAAGCCAACTAAAAAGGTTTTGCCAAACGACAACATATCAAAGGCAGCTTTACCAAGTTTTCTATCCCTGTCCTACATCAAGGGTGTTAACTACAGCTAGAATATTAAACTAGTTAATGATCATGATGGTAGACAGTGTAGTGCTGCATATCAAAATAATACTAACAAATTATAATTGTTGCTAATAGCACCCCAATTTATTCTTTGACCCCCACCTATTCAAACAACTTTTTATTACAAATTTATCCTATCATAAAATTCCAATTATGCCCCCATCCTTAACCTTCCAAACCCTAACTCTAACCCTACCCCTACCTTCACCCCAGCCACCACCAACTCCGGCCACCCTCCCCAGCTCCGGCCGCCACAACCCTTTAGCCCCTCCCTAGCTCACGCCGCCACCCCTAGACCCTCTCCAGCGTCCCCCATCCCTCCCCACCCTCTTCCCACCCCCGTAGTCCAACCGCCACCCCCATCCCTACTGACATTGCACCAAATGGTGGGGAAGGGCTAGAGGTTGGCACCAGAGGATGGAGAGGAGCTAAGGGTAGTGAGAGGGGCTAGGGGTTGGCAGGAGGGACTGCAAGGTGTCGCCGGAGGGTGGAGACAGATTGGGGGTGGAAAAAGAGGTAGGGAGGGTGACCAAAGCTGCTGGTGGTGGGTGGTGGTTAGGATTTGAGAGGGTGGGGGTTAATTTTGGTATCAAGTGGGGTGTCCGAAGAATTTTTACAAAATTAAAATTTAGTTGGTGGGGGTCCAAATAAATGAGAGGTCCCAAAGAGATAGTGGGTGCTACTAGCAGTACCCCAAAATATGAAATGCAAGCTATCATCATACAGCATCTGTAAGAATTAAGGATACTAATTCTAAGAAAATATAATTTTGCACCAAATAGAATAGCTAATATGCTTGGGACTCGATCCTGAGAAACCATTATGGTATAGAAATTTTTTTAAAGCCACATCAACACATCTCCCAAACAAAGGCATAAAGATCCCAAAGAATTGTAAGTCTCAATAGACAAGGCTTGAATCTCAATATAGCTGTAAACGCGCAGCAATGAGGTGGCTCAAAAGCATGCATTGTACAACTACTCCAGTAAAATATTTTCTAAGAGCACATGTAAGATGTAAACTAAGTGATTCTGAGTTCAACAAATAACTAACCACACACATACACCCAGGAAGTGTTTAAACTTGAAATATGTAGCTAACTATACACAAAAAAATTGTTAAGCATACCTGGATTACACCTAAAAGGTCCTCCAGAAGCTCCAGAGTTAAGTCCACCTGTATTAGAGTTGGTTCCAAGTCTGAGAAAGGCATTCTAGGAGAAATAAACAAAAGGACACAGCAATCATGTACCATCATCAAGTTATACAGCCTAGTACTAACACACTCTGACCTTTGCAATCACTTGAGCCATCCATGGTGCCAGCACACCTGAGCACAGATCAATGAGAACACATGCAGCCTTAGCCTGTGGGAGAAATTAAGATTAAAGCCATTTGTTTCCAAGTGAGGACAAATAAGTTCATGAACAACAAAAATCAGCATTAGAAGTTTATAGAATTTGAACTTATAAAAAGAAACATGAGGTTTTATAGTCCCAGGCAGATCACTTTCCTTAGGTTCCCATTTCCATTGTTTGATGGCCAACATATCCAATTAAGGATGATAACAATGGAAAAGGTTATGAATCCAAAAATTTTAAAAAAAACATCTCAAAGTATATTTAGAAAGTTAGAAGACATAACAATCTAAGATGAGTTATCTACTTAAAGCCACTAAGAAAAACCTAGCAGCATATTCAAGAGATTACCTCTTGTGTTTTAGCTTCTGCGGTATAGAATAAAAATGCTCTTGAAAAGAGAAGGAAATGAGGGATGAAAATGGTAGTTTTGATGATCCACAGATGGTACAAACATAAAAATAGTTTTGATGGTTTGTCTTACAGATCAAACTGGTAGTTGAGAAGTTGGTTGGAGGTATACTTGGTGTTCTTGAAATGGATTCATCAAATTCAGGTGGTACAAGTACAACATTCAATTGTTGCCAAGATAGGCATTGAATTTGAGTAGGATGTCACTGCATGCGCAGAGGAATGGGTTGTGTTATATGCTTGTTGTTACCAATGAGTGAACACAAAGGTCGCTCAACTAGCCGCACTTAATGGGTTTTGGGCTTTTTTTTTTAAGTCTTTATTTAACAAAATTGCATGCAAGTAAAGAGTCAGCTTTATATAGATCTCATTTTGTGGCTATAGTAAATCAAAATAACATTTTTGTGGGTTTTCTTGATTGAAAAAACTTTTTGACCGGACATTCAGTATTTTTCTTTTATCTTACATAGTTATAGACTTGGGTATGGAATTCTGTATTGTATCATGCGAAGAGGAGATGACTAAAGTCAGTTATAACTATTAGGAAACATATTAACATCTAGTGTGCTGAGAGTAGGTTACCTTTTGGCAGAACAGTAGCAACTAAGGCATTTTAAGGCTGTGAACATGTTTGATACAATGTGATCAAAGCAATACCAGCTTTGGATTTCATGCGTACTCCATACTGTAAACTTAGGAATGAAACAAATACAAATATGGGTTCCAGGCGTGTATATGAATGTCTTTGAGTGTGTGTGTCTATGTTACACGGACTTTTCAAAATATCAAATACCGTGTTGGACACCCGATACTCAGACAAGGGTATGAGATATGAATGAAACATGTGATCAAAGCAATACCAGCTTTGGATTTCATGCGTACTCCATACTGTAAACTTCGGAATGAAACAAATACAAATATGGGTTCCAGGTGTGTATATGAATGTCTTTGAGTGTGTGTGTCTATGTTACACGAACTTTTCAAAATAAATCAAATACCGTGTTGGACACTCAATACTCGGACAAGGGTATGGGATATGTGTCGGATATTTTTCAACGGATACTTCTTATATAATTGTATATAACACTATTATTATATCTACTTATTGTTGTATAATTGTAAATGTCTTTTAACACTGTAAGTTACATATATTACCATTTTATCGCACATACTTGATTAAAAATAAAATATGACATTTTTTTTGCTGAGTCAGCATACCCTTAAATTTATTGTTTTATGAGTCCGACATCTAAATACATACCCGCGCTTGAGTCCATGTAACATAGGTGTGTGTGGGTTAGAGAGAGAGAGAGAACAATAAAAGATTTTTCATAATTTTCCTATAAATAGAAATTAAAAGATAAAAAGCAGAAATAAATCCTAAGAAATCCTAGAGGGGAAGGGTAACCCACATGTGACGGAGAAAATGATGATAAGTAGCCAGCACAAACATGAAGCAGTGGTCTGTATACCGGTGAAGAAGATGTTGCCACAATCTGCAGTTACAACAAAAATGGTCGGAACAATATGGTTTAAAGATAAGTATTGGAATGAAAATCATACTAAAACCACAGAACAACCTGAGACAGAGCATGTTGCACAAAAGGCTGCTTCCATATTGAGAAATTATCATCAACATGATCCGGACCACTGACATTAGGACGAAGAGCTATTACACAGCCAAAAAAAGAAAGTCAAAGTTCTCTAATGCAATTTCACGAGGGATCTCAAGAAATATTTACAAACTATGACTAATACTGCTAAAAAAATAAATTCCTCCAGTTGAAAGAAACAATTTATAGTAACAGGATCTCATAATATTTAAATATCAAAAATCAAAGAGAAGAAAGCCTTCAATTCCTTGAATGTTAATTCCGAACAACGATTACACTAAAGAAGAGGCAATAAGCCACTGACCTGGCAATAATGCTTGTACAAGTGGTAATGCAGACCAGAAGTCAGACATGCTATCTGCCAACTTGCTACAGAGCAAAGGCTGTAACACAGAACATTTAAATTGATAGTCAAGATGACAAAAGACAGACATCACAACTATACAAGTCAGTGAAGCAGTGATGATCCAAGACTGATGATAGCTCACCTGCGATGCACAAGCATAAAGAACATGTAATATCCCTTCTTCCACTGCCCCAACATCTAAGACGCTGAGATAGTTGGCATCCCAATGATCCTCAGGTATCCGGAATTCATCCCCAAACAAGTTTGAGTAATCAACTAAAACAGGAGGATTAGATAATTCAGAGTTCGATGCTTCATCAGGAGAAGCTGTGGTGTCTGATGAAGGAATAGATGATTGTTGCAATTTAAGGGGTTCTATAAGCTTCAGCAGAATTCTAGAAGCCTGAGATAAAGCATAAGATATGGACCAGTGAATACCAAGCAATCTAAAGAAACTTGAACCTTGGCTGGGAGGGTAAAATTAAGGGCATCTTTTAACAGGTACATTACCAATCTGCAAAAAGTTCCCAGATGAGCATCTCTGTAAGCCTTCCTCAGCAACATAAAGATTACATCAGGACGGAACACTATGGAACTTGCTGTGGGCAAGAAAAAGGATGATGTGCTGCGTGATCTCCTTGGCTGGGCATGAAAAGGAAAAGAATAGGATTAATCACCAGCCATTTTCACAGTTTATTATTTGTAAAACTAAGCAACTTAATTTGACTGTGAAAGTGGCTGAATATAGTTAATCCCTAAAGTGATTTTTAGTGTATCTAATAATGTGATAATAACACCAGAGTTTGGCTGGAAACTTATGCACATTTAGAATCTTATACACTTGTCTTAATAGTTTAATTTATTTGACATTAATTTAACGATTCCAGGGTCACATTCAATTCACTTCCACATTGTACACTTGTGCCCATTATCTGAAGAGTAGTCGGCCTCAAACATGTTCAACTGTTTAATTATTGACCTTGTATATTTATATAGGCTTTAGTTTCAATTTACAAACATTTCCAAAACTTTTTGTTGTTTCCCTTGTGTTTCTGAAACATCTCCAAATTGTTTCCATTTCCAAACGAACTGAAAACAACACACCAAAATGAAATATTTATCATTGTCTTCGAGTAGCTTTCTTGTTGATTTTTCCCTTTTGGGTCCTTTTCTAACATCAATATGTGAATGATAAAGTCTGCCTATTCATTTTTCTTTAATCTTTAACAAAAACCATCTAGATATTTTTTAAGATTGTGAGGCAATCATTTTAGTAGTTGTGTATCATCTTGAAGGAGGGGGAATGGATCCATTTAAATGGGTTTTACATGCCACGTTGCACAGGCCTTAACCAACCAACTTCACAACCAAGTTTGGCTCAAGTGGGCCTACTGTGACCCACAAACCATTTTGACCTATCCTGCCCTGTCAAAAAACTACCTCTGGCTAGCAGCAGCCCTGTCAAAAAAATCTCAAATTACAAAAATATCCTAGATTCTTAGGGCATAGTTAAATATGTATATAACTGTATTAGCAGTGCAAGCGTGGTGCTCAAATCCCAAAGTTTCCCTTCTTCACACGGACGTCAACTAGGGACGCTATTCTCACAATTGATAATCTAAAGAGAGTGAGGTAAATTTCTCTCAAACAAACAGAAACACATTGAAGAAGATTATTCTGAATCAAACATGAAAAAGCGTATAAGAAAAACACAATACAAGAGCACTACAAAAGCAGAACCATCTATTTTTGCATTGTCGAATGGCATGGAATATTTCGAGCTTATTGCTTTCTGCTTTTGGTACTACATGGGTGATGCCAGGGTCAGTAAACAAATTTTTTGCATGCCAAAGCTCTAGATTTCTGAGGAGAAGGCTTGGGAGGTGGCTCCTTTATGCCTCATGTGATGCATATGGAGGGAGAGGAACCAGAGATAATTTTGAGCGAATAATGAGTTCCCCTTTGTGCTCTGAAGGAAAGTGTTTTGACTTTCCATTGCGCTTCTCCATCTTTGCGGATTTTTTGGAGATATGTCCCTATAGATATAGCAGGAGCTTTTATCTGTTTCTTTTTGTATACAAGGTTGTGCCCCTTTTGGCATTTTTGACTAATACACTTCATTACTTATCAAAAAACAGTACTAACAAACAACATATTAAACCACAACTAATGTAATATCAGAATTAATTGTACAAAAAATATATCAAATGAGGTACTCAAGCAGCCCCCATACAAATTTACCAATTATGTCCTTTTTCTTATTCGCATACTCCGCAGTGAAAAATTAACTGTGCAGCTACAGCTAAAGCAAAAATATATTGGACGACAAAAAGACAAGATCAAAGAAAAGAGAATAGAAGCTACCTCAAAATTAGACGAAACAGTCAAAGCTGATGATGATTGACTATTCTTTGAAGCTTCACTGTCCGAAATATTTCCAGCCAACCTGGAGGTTTCTCTGAACCAACAACCAAAAAAAATAAAAATAAAATCACTAATGTTATCTGTCGTATACAATAATATTTGGTACACTAAGATAATATAAACTACAAAAACCATATAATATTGTAGAATCTATAGATGTAGGAAGATAATATAAGATAAGATAATCAACAGATATAGGTTGGTCTTTTTCTGAATAGGAATCAAGCTCCAAGACAAGCTAAGCTCTTGCAAACATAATTGCATGCTTAGTTGCACAAACCAGGGGCAAGGGTGAAGGCTATAACAGGAACAGGAACGGAAGCAGCACATAGAAGAGAATAGGATTGGGAGCACCTAGGTAAGTATCTATATTTAAGAAATATTTTGTTGTTAAGTTGTAAATGTATATCTTAAATGTAAACTGTCAAAACATAATAGTAAATTCTCGCGACAAAAGTAACAATTCGTCACCAATAACATATATTCTTATTCATTAATCCCTACAAAACCCAAACTAAAAGATCCATAAAAAAATCTTTATCCTTTAATTCCCAAGAGGAAATCCAAATCTAGGATAAATATATGTTCTCTAAGATCACAAGGTATGGAAAAAATGTAGAAGCAACGTAGATATGTCACCAATTACTGAAAATTTAGCTCAACACCTAGATAGTGCCAATTATTTGGCATCAGCTACAACCAACTATTATCAACCCGCAGCTCTATCATATCCTCAACCAAATGCTTTCTCAATGTATTTTGGCGATTCCACCAAAGTGTAGCAAAAAGGATAAAACAATGAATTTCACAATCACAGGGAAATTAAGCTGTCCGAGCTCAGCAGTATATATGCATCTATGACACGTATTACAATTGTGGTGCTAATTGGAGAGATGTAAGCCAGACAAGAAAAATGACCTTGAAGGATTGGAATGGGAAAAAATGATTCGGAAGACTGCTAAACCATTTGGAAACAACTCCAAAAGATTCCCACACTATATGTACATCTATCAGAGATTAAAGCGAATATGTTGAACCAGTGTCAAAGGGGATTACGTAGCTTTCCAGTATATTCCACACAATAATTTCAAACTCCAGCCCTCAAAACTATATTGCATGAATAGCTACAACAGATGCATCTAGTGCAAGGTTCAATCTTGATAGCAGCAAATTAACCGTCTCCAAGATTAAAAGTGGTATGAGATAATAATGAACTCACGGCACTTCAAGCATCTCTCCATGAACACTGTTATGGTGTTTCACATAAGACAGCTCATCCTTAATAATGCCATTCAGCAGGAATTCATATAGTGTATGGCACAAGTACTACTTAAAGGAAGGATCAAATACTAGGTGGTCCATTCATCAGTTATCATTTGATTGCATGAAAATAACAATCCCAATTAAGTGCAACGCAGAGAGCTGAAACTGAAGGTGATAGCATTTTTATCACTAGGCTCCACCATTCTACATTATCTCGCCAAATGCTTTCTGAGGTTTACTGCATGGGAAAACCAGGAGTCATTCTGCAGAGAGCTGAAACTGAAGGTGATAGCATTTTTATCACTAGGCTCCACCATTCCACGTTATCTTGCCAAATGCTTTCAGAGGATTACTGCATGGGAAAACCACGAGTAATTCCGCTGCTCAGAAGGCCACACTCCGACAAGTCTATTTCTCAACTGTCAGAATAATAGGAAGGGTGGGCAGTATCAACGATTATTAATAGCCTAGAATATCCAGACTTTGATGTACTGAACAACCAAGCAACTACTATTTATACAATCTAATAGCCTAGAATCTCTAGTCTTTAAAGTCCAAGGGACTAGCAAATTTTTTAGCTACTATATAATTTAGCTGCTGGGTTTTTTTTTTTTTGTTTCTGTAGAACCTGTTCTTTTTTTTAGATTGGACCGGGTTGGGTTGCCGTTCATAGTTTGGCACACCATTCATGAGTCGGTACTGAGTTGGGTTAATGAAACAGATAATCAGCTGCTCAGAAGGCTGCACTCTGACAAGTCTATTTCTCAAATGTCAGATAAGTCAAATTCTGACAATTGGTTTCCAAAAGGAGCTACAAATGATCAAAACACCTAATCTGAATATGCTATGGAACCTACAACATCTTAGGTTAGGGCCTACACCATATTTTGGAGAAAGTGTACCAACCTTTCATTCACAATATGAAGAATCGGATAAAAAGGGCCCGCAAGCATGGCAAGGAAACGCAGATTGAGCTCTGGAGCATCCGAAAAGCTGCTAAGATCTGCCTACAAAATAATTAATTCACATGCTCAACAAAATCATAGCATATAGAATACAAAAGGCAGTGATAACGGAACTCTTAAATCTTTTTCAGTAAACTACCTCAAGTTGGGGAAGGAATGCAACCAACCGGTTGGTCATGTCTTGAAGCAACTACAAACTAATTGGCATTAGAAGGCAAGGGTTTATGACAACAGAGGAAATAAATAATCAAGTAAGGTGTGTATGTTTGCATATAAATATAATATGAACCACCTGGAGATGCAGGTCATGAGCATCTTGTTTGTGTGATATTATTTGCGGCAACAAGTGATTAACAACTGGTTGAAACTCAGGTTCAAGACCAGCAACTGAAACCCCAATCAACTGCAACAAAGATCAAACCTTAAATTTAGATTGAGTTTGAGGTTCACACAATTCATGGAATGCAGAAATGCTCCAGACTATTTACTACAAGCAGCAAGCTAAGTAGCACGGACACATGACACGACACGACACAACACAACACACTATCACTGAAATTTTCAAAAATGTAGGATGCACACGTGGGGGACACGTGCAAAATATATAATTTTATATATTTATTATATGTCATTTATAAGCAGAAAGTCAAAGACAATAATTTTAAAAGTCTAAAGGAGGAGAACTGGTTTTTTTTTTTTTTTTTTTTTTTTTTGGATTGCAAGTTATTTTATTCAAATTGGAAAAGTGTTTCCTGTGTCTAAAGTATTAGGAAGTGTTCGACGAGTGTCATGTCATGTCGTGTCGAACACGACACAGTACCTTGTTTGAAGTGTCCATGTTTCTTAGGCAGCAAGTCATTGTTTCTTTGAAATAAATAATTAAAAAAATGCAGAAGTTGTATTAACTTTTGAAAGTTTGTTATATTGAACCCATGATTTCTAAGAACAAAAATAAGTGTATCCCCTATTCCTCTAACTTTTTGATCCCTCGCCTTTTATTCACCTTTTAGAAAACTTCTCAGCTGCATTAAACTTAAAATACTATCTCAAGGTCTTGTTGGATAAAAACGAATTAAGGGCTCATTTGCATGTCAGGAACAGGGGCCTTGGAATCGGCACCATGCCTAGCCTTGAGATGATGAAAAGGACTTCAGCACCTTTTTGTGATGCTTTTTTTAATGAATTTTACTTATCAAAAAACAAAACAAAAACAAAATAAATGGCTATATTGAATTAGATGATTAGTTGAAATGTTATGAAATCGAATTATCAATATCAATAACAAAAAGAATAAGAAGAAAAATATCTACTAAAACCTAAGTTATGAACAATTCCGGATTATTGGAGATTTCTTATTTTAACTATTCAAAAACATGTAATGATTTATTTAGTGGTAGACTTATTGCAGACCATGTAGTAGTTTCTTTTCTTTTCAGTAAACAATGATAGAAGTAAAAAGCCTTTTCATTGAAAACACTCAAGCATTGATTATTGACTAGCCCATTCCCCTGGCAAGATGAATATAGCTCTGCTACTTCTCTAGATTGTGATCATAGGAATTAAGCAAAGTGGGGGCAAAAAACCCTATTAGTTTATTGGGGGAGATGGATGGTAATTGTTTTTACATCTTCTTAGGTACAGTATCATTTCTCAACTTTACAAAGGATCACTGCTCCTGCGAGATCAATTCTTTGCACAATAGCTCATAGATCGACAACTCAAGAAAATACTCAAAAGGTGTATGGTCCATGATCAATTTTTGGATTTTGTGGTGTCAATTGATACATGTCGGGTATAGGTTTTTTTTTTTTTTTTTTTGATTTCCCTTACTTTGTACTTTGTAGCATCCTTTCTTGATGCCTTCATCAATAAATTTTGAACTTCTAAATTTTGAAATTAAAAAAATAAATAAATAAAGGAGGGATTAACATGTAGAAATCCATATTTCTTTTTTTATTTTAGGCATTGTCCTTCAAATCATTTTCTTCAAACTTGTGTCAAGACACCAGACATGTCTCACGTATATCTAAACAATAGACATGCATGTCACACGTCTTTGAAGTGCATGTAGATTTTTAGAAAAATAAAAAGAATAATAGGACATGTGTTGGCATGTGTCCCACAAGAGTTTGTGTTATGTGTCAAACACATATGTGCCACCTAAGGTAAGACCCGATTTATCCCAATGGGTTTGTAAGCAGTTAATTTGGGCCTCCTTTTACTGAGGCACCATCAAAACTTGCCAATCATGTGCCAACACTTTGTTAGGAAAATGTAATCATCATCCCATCCAAACCAAGAGCTTTACCCACGTTCAACTTCAGTGCTTCTACAACCACTTCAAAAGGTGTCTCTACTTCTCTTAGCCAAGACAGTGGACTCATTACAAAATTAGAATATGTCCCACAAAGTACTGGTCTTCTAACACAAGCAGCCCCCTCCCAAAATATATACACACATATATACGAAGTGAGATAAAAGAAGAAGAATTTGAATGACTTCACAAATGTCCACTTCTTCTTCAGCTAAATATTATCATTTTCTCCTAATATTATTTTCTGTAATTTTATCAATTTCATTTTCTTTTTAATGTATTATTTGTGACATATCTGAACTGTACTGAGCAGGATTTCCAAAAACATATCACATCATTATTGTGTACTAACGTTTCTGCATAACAATGACAAATCCATAACAGTTATTCAAGAAGAAAATCCATGAGCAATTTATGGAAATCCCCATATTTTGAGTGCTTCTCCACTATTAACAAAAGTCAGTAGTTTCCCCGACAAAAGAAGAGGTAGAATAATCATATGAAAAATAGGCCTATCATAGGAATGCAAAATGCTGTTTAAATTGAATACATCAGTGTAATGTCACTTTCGACACCGAGAGATACAAAACCTAAAGCCGTGTTCCTTGAAGGGTAATAGAAAGACAACAAAAGAACCATGCAAGTTTTGTTACACTGACCACAGTAAGATCAAAAGGCAATATTATTAGTTACAACTTTTTGAACTCTGCACAAAGTGACTACATCAACAAAGGACAAGTATAACTATGAAAGCAAAAAGACCAGGAACTAACAGACCTTAATTAATAACAAGCGCGTAGGAAGTTAAGAAATGATCCGGAATTAGAATATAAACTGATGCAGATTAGAATATTAAAACAGTAGCTTCTTAACCATAAGGAGGTCAAGGTATTTTAATCATATAAAAATAGAACTATCACCAGGATGCAAAATGCTGTTTAAATTGCATGCATCGATGCAAGGTCACTTTTCACACCAAGAGATCTAATATTTAAATTCATGCTCCATGAAAGGTAATAAAGATACAATAAAAGAATCACAATGATAGAGAGCTCTAATTTTGGAGCTCTAAAGAGAGCTCTAATGATGTGACAAGAAGGAAAAAAAAAAATGGCACACACATCACATCAAATGTGGGCCCCATTCCTTGCCACATCACTAAAGCTCCCTTTAGAGCTCTCAATCTTTATTCATAAAAGAAAAGCAATTTTTTATTGCATTGAACACAATAAAATCAACAGACTATATTATTAGTTAGAAATGTTTAAATTCTTCTGAGCACTACATGAGAAAGTGTATGGGCCATGACAACCAAAAAAAAATACCAGG
The DNA here is from genome assembly GCA_036172215.1 of Camellia granthamiana. Taxonomy (NCBI): domain Eukaryota; kingdom Viridiplantae; phylum Streptophyta; class Magnoliopsida; order Ericales; family Theaceae; genus Camellia; species Camellia granthamiana. The sequence goes on along the minus strand of CM069908.1, from coordinate 41,612,171 downwards.
AACCTATAACAACACTCACAAATCTTGATTCATTACTAGTAGGTAAGAAGTTTGGAAATGATCTGGAATTAGAATATCAACTGATGTGGATTCTCATATTGATGAGGATTATAAATTGTCAGGAGAAAATTCATATTCATCCGCAACATATGAAGCTCAATTTCGGGGAGAAATTCTATTTTTTTATGATACGTCATGACCAACAACAGTTTAAAATCTATGGAGTAATTAGAAACTAACTTGTATACTATGCTAAAAGAGAACCAATAGTGAAATGGTTATGCTGATCAAAAGCAAAAACTACACATGATCATTATTAAATATGACCTGAATGAAGAAAACAGCAATTGGATTCCCCCGCAAACAAGATATTCGCACATAGCGGCATGGAGTGTAGTTCATGGGGTACGTCATGTCACGCCTAGGTGCTTCACAACGTGGACGAACTTTTACAAATGTCTCTGGCTGGTAAAGACAATCAGTCACTAAAGCATGCAAACTGCTAATATCCAAAAATAAATATAAATAATAAGGCAACATAAGATTATTCAATCAAAACATGAAAGATAGTAGTTTCCATAACCTCCAAGGTATGCAATATGGTGTTTTCAACACAAGCATGCCATAATGAATGTGGCAACTAGAAAATTAAGAATTCACATGCATATGGCTTCTGCATTAAAACAGTCATTAATAAAAATGTTGCCATTGATCGACTGTCCAAAAACTTACCCAAGAGATATGCATTTTAAATAAAGAAAGAATTCACACTACTAACCACAACCCAAAAATTTAAATAAATAAGGTAGAAGAAGAATTAAAATAAAAGTGTGAAAGGAAAGAAGGAACCCATCAAGTAACCCACCAGACTAATACTGCCCCCAAAAAAAAAACCATCTAGACAGATGGAGTCATCCAAGGGAAAGGACTAAACAACAGTAAATCAAGACAGAATTTACATTTTAAACGCATCTCAAAATAACACAGTACAGGATATTAAGATAAAAACAATCAGCTCCAATAACTTGATGATTGATGGTCAATTAGTTCAATTTCCTAACCTTGTAACGCAAGCCAACTGCAATTTCCCATTCCAAAACTGACTTATTATAAATCCTTATATGTGATAGCAAGCATGGTTCCTGCAACAAAGAAAATGTAAGAAAGCAACTACATCTGCAGCATGTCAGAAGAAGTCAAAGGATTAAAGGTCAGATGATAAATGGTCAATACATAACAAAGATAGTCTCCCGGATCAAAAAATTCCAACTCCAAGAAAGAAAAAGGTAAAAAACTCAGCAAATTTAACCATCATCCATGTATTTAAGCAAAAGCTTGAAAATGAAATCTAACATAACATATATGAACCTTTTTATCAATTATAGCAACCGTTCATCATAAACAAGAAATGTTCCTTAATTCTAAGTTCAAAATTCAATTACAAAAGGGAGTAATTTAAACTAAGTAGAACACACACACACACACACACACACACACAAAAAAAAAAACTAGAATAGATCTAGGGAGTGCAAAAATTTATGTCAACAGTAACTAAAAGTACTAGATTCTTAAAGTCTCCAAGTCTGTTATAGCCAAGGTTTAAAGTAATAGTAGTGGCCGCTGTAATGATAACGGTGTTGTTGGCATCGTCGAAGGGTGCAACAGCCATAGCGTAATGGTGGGGCCAATCGGGGCCATGAATTTTTTACTTCTTCGCACAATTTTAGAAAAACTTACCAATACGCATGTTTTTATTTCGGAATCACTTTTAGTGGGGTTCAAAATGATTTTTGGTAAGTTTTGTTTAGTTTCTAAACATGATCCAATATATACTAATTTTTACACTAGTTAAGTAGTGGTGGAGCCTGGATTTTGGTTAAGAGGGGCAATATCAAAACAAAATATTGGGTTGGGTCAATTTAGTTTAGTTTGGTTTCGTAAAACAACAATTATCAATATTTCAAAACTGTTACATACATATCACTACAACAAATCATTGTAACATTTAAGTCTAGAGAACTCTCAACCAATAAGAGTACAAAAAATAAAAATGTAGAATGCGAATAAAATACATAAAATAAAAGGTGATGCGTTCTTAGATTTCCTTGTGAAGCAAACGAGAAGTCAATCTATGCCTGTGTTCGAGTCAATGTGTATCAAGTTTGTTAGAAATATAATCGAAAAAGTTTTAACTTAATAATTGGAACAACCAGTCCATTTTTAAACAAAATCTTGATAATTTTAACATTTCAAATGATACAATAGGCAAACAAAAAAAAAAAGGTCCTAATTTATTTACGCAGATAACATAAATAATTAAATTATATTTTTAAAAGAAAAAAGATGGGCTACAAAATTTAACAAATTTACGGGGACTATATAATTTTAGAGAAGACAAATTGAAAGATATTTTCAAAACCTTTAGCTAAAAAATAGTTTTTTAAAATTTAAGGGTGCCCCTCCTAGGCCTTAATTGGCTCCATCACTGGTTTTAAGTCGCTGCAGAAATTTTTCATTTTGTTAGATGTATTTAATTTTATTTACTATATTGATTACACGTATGGATACCTTCCCACTTGTTATGAAAAAATATAAATACTGACATATGTTCAATATCAAAAATCATAATCTCATAAACATAAGTTCACAATAAAAAATGTCAACATATTAATGTAAAAGTACATTACATGATATCTAAACTTTGTTCAACAAATTAAACTAAAATCAAATAGATATAAGTTAATTTTCAAGGAATCAAATTAGAAAGTAATGAAAATTTGTCAATAAAAGCAAACAAGTAACGAAATTTTGAAGTGAGAGAGAAAACTAAGTTCATTCAACTTTGATAGAAACTCAAATCTTTTAAAACTTGAAGATTGGACACTCAAATCATGTAGATTTACTATTTTTCGCATAAGGTCTATGTGCGTTTTCAGTGATTTTAATATTTTTTTAATTAAAAAAATGAGAACATGTGGCCTTATATAAAAAATTTGCAAAAAATACAAATGTAACAGTCGTTATGGCCATAGCTGTGTTGTAGGGCAGCCTTTACATAACAATGGCAGCCACTATATTACCTAAAACATGAATCATTCTGGTACATGGAATGGGAACGAGAATGTTGTACACCACATGTTCTAAATTGTGGTACGATGAGGGTAGACTTGTATCATTTACACTATAAGAATTTAAGATATTTCTAGTTTAGAATTTTTTAATTTTTTTTAACAATTAGACATCCAATAAAATGTATAATTTTTTTTTTCCTTCAAATTAATCATGCAGCAATGCATTTCTATGAGCATTATAACCCATTTTTGACCTTTTTGTTACGTCAAAACTTCACTCACTTTAGATTCTAGGTCACTGTATTTGATTTTTTTTTTTCTCCTAAGAAAACTCTGAGGAAATATATTGGGGGAAAACAAAACTTTCAAATCGCTTTGGATCACTAAATTTAGCATTTTAGAATGAAAGTGTACTATATTTCAGAACGTGTATTTCAAAACATAATTCACTAGGGTATCAACGTTTCTTGGTAACACTGGGTGGCCATTATGGCCATAAAAGATGGACGTAAGCACCGAAATAACAGTTGTCACCGATTTTTAAAAACCTTGGTTATAGCATGTAATTCACATGCCACTTCTCCACTTTACCATAAACGAGTTTCTTTTTCAAGTCAAACCTCTTGAGAGTTGATCATTTCAAAGTTCTTTTCATCCAATCAAAGAAAACGCAACAGTGCCATTGGTTGTGCAGCTAATTTGAATGGAGGCCATCGAGAACAACCGGCATTTTACGAAGTTTTTACAACAACAATGAAATTCCCATTGATTAGCTTATCCCCAAAAAAATTCTTCCTAAGAATCATGAGTTTGAGTGCTCTTCCCAATCTGTTTTTTTTCTTATCAGTAAATGACAATGACCACTCCAAAAAGCAAAATAGAGACACAACAACCAAATTCTCTAAAATGGAATAAATACAATACCCAATAATTTAAGGAAAGTAAGGAATCTGTAGCATTAAATGGAGCTAAGCAAAAAATGAAACAATTGAATTGAATTGAATTATAAGAAAGCTGAAGATATCAATTGAAACAAAATCTTCTTGAGAGGGAAGAGAGAGAAACGTACATCAAGTTCAAGCAAGATCCATTCTTTGGTATTGGTAGCAGTGGACCAGTGATTTCGAAGGTCAGGGTCGAGGACATGAGTGGCCTTCTGAGAAGGCGATTCGCGAGACATGCCCTTGATTTTGTAAGATAAGGGTTTAACCCTTGGCTCCAACTCTGTCTCCATCGCCCTCTCTCTCTCTCTCTCTCTCTCTCTATATATATATATATCAATCTATCAGTATATCTCTCTACTGGTACTGGGCAAAACCTCAGATGTTCCACTTCGGACAGAGATAAAAGAAGACTAGATTCAACTGTGTTTTTATATCCATCATTTATGTGGGCTTGGGCCTTGTGTGTAGGGAAAGCTAGGGCGCAATTTGGACAGCCTAAACCCAGTCCAGGTCGAAATTTTTTTAAAAAATTTAAGAGTTAATCGGACTTTAATAGGACGTCAAACAAAGCAACTCAAAATTCAAATTGTATATATAAATATTTATGTAAATTATTAACTACTGAATAATATTAAAATAATTTAAATCGTTAATTCATATTTATTAGTAGTTGACCCGTGTAATGTATGTATTATTTTTTTTCAAAAAATGTTTGATGGTAGAACAATTATTATAAAAGAATAACTTTAATTTTAATTTAAAATCAAAATTAAAGTATGATTTTAATTATTTATTTTGATAATATTGACGCTATCATTCTATAAATTGTTTCCTGCATACTTATATATATATTAGTTAAATTATTTGTGTATTTTGATAATTTTAGGAGAAAATTAGTAATAAATTCAATCTAAGAAATGAGTAAAGCATTAGGTCTAGTGAATATTTTTTGTTAGTAAGAAATCTATACTTTGTGAAATAGTTTGGTGAGAATTCTTCCAAGACTTTTTATTTTCAATTTTACCCCTTGACTTTTTATCTGTTTGGCTTTTTGTTGACTATCTGTTCAAATTTTTTGTCTATCTGTTCAAATTTTTTTATTATCTATTCAATTTTTCTCCTAAATTCTATTTATCTGTTAGATTTTTTCCTTTAATTCTATTTATGTATTCAATTTTTTCTCTTAAATTCTATCTATCCATTCATTTTTTTTCTATAAGTTGAAAATTTGTGTCAATTTTTTTATTTATCTATTGCAATCATCATCATCAAAATCGATTTTTTTCTAGATCTGTCTCATAAATACACACACTCACAAATATACAAATAAAATTCAAATTCAACAATAACAAACAACAAGAACTACAAAAATAATAATAGTAATAATTTGAACAGATCTAGATCTGAAAAATCTGTTCAACAACTCAACCTAACAAAAAAAAAACCGCAGATCTAGATCTAAAAAATCTATGCAAGTTTCCTCTTTCCTTTCTTAATCTCTTTCCTTTTGTTGCCTTGGATTGACCTAGATCAACAAAAATCATATATAAACAGATCTGTCTAATTTTTGTTTAATCTATTGCTATCTATTTCATCATCAAAACAATGGAAAATCGACGCAATGGACTGTCAAACCATGGATCCTTGTAGGTTTAGATCATCAACGATGAAAATACATACGTAGATATATATAGATACAGATTTATAGTTAACTATACAAATGATAATACAAATATGCATCATATGAGGTCTTATATGTTATATGTTCAACAGTATATATACAACCAAACAATGATCTAAGGTCCAATAATCTAGATATAATAATCCAAACAATCTGTCTGTTGGATCTTCAAAGATGTAAGAACATAGATAAATCTGCAGAGATGTGAGCAAAGAGATGTGAGATCTAAGAAAAAATGTTGAGAGAGAGAGGGGGGGAAGAGATGCCTTGCAAAAAATGAAATGATTATGATTTGAATGTAACATTTTATTTTATTAATTTTTTTAGCTTAATTTAATCAAAAAATCAACCCAATCCAATTGCCAAACGAAACTTGAGTCATAAAAATTGTGTGAAGAAATTGAAGAGATTTATACATGTCCAACTAAATTAACACGCATCAATTGATGTTGGGATGGCCAATGCCAACCTTCTTTTTAGTCATTATCATTATCATCATTTATTTTATAGTAAATTACAATAAATAGAGAAAATAAAAATAGGTTTACACTTTTGACATAATTATAATTTTTTTTGAATAAGATTAAAATGATCTAAATTAATACAAACAATTTGATGACACAAAAAGAAACAAGATAAAATAGATGTTTTAATAAAAAAGATATACTAATATTATTTTTCTATTTATATAACTAATAAATTATTAATGAAAATGGAGGTTAATTAATATGTGAATTAAAACTTTATGGGAACTCAATATAATTATGTCAAAACTATAAGACTTGTTGTATTTTTTCTAAACCTCAAGGAAGATCAACATAATTTACCTTTCATTTTTATTTATTTTTTATTTTTTATTTGGATAAATTACACTGGCCTCCCTTGAAATTTAGAAAAAATATAATAAGCCCTACAAAGTTGCCATGATTGCACTGGACTTCCATAAAGTTTTAATTCATATAACACTTGATCCTTTTTTTATAAGAAATTCGTTAATCGTACGAATAAAAAATAATGTTATCATTTATTTTACATTGAAATATAAATTTTACGTTGTGTATATTTGTATTTTCGTATTATAATCCTACTAAAAGGTAGATCAGTATAACTATATCAAAGTTATGAAAATTTTTGTATTTTTTCTAAATTTCAATAAATATCAATGTAATTTATAATTTTTATTTTAAAGAGTGAAACTGATCCCAATATTAAATCATATTATTTGTGCGCTAATGGTAAGTATCTAAAACAAATACTTAAAAAAATGGTCAGCATTTCAAATGCATGAATCAAATTCATGTTGGTATGATGTCTATAAAATAATTTATAAATTTATTATTATTTTAAATAAGAAAAAGTCATTACTCCCAATGAAATGATATTTTCACCATAAATTTTTTTTTTTTTAATAAAAATAAAAATGAGGAGACAGGTTTGTTCTCATCTTTGGCTGAAGTGTCATGACACATTAACTCAAGCTTCAATTAGGCTAAAACTAAGGCCAAGTTTGGCATTCCAATATAAGTGCACTTATTTCATCTTTTTATCTTTTTTGGGTCACATCAATCAACATCTCCTCTCTACTTTTTCTACACATAATACAAGAAAAGTCAAAAAGTGCACTTATTCTAAATTTCCCAAACTTGGCTTAAATAGACAAAAACAAAAGGGGAAAATTTCTCCCCGGTCCACATCGGACAGAAAATTGTTGTTAGATCTTTGTGGGCTCAGCACAGAACTCGTGTTGATAATTCAAATCGTTCGATATGTCAAACTCGTCGAATACTTCATTTTTGCAAAATATCACATTGATCATATATAGATAGCCACTTGGTCAGATAACATTTGTGTCAACAGTAATGTGATCCGATCAAGTGGCCGTTGACACAAATGTGATCTAATCAAGTAGCTATCTATATCCAATCAATATGATTTTTTTACAGAAATGAAATACTCGACGAGTCCTACATATTAATGGTTCAAATCATCGATGTGAGTACCGTAACGGGTCCACGGAAATCCAACAACACTCTCCAATTGAAAACTTAACTGAAGAAAATCCTCTCTCAAAACGGAAATACAAAACAAGTTTAATTATTGAAACTAGGCCATGACAATCTGGATAAATCACCGACCTTGTTTCGGATTGAAAAACAAGTTTATTTTTATAAGAAAAAATTATATGTCAGTACAAATTTAGAAGAAAAAAAAGTACACATTAATGATAAACTTTAATAAATAAAATCCCTCTCCTTTTTTTTTTCATTATCTCTAAAAAAAAATTCAAAAGACCACTGAATTTTGATTCCCCATTTTTATAAAAGGGACACTTTTTCATAAATTCTTTTTCATCTTCTTATGTTTTATTTAGTCCATATTATTTTTTATATTCCAATAAATCTTATGAGTGACATAATTACTAAAATGCCCCAAATAATATTTACATTTATAATGTGAATGTTCCATGATGTAAATGTTCACACCGTTAATGTGAATGTTCACACTATCCGCTAACATGTCAATATGAATGTTCACACTGTCAATATGAACATTTATACATCAATGTGAATATTCACATTATAAAATATGAATGTTTACATCATCAAATTACTAACCGTTCAAATAATATTTATAAGGGTAGAAATATCCATAAAATACTTTAAATATAAGAATTAAGATTTGATTGATTAAATGTTCAAATAAAAAAACTTATTAAAACACGAAAATAACTTATGAATTAATTAAAATACAAGCACTTGAATTTATTTTTTTTCTAATAAGCCTCCCTTTATAAAACCATTCGAACCGCCAGCTTGACTTGAGAAAATAGGCTAAAACGGTAGCGCGTTTGACATGGATAATTATTTATTACTTCATCATACTATTATTTGTTACATATTTTAGCCAAAAAATCAAAAAGTTACTAAAAAAGCCAAAAAGCTAACAACCCATACCAAAAAGTCAAAAATTCCATTTTCTCTCTACTTTTTGCACATCTTTTCGTAAAAAGCCAAAAAGTCATCTGTAGACACTCCATTTTTGACCGACCTTAAGACTCAGACGTCACCGATTGAGCGCTCGGTGATGTTGCATATTGTGCTCGTTCAGAAGTCTCAGAGTCGCGGCCGTGCGCCCTGCCTCCGGACTTCCAAACCCTCTTCTGTGCCTTGCCTCGGTTTGCGAACCAGACTCGGTTTTCTCTGTTTTCTTTCCTGAGGGGAGGGAGAGGTCCCGTAGACTATCTCTCAGTGGCCGTGGGCTACATTTCGTGCCCGTAGGCCATTTTGCCCATTTCGCAGCCCGGTTCCCAGTTTTCGGAGCCGTCAGGCCGTGTGCCTCGGTTCGGGACCGTCTAACCATCTCCGATTCCTCCGGTTTTTGGCATGCATCTCATTTACTCCCTTTCAAGGGACACTGGGGTCTTAGATACCCACTTCGTGGCCAAACACCACTTTCGATGCTTAACGGCCTATTTTCGGGACCCCGAACTGCGTGTTTTGGCCCCCGAGCATTCGTTTTGCATCGGTTTTTGTTCATTTTTAGCAGGTACCTCTGTTTTATCACCAGGAAGGTCACTGAAGGGTGGGAGGCCATCAATTATCTCAGCAACCAGTTATGCTTCTCCGGCGCCCTCCGACGCCCGTTTTTCTCACTTCCGGGCTAATGTTGAACACCCTAGGGCCATTTTCTTCAAGCCCAAACCACATATTTGTGCTGTACACACATGGGAGGACCCTAAAAACATATGGCCGGCCAGTAACTCCAATTGAACCTTTTGAACCCCTCCCAAAAGTGGCTTGTTCTCTCTCCTGTTTTACATTCTCCAAATTTGAACCACATGGTTGTGTTGAGGGGACATGGGAGGACACCAATCTTAGGTGGCCGGCCAGTAACTCTCATTGACCCTTTTGACCCCTAGCCGGCCGGCCATAGGGGGTGGCCGGCCGGCCACCTCCAGCAAAAGTAGAGGGCCGGCCATGCTTCTTGGGAGGTGTGTTTTACAGCTGTATAGCTGTATCCCCCAAAATATCTGATTTCGGGGGATATTTTGTGAGCAAGGGAACTTAATCCCTTAAGGCCTACACTCTTGAAGACACCTTTGGACTGACCATCCTTGCATGCATACATCTCTCTCTCTCTCTCCCTCAAGAGTTAGAACCCTTGCCTCAAGCTTACAAACACATATCCATCTCCATTTCTTTGATTCTTCTCAAGTTTGGTGCCATTTCTTCATCATCATCAAGCACCACCACCACCACTCCATTTCCAGCAGAAAGGAGAGGTTCTAAGAGGCTTAGAAGCAACATTCCTCGAGCCAAGGGGTAGAAAGGAAGAGGTCTTCAAGGGTAAGTCTCCATTTCCCTCTTTTGTAGCATTTTCTTGCTCCATTTCTTAAGCCTACTTGATCACTGTTTTAGGCTCTGACCCTAACTGAAAAGGTCACTCTTTTGAGCTTATCTTCATGTTTGTTCAAGGGCTCAACCCTGTTTGAGCCCTTCATTTGGTACTTGCTTCAATATCATCTTGTATGCCCTTATTTTGCATGAAAGTTCTAGCCTATGAGTGATCTGTTTTCGAGCATAATGTAAACTGTAAATGGGCCTATTTTGAGCCGCTCTTCAACATTTAAGAAGGGCTCAATCCTGTTTGGGTCCTCTATCTTGCACTTACTTCATAATCTCTCCTATTTATGGTAAATTTGCATGATTTGTTTGGCCTATATGTAAATTGTTTTGGAGTTTGTCATGAACTGTGAGTAAGCTTATTTTGTGTCCCTCTACAACATTGTAGAAGGGATAAATCTTGTTTGGGGCCTCCATGTTATACCTACCACTATATCCCTCTTTGGCCCCCATTCTTGCATGCTCTTTTAGGCTTATCTAGCTTCTGTTTTCGGCCACCATCAGAACTGAAAATAGCCATTTTTTGACCCCATGGACATATTTCATTAAGGGTCTTTGCTTGTTGGATGAATGTTTGGCCTACTTCATGTTATACCCTCTTGTGGCCTATTTCTTGCATGGCATTCTTAGCATGTTTGCATACTGATTTGGGGGATGTCATCTACTGTAAATGTTCATATTTTTAGGCCCTCTTCAGTGTTGTAGAAGGATATTTTCTTGTTTGAGCTTTTAATTTATTACTTACTTCAATATCCCTCTTGCGGAGCCACTTTTGCATTCTTGCTTAATCCTATGTGTGCTTGCTGTTGAGCCCTTTTTATGACTGAAAAATGCTTGTCTTGGGGCTGCCTTGCTACTGTATTTTCATTCCATGTCCATATTGTGCATGCATTGCATAGCTATAGGCCATTTCAGGTGCCTAATTTCGCATTTCGGGGCCATTTCATGCATCGGGTGTACTTTCGCCTCATTTCGGGACTGTTTTGCATCATTTGTGAGTGCTGAAATTCATTTGCATGTTTGCATATTACTTCCATGCCATTTCATGCCTTAGGGCCATTGCCTCGGTTTGCGTGCCCGTGTGCACGCATTTCGAGGCACTTCATTTTCATCCATCGGCCTCTTATGTGAGTGTGGCTGAGGCTCACTCATGTTAGTGTAAGTCCACTTTGCATTCTGTATGTCATTTTAGTCTCATCGCATTGCGTATGCCATTGCCTCGGTTTGCGTGCCCGTGTGCACGCATTTCGAGGCAACTCATTTTTCATCTCACGGCCTCTTATGTGAGTGTGGCTGAGGCTCACTCATGTTAGTGTAAGTCCATTTTGCATTCTGTATGCCATTTTAGTCTCATTGCATCGTGTATGCCATTTCCTCGTTTTGCGTGCCCGTGTGCACGCATTTCGAGGCAACTCATTTTTCATCCATTGGCCTCCTATGCGAGTGTAACTGCGGTTCACTCATGTTGGTATAAGCCCATACGGCATTGCGTATGCCATTTCCTCGGTTTGCGTGCCCGAATGCACGCATTTCGAGGCATCTCTTTTTCATCTCACGGCTTCTTATGTGAGTGTGGCTGAGGCTCTCTCATGTTGGTATAAGTCCAATTTGCATGGCGTATGCCATTTCATGCCTTAGGATCATTTCCTCGATTTGCGTGCACGTGTGCACGTATTTCGAGGCATTTCATTTTCATAGCATTGCGCATGTTAGGATTGCATATTAGCTACATTTCATGCATATCATGCATATTGCATCGTGTTCGGGATAGGAGTTAGCCTGGGCACGGGAAACGAGGTACGTTTCGTACTCCGAGTGACGGAACGTGTCTCAATTCCCCAGTCACCGACACTCCGGATTATCCGTGATGGAGTTAGGTTTTGTTGTAGCATTCATCCTATATTGAGTTGTGCAATTCGGCTCCTCGGCCATCATGCATCGATATGCGTGATTGGTGGCACGAGGATCGAGGCATGCATATATTTGTGAAATACATTGCTATGCCCCTTTCCTGCTCTCTGTTGCAGCAAAATCAAGGATCAGCAGTCTTCCGGGACTTGGCGCGCTTTTCAAGAAACATTGCAAAACAGAGGCTAATCGGGGCATCGCCGTGGATTTCCGCGCAAAGCAGCCCAACGTACATCATTCATCAGAATCAAGGCAGCCCCTGGCTTGCATGCCAGTTTTACATTTTTCTTATTTAATTCGTTAATTAATTAGGAATTTGTATATTATTTCGGACTGTAATATTTGGACTGTATTATTCTTTCATTCGGGACTGTATATTTATTTGGACCCTCTGCGCGAGGGCATAACTGTAATAAGTGTGGGTGTGTGTGATGTATGTCTTCCAACCCCACGTCTTTCTTCCCTTTTATTTATCTGCTTATGATGGTTAGATATAGGGCATATTTCGATTAGCATACAGTATGATAGCATGTTTGCATTCGTTCATCTGTTTTGCATGCACCGGGCTCGGCGCACCATACAAACTGCATTTGTATTTCAATTCCAAATTGAATACGTGTTAGTTGTAGCATTCCATATGCCATGTTTAGAATAGCCGAGCCTACTATAGTTTGCATTTTTTGCATGTGTTGCATTAGGCATTTCTGTATACTTAGGATCATGCATGATTTCTAATTAGCTTCTTTTTTGGCTTGGAGTACTCGGTGAGTTTTCTGCTTTAGCATCCTTGCATGCGTGTGAGCGTTGCCATGAACAGCATGCTTGCCATGAGGCTATTTGCTTATATGATATAACTGCCTGAATGCCTGTGGGTGGAGGTTGTGTTATTTGGATTGGGACAATTCATCAAATGTTTGTTTTAAGCCCACTAGATAGTGGCAACACCATGTTTTCTAAGCCCACCCGAGGGTGGCAAAATCTGCATCTTAAGCCTACCTGCGGGTAGCAAACCATCTTTCAAAAACAAACATGAAATGTTTTGTTCCAATTCAGGCGACTCAGTCTATACTTGTATGCTGTGCGCATCACGTAGTAAATCTAGGCTAATAACCGGAATAAGAACATACAATGTTTTCAAAATAAGATATCATGGTTAGTAGAGGCCGGTCTTTGACCGGGCGAGCGGGGGTGCTCACGAAGTGACCTTCCCCAATCGTACCCAAGTTCCCGAGCCGAGGCAACTTTGGTGATGACGGACACGTGGCCTTTGGCACCGAGTCAGGGTTTCCTAAATTTCCCTATTAAAAAATATTTAGGTGGCGACTCTGTATCTGGCAAAGCAATCCATGTTTGGCACTTCTTTCAAAAAAATCTGTTTTCAAAACGATTTGCCGGATTTGGACTCTTTGGTTCGAGATTTAGAACCGTGACATTTGAGTCCTTCGAACTGTAGTGACCCAATATCGAACCAGAACGGGGGGGGGACTCGCACTCCTTCCCCGGGATGCGTTCGGGGACGTCTACAGTTTCTGGCGACTCCGCTGGGGATTTAGAGAACTTAACTCGAACTCATGATATCTGGTTTTGACTACACTTGTGGGTTTCTTTGCATTGCATTTGCATTGGTGCGCCTAGGACACCGTGTTTGCCATCTGCTATTCCTGAGCGGTTTGCCGGAGGCTTGTCTTGTCAAGGCATGTCCATAAGGCTGATCGGTTACGGGCTCTGCCAGTATGGGAACACAAACCCCGGTTTTACCGGGGCACCCTTTTTGACCATTCGACCTAGTGCATATTCGGATCCATAGTGACCATTCCAAACTAGGACAGGTTGCTTACCCGTTTATAGGTTGTTTGAAGCCGCTGCGTGCGTAGTGAAACCCTAGTTCCTGACAAAATAGGACAGGGAAACCCAACCCCAACATAGGGGTGTTTTGGCTCTCACTTATCTGTTATGTGCTTTTAGAGAGCGTCTCTATAAGAATGCATGTATCAGTCTACAAGTTTGGGCATCAGGCCTGCGGGCATCAGTATTTGGTGGAATCAGTTTTACCTGAGGGTATCAGCTTACAGGCGGAATTCTGGGGCAGAATTCAGTAGAGAGCACACTCATTCGATTTTGTTCGTATTTGTTCTGGTGAAATTGGGCTGAGATGCTGTCCGTTTTCTCTTTTGCTAGGGTAGTCCTGGAACCATAGCTTCAGAAGGCTCCGAAATCCCCCGGGTACATTGGACTAGTGTTGATAGACTTTGTGAGGTCAGAAATTCGATTCAAGGGAAACCGGTGTTCTTTCGCTGAGGCAAGGCAAAGAAGGGCCATACAGGGCTCATTGGCTCATCTGATCCGACAGTCACCAGTCACGTCATCAGTAGACCCGTGATGGCACAAGGTTCGGAAGAATTTGTGGCTATGATAGCAGTGTTAAATCAGGGGACTGCAATGCAGGATGAGACCAGTGCTGAAACGCAACGCCCATCTGGGGCATCTGCCTCGCACCCAGCTTCGGGACCCCAGCTGAACTTTGACCCACTTTTGCCAGCTGAAGATTCGCAGGACCTTTCCAAACCTGCTAAAGTCAACACAGTCGCCATAGCCGACCCTTTTGCCAAGGCCAGCCTACAAATAGCCAGCCCAGCCCGAGCTCAGGGTAGATTTTTCACCCCCCTCCATATGAGCCTAACCAGCGCATTCAAAGTCCTGATGGAAAGAGGGCATCTCAAACCCCTTAATCCTCAACCTTTGCCAAACCCACTCCCTGCCAGACATAACCCCAGCAAATACTGTGTATATCATCAGCAGCGCGGCCATGGCACCAATGATTGCTATCGCTTTCGTCATGAGATCCAGAATCTCATTGACAACCGGACAATAGCTCCATTTCAAAACCCCAAGGACCAAGTACCTCATCCACATCTCAACCTCAGCCATACACTGCCACCCACCTACAACCCCAGTATATACCCCCCGACCCATATACCCAAGCCCGAGATGTTTATCCCAAAAAGCATGGCCTTAAGCACGATGGATGCACTTGAACCCCAATCATCTCAAACCCGTGAGCCCACTACTTCTGAGCTGAAGAGAATGATCGAAGATCTTCAAAGAACTGTGACAAATCTGGCCCCCGGGACATTGGCTCCGTCATCAACCACATCTCATACCAGGGAGTTCGTGTCAAAAGGCTCCCCAGTCTTGGAACGGGCTGTATTTGAGGAATGCCAATCCCTTGGCGAGGTAAAGGCGAGTGGAAAGAACAAGATAGGGGCGGACATGGATCCCCATGAGCATCTTCTGTTGGCTGTTAAGGCTTTGAAAGCCGAGGGACTGAACAAAGAGCAAGTGTTCGCAGTTGTTGCAAAAACTGTGGACGGCATTTTCGCCACTCAAGTCGGGGGCAGTTTGAATCAAGGGGCAAGCCGAGAGAAGGGCCGTTGTACCAAGAATGTTCCTTTCAGCTCTAATCCCGTACTCGGAAGAAATCAGCAAACCCAGTCAGCGTCTGCCAAACCCTTTACTGGTGCGTCCAGCAAAAATCCACAAACCTCGAAGTATCTACCCCGAGGACAGAGGGTCTTCCATGCCCTCCACATGCCTTTGTCCAAGGCTCTTCAAATCCTTGTTGGACAAGGCCATCTCAAACCCCTTGAGCCTCGGCCTCTCCCGAACCCTCTTCCGGCTACACATGATGCTACCCAGTACTGCGCGTACCATCAGCAAACTGGCCATACTACCGACGACTGTTTCCGTCTTCGCCATGAAGTACAGGATCTATTTGACAACGGGGCCATCCTCCCGCCGAGCTCAGCAAAGTCTATCGGCACTGGATCAGTGAACTTGGGGGATAATGTTATATGAACGGGGGATGAACCACCTGCAGGCGGCGCTCGATTGACTCCAGACGTGGGAATGGCATGCACTGTTTTGAGCAATGTACAAGTGCTGTTAATTTTGCATTATGACTTGGGTATTGGGTCAGTTTTGTTGTTTTGTTTTGAGCCTATCTTTTATTTTGAGTCAGTCTCTTTTGTCTTGGGTCTGTCTTGTTGTATCGAGTTAGTCCTGTTGTATAGGAGTCGGGTGATTCCGGGGGTGTTACCTCGGGCGTCACCATTTTGTTTCGCGTTTGTCTTTTGTTTTGTTTTGAGTCTGTTTCTGCCAGGGAGCCAGTTATGCCAACAAATTTTGAATGAAACAGCAGTGATTTTCACGCTCTCGCGTTTGCTTCTGCCTTGTGCCAGTTATGCCGGAAGTTCTGAATGAGATGGCAGTATTTGACTAAGAACTCTGTCTTTTCTGTGCCTTGAAGTCATTGTATTGACCTAAGTTTTTCAAAACTTTTTTGAACACTGCGGTGAAAACGAAGAGGAAGGAATTCCTCGGGATTTGCAAAACTTTGATCAATTAAGAGAAAGAGAGGCGTGCTAAGCCATTAATGAATGAAATCATGGTTGTTAGCGTGAGTACTGAGAAGGACCCTGGCTTGATCCAGACTGGTTTCACACTATCTTCAGCGCGAGTGATTTGTCGCTTTCTTAAAAATTTTCAAAAACAAAATGTTTTACGCGGTCTTGCGAAGACCTGTGTGGAATCGCTCTTGAGATTGTGCAGCCTAGGATCACTCTCAGCCTCGAGACTCAACCCCTTCGCTTCCAAACCTTGAACTTGAATTCAGAAGGTTCAACGGTCAACTACGATGTGAGGCCTGTGTGGCCAGATTTGAAGCAGCTCTCGAACAAGAGGCACCAAAGTCAGATCAAGAAGGTCAGACCTCCTAGAAGAAGCTTGCAAAGTTAGAACAACAGTACCCTTCGAACTAGGGGCAAAGATGTCAGATGTGCTCGAAGAGCTGAAGATAGATCCTTCTGCAAATCGATACAACAGCCACTCTCTTGGATACGGATGGCTTCGAGATCCTAAAACCATTTGGCACGGACTTGTTACACTTTTACCCTTTGAGAGGCTCGCTGGGCCGAAAACCCGGAAAGGGCGACCCAGGCAAAAGTTAGAGCAAGAAAAGATATATACAAAAAGCAAAAAGAAAAAAAAGAAAAAAAGAGAAAAAAAGAAGAAAAGCAAAAAAAGAAAAAAGAAAAAAAAAATAAAAGAAAAGAAATGAAAAAGAAAGAAGAACAAAGCTCGCAAGGTCGAAAACCCGCGACGGGCGCCTTGGCAAAAGTTAGGGCCTGAAAAGGAGAAGTTAATACCCGAGTGTACCTTAACCCCGAACTACGTAAGGCTTGATTCCCATCTTTGGGATACGTAGGCAACTTCATTCTGAAGTCCAACCATAAACTCTTCCAAATCGACTGTGTCCATGCGATGGTTCTGGTCATCTTTGTCTTCGCTGTATCTGAGAGTCTGGTTGTGTTCGTCGCTGTAAGGACTGACTACAATGCGCTGCGGTGCTATCCAAACAAGGGGCAACTTTCCGTTGCCATTCAATGCGCCGCGGTGCCGTTCAAACAAGGGGCAACTTTCCGTTGCCATGCAGTGTCCTTCAGACAAGGGGCAATTTTCCATTGCTATGGGTCCGAGGTTGTGCATCTCAAGAGTAGGTTCCGTGCTCGTTCAGCAGTGGCCGTTTGCAAAAATAGCTTTTGAGAATTTTTACTGAGGTTGACTAATCTTCTCGAAAAGTGCTCCATTTTTTTTTTATTTTTTATTTTTTATTTTTTTATTTTTTTGCACAAGATGTAATTTGTCTCGAGTTTACTTCTTGCCTAGCTTTCGCTTAAAATGTTGCATTTATTTTGCATATTTGCTTCATTACAGCTCTCTTTGCATGATCATGAGTGATAACCGGCTTCGCGTAGCGTATAAGTCCAATTTTCAAACCGGCTTTGCGTAGCGTATAAGTCCAATCGTCAAACCGGCTTCGCGTAGCGTATAAGTCCAATTTTCAAACCGGCTTCGCGTAGCGTATAAGTCCAATCGTCAAACCGGCTTCGCGTAGCGTATAAGTCCAATCGTCAAACCGACTTCGCTTAGCGTATAAGTCCAATTTTCAAACCGGCTTCGCGTAGCGTATAAGTCCAATTTTCAAACCGGCTTCGCGTAGCGTATAAGTCCAATCGTCAAACCGGCTTCGCGTAGCGTATAAGTCCAATTTTCAAACCGGCTTCGCGTAGCGTATAAGTCCAATCGTCAAACCGGCTTCGCTTAGCGTATAAGTCCAATTTTCAAATCGGCTTCGCGTAGCGTATAAGTCCAATCGTCAAACCGGCTTTGCGTAGCGTATAAGTCCAATCGTCAAACCGGCTTCGCGTAGCGTATAAGTCCAATTTTCAAACCGGCTTCGCGTAGCGTATAAGTCCAATCGTCAAACCGGCTTCGCGTAGCGTATAAGTCCAATCGTCAAACCGGCTTCGCTTAGCGTATAAGTCCAATTTTCAAACCGACTTCGCGTAGCGTATAAGTCCAATCGTCAAACCGGCTTCGCTTAGCGTATAAGTCCAATTTTCAAACCGGCTTCGCGTAGCGTATAAGTCCAATCGTCAAACCGGCTTCGCGTAGCGTATAAGTCCAATCGTCAAACCGGTTTCGCGTAGCGTATAAGTCCAACTTTCAAACCGGCTTCGCGTAGCGTATAAGTCCAATCGTCAAACCGGCTTCGCTTAGCGTATAAGTCCAATTTTCAAACCGGCTTCGCGTAGCGTATAAGTCCAATCGTCAAACCGGCTTCGCTTAGCGTATAAGTCCAATTTTCAAACCGGCTTCGCGTAGCGTATAAGTCCAATCGTCAAACCGGCTTCGCGTAGCGTGTAAGTCCAATTTTCAAACCGGCTTCGCTTAGCGTATAAGTCCAATTTTCAAACCGGCTTCGCGTAGCGTATAAGTCCAATTATCAAAATCTCCCTGCATATCATTTTGCATTTTGCCCCTGCCTGCGGGCACACATATCTCTGTTTATCTTGTATGATTGTCTAAGTCTTCGGCCTTGTCAAAAATGGGTCGTCTCTGGGCTTTGACATTCACTCCCGTCACTTGTGACTTCCGAGTTCTGTCAAAGAGGGGCAACTGTAGACACCCCATTTTTGACCGACCTTAAGACTCAGACGTCACCGATTGAGCGCTCGGTGATGTTGCATATTGTGCTCGTTCAGAAGTCTCAGAGTCGCAGCCGTGCGCCCTGCCTCCAGACTTCCAAACCCTCTTCTGTGCCTTGTCTCGGTTTGCGAACCAGACTCGGTTTTCTCTGTTTTCTTTCCTGAGGGAAGGGAGAGGTCCCGTAGACTATCTCTCAGTGGCCGTGGGCTACATTTCGTGCCCGTAGGCCATTTTGCCCATTTCGCAGCCCGGTTCCCGGTTTTCGGAGCCGTCAGGCCGTGTGCCTCGGTTCGGGACCGTCTAACCATCTCCGATTCCTCCGGTTTTTGGCATGCATCTCATTTACTCCCTTTCAAGGGACACTGGGGTCTTAGATACCCACTTCGTGGCCAAACACCACTTTCGATGCTTAACGGCCTATTTTCGGGACCCCAAACTGCGTGTTTTGGCCCCCGAGCATTCGTTTTGCATCGGTTTTTGTTCATTTTTAGCAGGTACCTCTGTTTTATCACCAGGAAGGTCACTGAAGGGTGGGAGGCCATCAATTATCTCAGCAACCAGTTATGCTTCTCCGGCGCCCTCCGACTCCCGTTTTTCTCACTTCTGGGCTAATGTTGAACACCCTAGGGCCATTTTCTTCAAGCCCAAACCACATATTTGTGTTGTACACACATGGGAGGACCCTAAAAACATATGGCCGGCCAGTAACTCCAATTGAACCTTTTGAACCCCTCCCAAAAGTGGCTTGTTCTCTCTCCTGTTTTACATTCTCCAAATTTGAACCACATGGTTGTGTTGAGGGGACATGGGAGGACACCAATCTTAGGTGGCCAGCCAGTAACTCTCATTGACCCTTTTGACCCCTAGCCGGCCGGCCATAGGGGGTGGCCGGCTGGCCACTTCCAGCAAAAGTAGAGGGTCGGCCATGCTTCTTGGGAGGTGTGTTTTACAGCTGTATAGCTGTATCCCCCAAAATATCTGATTTCGGGGGATAATTTGTGAGCAAGGGAACTTAATCCCTTAAGGCCTACACTCTTGAAGACACCTTTGGACTGACCATCCTTGCATGCATACATCTCTCTCTCTCTCCCTCAAGAGTTAGAACCCTTGCCTCAAGCTTACAAACACATATCCATCTCCATTTCTTTGATTCTTCTCAAGTTTGGTGCCATTTCTTCATCATCATCAAGCACCACCACCACCACTCCATTTCCAGCAGAAAGGAGAGGTTCTAAGAGGCTTAGAAGCAACATTCCTCAAGCCAAGGGGTAGAAAGGAAGAGGTCTTCAAGGGTAAGTCTCCATTTCCCTCTTTTGTAGCATTTTCTTGCTCCATTTCTTAAGCCTACTTGATCACTGTTTTAGGCTCCGACCCTAACTGAAAAGGTCACTCTTTTGAGCTTATCTTCATGTTTGTTCAAGGGCTCAACCCTGTTTGAGCCCTTAATTTGGTACTTGCTTCAATATCATCTTGTATGCCCTTATTTTGCATGAAAGTTCTAGCCTATGAGTGATCTGTTTTCGAGCATAATGTAAACTTTAAATGGGCCTATTTTGAGCCCCTCTTCAACATTTAAGAAGGGCTCAATCCTGTTTGGGTCCTCTATCTTGCACTTACTTCATAATCTCTCCTATTTACGGTAAATTTGCATGATTTGTTTGGTCTATATGTAAATTGTTTTGGAGTTTGTCATGAACTGTGAGTAAGCTTATTTTGTGTCCCTCTACAACATTGTAGAAGGGATAAATCTTGTTTGGGGCCTCCATGTTATACCTACCACTATATCCCTCTTTGGCCCCCATTCTTGCATGCTCTTTTAGGCTTATCTAGCTTCTGTTTTCGGCCAGCATCAGAACTGAAAATAGCCATGTTTTGACCCCCTGGACATATTTCATTAAGGGTCTTTGCTTGTTGGATGAATGTTTGGCCTACTTCATGTTATACCCTCTTGTGGCCTATTTCTTGCATGGCATTCTTAGCATGTTTGCATACCATTGTTCTCAGACCCGGACCGGACCGGCCGGTCGGACCGGTTGAACCGGGAACCGGGCCTTGTTCCGGTCCGGTCAACCCTCTGAACCCGGACTGGGGCCAAAACTGGGGAAAACCGGTGACCCACTGGTCGAACCGGTAAAACCGGTGACCCAGTGGTCGAACCGGCCAAAACCGGTCCTTTTTTTTCTTTTTTTTTTTTTTTTTTTTTTTTTTTCTGCGTTTTACTTTTTTTTATCTTCTTTCTTTCTTTCTTTCTTTCTTTCTTTCTTATATATTTATATATATATATATAAATATATTTCAAAATTTTGACTAAAAATTCTTATTTCAAGAGTCTCCTCTCATAAGGAAGAGTCTCATTGAAACTTGAAAGCTTGAAGAGATTATGAAAGTCTATTCCTATTTATAGGAAAAGATTTTTCAAAGAGAACCTACAAAATTCTATGTGGGATTCAATCAAATTATTTGAAACATATTGATTGGAGGGAGAGTTGAAAATTTCATTTCCCTCCAAAATTAAATCTAGTAATCAATCAATTTATTTAGAGGGAATGTTTAAAAAATTTAATTTCTTTGAAATAAGTGATTTTTTTTTATCAATTATGACTTTATTAAATATTATTAATAAATACTATATAACAATTTTTATTTTTATTTGATTATTTATATATATTTTTATTTATTTATAATTTATAATTATATTTTTTAATTATATAATATTAATTATGACATCACGGTTCGACCGCTTTGACCCGACGGTTGAACCGGTGACCCATCCACCCGGTCCCTTTTCCGGTTCGCTCACCGGTCCGGTTTTGAAAACATTGTTGCATACTGATTTGGGGGATGTCATCTACTGTAAATGTTCATATTTTTAGGCCCTCTTCAGTGTTGTAGAAGGATATTTTCTTGTTTGAGCTTTTAATTTATTACTTACTTCAATATCCCTCTTGCGGAGCCACTTTTGCATTCTTGCTTAATCCTATGTGTGCTTGCTGTTGAGCCCTTTTTATGACTGAAAAATGCTTGTCTTGGGGCTGCCTTGCTACTGTATTTTCATTCCATGTCCATATTGTGCATGCATTGCATAGCTATAGGCCATTTCAGGTGCCTAATTTCGCATTTCGGGGCCATTTCATGCATCGGGTGTACTTTCGCCTCATTTCGGGACTGTTTTGCATCATTTGTGAGTGCTGAAATTCATTTGCATGTTTGCATATTACTTCCATGCCATTTCATGCCTTAGGGCCATTGCCTCGGTTTGCGTGCCCGTGTGCACGCATTTCGAGGCACTTCATTTTCATCCATCGGCCTCTTATGTGAGTGTGGCTGAGGCTCACTCATGTTAGTGTAAGTCCACTTTGCATTCTGTATGTCATTTTAGTCTCATCGCATTGCGTATGCCATTGCCTCGGTTTGCGTGCCCGTGTGCACGCATTTCGAGGCAACTCATTTTTCATCTCACGGCCTCTTATGTGAGTGTGGCTGAGGCTCACTCATGTTAGTGTAAGTCCATTTTGCATTCTGTATGCCATTTTAGTCTCATTGCATCGTGTATGCCATTTCCTCGTTTTGCGTGCCCGTGTGCACGCATTTCGAGGCAACTCATTTTTCATCCATTGGCCTCCTATGCGAGTGTAACTACGGTTCACTCATGTTGGTATAAGCCCATACGGCATTGCGTATGCCATTTCCTCGGTTTGCGTGCCCGAATGCACGCATTTCGAGGCATCTCTTTTTCATCTCACGGCTTCTTATGTGAGTGTGGCTGAGGCTCTCTCATGTTGGTATAAGTCCAATTTGCATGGCGTATGCCATTTCATGCCTTAGGATCATTTCCTCGATTTGCGTGCACGTGTGCACGTATTTCGAGGCATTTCATTTTCATAGCATTGCGCATGTTAGGATTGCATATTAGCTACATTTCATGCATATCATGCATATTGCATCGTGTTCGGGATAGGAGTTAGCCTGGGCACGGGAAACGAGGTACGTTTCGTACTCCGAGTGACGGAACGTGTCTCAATTCCCCAGTCACCGACACTCCGGATTATCCGTGATGGAGTTAGGTTTTGTTGTAGCATTCATCCTATATTGAGTTGTGCAATTCGGCTCCTCGGCCATCATGCATCGATATGCGTGATTGGTGGCACGAGGATCGAGGCATGCATATATTTGTGAAATACATTGCTATGCCCCTTTCCTGCTCTCTGTTGCAGCAAAATCAAGGATCAGCAGTCTTCCGGGACTTGGCGCGCTTTTCAAGAAACATTGCAAAACAGAGGCTAATCGGGGCATCGCCGTGGATTTCCGCGCAAAGCAGCCCAACGTACATCATTCATCAGAATCAAGGCAGCCCCTGGCTTGCATGCCAGTTTTACATTTTTCTTATTTAATTCGTTAATTAATTAGGAATTTGTATATTATTTCGGACTGTAATATTTGGACTGTATTATTCTTTCATTCGGGACTGTATATTTATTTGGACCCTCTGCGCGAGGGCATAACTGTAATAAGTGTGGGTGTGTGTGATGTATGTCTTCCAACCCCACGTCTTTCTTCCCTTTTATTTATCTGCTTATGATGGTTAGATATAGGGCATATTTCGATTAGCATACAGTATGATAGCATGTTTGCATTCGTTCATCTGTTTTGCATGCACCGGGCTCGGCGCACCATACAAACTGCATTTGTATTTCAATTCCAAATTGAATACGTGTTAGTTGTAGCATTCCATATGCCATGTTTAGAATAGCCGAGCCTACTATAGTTTGCATTTTTTGCATGTGTTGCATTAGGCATTTCTGTATACTTAGGATCATGCATGATTTCTAATTAGCTTCTTTTTTGGCTTGGAGTACTCGGTGAGTTTTCTGCTTTAGCATCCTTGCATGCGTGTGAGCGTTGCCATGAACAGCATGCTTGCCATGAGGCTATTTGCTTATATGATATAACTGCCTGAATGCCTGTGGGTGGAGGTTGTGTTATTTGGATTGGGACAATTCATCAAATGTTTGTTTTAAGCCCACTAGATAGTGGCAACACCATGTTTTCTAAGCCCACCCGAGGGTGGCAAAATCTGCATCTTAAGCCTACCTGCGGGTAGCAAACCATCTTTCAAAAACAAACATGAAATGTTTTGTTCCAATTCAGGCGACTCAGTCTATACTTGTATGCTGTGCGCATCACGTAGTAAATCTAGGCTAATAACCGGAATAAGAACATACAATGTTTTCAAAATAAAATATCATGGTTAGTAGAGGCCGGTCTTTGACCGGGCGAGCGGGGGTGCTCACGAAGTGACCTTCCCCAATCGTACCAAAGTTCCTGAGCCGAGGCAACTTTGGTGATGACGGACACGTGGCCTTTGGCACCGAGTCAGGGTTTCCTAAATTTCCCTATTAAAAAATATTTAGGTGGCGACTCTGTATCTGGCAAAGCAGTCCATGTTTGGCACTTCTTTCAAAAAAATCTGTTTTCAAAATGATTTGCCGGATTTGGACTCTTTGGTTCGAGATTTAGAACCGTGACATTTGAGTCCTTCGAACTGTAGTGACCCAATATCGAACCAGAACCGGGGGGGGGACTCGCACTCCTTCCCCGGGATGCGTTCGGGGACGTCTACATCATCCCAAACATACTAGTTTTTTTCACATCACATTTTAGCCAAATAGCCAAAAAGTTACTAAATTAGCCTGTTCCCAAACGAGGCCCAGTCTCGGTTTGACATTTGTTGTGGATTAAATAATCATATAGACAAAAAAAAAAAAAAAACTACAAAATCATAAAATACTAAAACACTTGAGTTGGGATGTAAAATTAATAAATTGACCCATATACAAAAAAAAAAAAATTTCAAAAAAGCATCATTTCCAAGTGAAGGGCAATTTTGTCATTTCACTTTGGGAACATCATTTCCAAGGGAGGCCCTATTTACACATCTCATTTCCTCTTAATGCACACTATTAATTAATTTATTTTTTATTACAATTTTAGGGATTGTTTGGGATGACCTAAATAAGTGTACTTTTTATCTTTTTATGAAAAGTTGTACAGAAAAGTAGAGAGGTGATGTGATGGAAAAAAGATAAAAAGATAAAAAGATGGATTATTTTTGGGTTGCCAAACTTGGCCTTAACCTTAGGTGAAATGACTACAGAGGACAAGCTATGATACACACCATTTGTATAATTACCATAAAGGACAAAAATGAATATAGTACACATCAACAATCTCAAACTTATTACTTACGTATCTTGTCTATCAAGACTTCAAAAACCCTTAAACAAATAACCAAAAATATAGTATTATTGAAGATTTTGATTGGATTCAATGAATGATGCATTTGGCAATACTGATTCGGAACAATGGAGCAAGGAAAAGGTTATTTTTTGTAGTTCTTTTTTCTTTTTCGTTTATTTGCTGAATGGTAAACCGTTTGTATTAATTCGGTTAACCAAAGTTGAATAATGTATCAATGTTCGACTACCTATAATCGAACAAATTGTATTTGTTTGGATTTGTAGTGTCAAACATAGTCCAATAACTCGGTTTGTAAGTATCGAACAAACACCATATATTCGGTTAAAAACAATAGAACATTTTCATTTAATTCGACTCTCTATTGCCGAACACTGATAATTTTTTTTTTGTTTTTTTGGTTTTTCCAGAACTGTGCATTCGTGGAATGTAGTAATATTGGATCTTGGGGTCATGTTGACTACACAAATCAATTTATTACTAATGAGGTAGTCTCATGTTGAAATTTAGTATTTTCTTCTTTTTCTTTTCGCATGTTTAATGACCTTGGTGAATTTGACTTGTAGGTTTTCAAGAGCAAAGAAGAATTGCTCGGTTGGGTACAGGATGTTGGAAGGAAAAATGGGTTTGTGATTGTCATCAAGACATTGGACTATGGGGGTGGTCATATGACACCAAGGATATATATTGCCTGTGAGAGAAGTGATTAATACAGAACTCATAAGAAATTAAAAGGAAATGATTCAAACAAAAAAATTGTAAAGGTAACGAGTACAAAGAAATACAGGTGTCCTTTTGAGTTGAGGGCTCGTAAGTTGATGGCTGATGATGATAGACGATTCCAATGAAAAATGAAACATCTCACATGGTAATAAATATTGCTCTGTTAATCTATTGATTGGCTACATAGTTGTTGCAGCTGCTCGTAGGTAAATCATACACTGCATTTTAGAAATTGAGCATCTGCAATTTCCAGCACCTATTAGGAATTCATTCTCTTTTTTTTTTTTTTTTTTTCCTTTTGTTTTTTGGGTGAAGAATGTATAGTTGTCTTTGTTAGTTACCCTATAAATAACAAAGAAATTATTTGTTTGTTGTACGCTGAAGAAACATCAAGCTATAGAAGTCTACAATCACCAGTTCATTCACTTGTTAGTGATATAAATCTGAATCATTTCTGTGTGAACCAGATTATGCAACTGTTTAACCAAATTTTGTAGTGTTCAATTTTGGATCTGGACGTAGAACACCTGTGTGCTTTACATATTAAAACACTGAGACTTTTCCATTTAATCAGAGGAATAGGTTTGGCCCTCTAATTACTCTTCACAACAAATAAATCAATAAGACAGAAGAAAAAAAAAAAAAAAAATTTGTAGTGTTCGACAGTACAACATCGAACATGTTATTATTGTTCGGCATTGTACATCCGAATTAGTACTTAATGTTTGACATTAAGAGATCGAACAAGTTCGACAGAAATGGACCGAACAAAATGCTCTTGTTCGAAAGTCAACTGTCGAACTCCATATTGTTCGACAAAAATTGACCGAACAGATATTTGGGGTTCGAAAATCCAATGTTGAATGGTTCGGAAACTCAATCATGCAAATACAAATTTCATGGCAATGGAAAAAACTACCTAAAACTCTAAAATGTAAGCTAAATGAGAACTCACATACTGTATCTCCAATGTGAGTTGTTTCCAACTGTGTTGAGCACCACCGAACACCGACGACATCTTTGATGAGGAAAAAAGTGTATTTAGCAAATGGGTCTTCACTATTCAAACAGAGAATGGGGGGGGAGATGGAATATCGTGGGTGGGTGAGGTGTGTGAGTGAGGGTAGAGATGGAAGATTGTGGGTAGATTTTGAGTGGGGTGTGTGTGTGTGTGAGTGAGTGAGGGTAAAGGTGGAAGAATGTGGTGTGTATTGAGCAAAATATTTATTTATTAAATTATTATAGGTGTGCCTTGAGTAATGATTTGCCTTGAGATAAAATATGGTGTGTGAATAGAGGCTTCTCATTTTCAATGCAAAAAAGTCAAAAAAACTAAACAAGAAAACCAAACGAATAAAAAAATCTCAAGTTAAAAAACTCAAAAATCAATTAAAAAAGTCATTACCAAACGAACCCTCAATGAATTTTCTTTCAAACATTAAGTATTATAAAAAAATTAAGCAATCAATGTAAATATATATGCAGTATATTAAAATATAAAAAAATAATTTAATTGGACACATCTGAATACTTATAATTTTTATTTAAATATAATTTTAATATATTTATGAATAAGTAACTAGTACGAAATCCAAAATCTAAAAAAAACAAAACAAAATAGTAACTAGAACGATATATTTACAAGTAATTAATTAAGATCAGGAGTGCAACTTAGGTGAATATGGTTGAATTGGGAGGTTGTCCAAACCCAACTCAAATTGTAACCCCAAGTTGTCTGTCCAAGCCCGACTGGAGTTAAACCTAAATTGTCCGAATTGTAAATGAATTTTATTTTATTTTATTTTTTTCTAGCTAAATTATAAAATTATTAAAATTAGACTCCATTTACATTTTTTTAAATAAAAAATCATTAATAACATCAAAATAAATAATTTATACAATGTAAAAGAGATGCCGCTATAATAGTCTCTACAATTTATAAGTGAGAATAAAAAAGTAAGATTTTGTGTTACTTGTATATATAATATATATTCAATATGATTTAATAATCTAAATTATTACTTTAATATCATGTAATGACTAATAATTTATATATATATTTAATAATTTTATATATCTATATATGTGAAATTCAGATTTCGGATTGTTTGATATCTTTACTTAAGCCCGTCCAAATTTAATTCAGACTTAATTTTTGCTCAAGTTTGTACCAAATTTAAAAATATCTTATCCAAATCCTAAAAAAATTCAGGGTAAACTCGAGTTGCTCGAGTTAAGCCCGTCCAAATTACACTCCTAATTAAGATATCACCAATGTTAATTGTATAATGATATAACAACCGTTAATATTTTGATTATTAGAATTCATGTTCATAAAGTGTAACAATAAGTTTCGTGCTAGTAAGCAAAGCTTTTGTTATTGATGAACAGTTAAAAAAATAAAACAAATGACAAAGCACGAAACAATAATATTACAATTAGAAGAATACCATTACAATTAACCTATCGGTTAAACTAATGACCCTTGGCCTGGTCCCCTTTACAGTTTCACTAACAGTTTGTTAGAACATATTGTTATTCACACTTCCATTCTTAAATAAATAAAGTGTGTGCATGAGTTATGTATGAGACACAATGGATAGCTTTGTTGACAAGATCAAGGTAGCCAACACATGCCTAAAATAGGAAAGAAAGTCCAGTCACAAATTTTGTGCACAAAAAGATGATCTTCATACAAAAAACTTGAAGCCCATATACATAAACATGGAAAACAGCAAACAATCCATATACGAATTACATATACCTACAAGTTACTTGCTATAATCTTGTCACAAAAGTAAGACAAATCCTCATATCAGCATCGAGATCTTAATCAACGACAATAGGAGTGTTTGGAGTCTCACCATTTACCCTTTCCAACAACACTGATGGGAAATCACCTCTGAGAATTTGAACTCGAAACTTGAGATTTGAGCTGCTGAATTCCACGAGTTCAAATAAACATGCATCCCCAACCTTCAGATCATTGTCACTGGCAAATGTTCTCCAACTGGGGGGGTCAAACCTTTTGCGGCTGCTATCTCCAAGCAAAATAATCTCCCAGTTCTTGCCACGATAGGTGAGAACCACGGGGATTCTAGAACTAGGAAGCACTGGATGGGCTTTTACTGGAAGATGCTGACACAATCAAAGAAACTTCTATAATTTAAATTTAAGTTCATTTAACATATCAGTGACCCCAATTTCTAGTAAAGCATAGCTCACAAATATGCCTTCATAAAAATAAAGTGTGCGATTGAGTGGCCATTAACTGTGCTCATCTGACATTACACCTCTACACCTTGAGGCTTATGCCTCATCTCACAAGGGGTAAAAACATCTCACCTTACACATTCGCCTTTAAAAACTTCGGATTAAAATCATAGGAATTGATAAGGGCAGTGATTACCAGTTGGTACACGGGTTTCAGCTGAGATTTAGCAAGAAACACATGAAAGTAAGGTTTCCCTGATAGTGGCCAAAATTCATCAACCTCGGATTCAGCTGTTCCGGAATCCAACATACATTGGTTCTTCAGATCTATCCGGAGATCTTCAACAGATTGTGCCAATGGGTTCTCCATCCTGGGGATTTTCAATTTCATTGTAAGGAACAACTGCCAAAGTATCCATCCAACAAAAACTATTCCCCAGGTTACTTTGTACAAAAGGATGTACGGATAACATGAATGCATAATACAAAAAGCTCAGAAATTTAGCATCCGATGTAGTGAAGAAATTCCCAAATGATAATAAGAGTCAAAGAGAGTCAATTTGAACACAGCATTACATAGATATACGGTAGATAACCAAATGGGGCTGTGTGCATTCTATGTCACCAACAGTGGTCAAACTCCCCAACCCCATTCTTCCTCAGCATTACCATCAGTAGCGGAGCCAGAAATTTTCTTCAATAGGATCATCCAATAACTTGAACTTTGATTTAGATATATCAACCCAGACCTATAAAAAAGTAGGAGGCTTGTGCAATCGCTACGACCTTTTTTCTATTTTAACTTTTTTATAATAAATTGGATTGAATTTATCTAACGTTCCAAAGAATAAAGCCTTATTATTAGATCAATTCTACTTTAAAAATGAACAATATCAAGAAAGAATATATAATAAAAACTACAAACCAACCTACTGTTAATTAAATACAAACAATTGACTCAATAAATGTTTAATATTTTTCCCATTAACTAAAAATTTGAACAAATTTAGTCCAAACCAATCAACTAAATTGACAGTTCCTTCCACTTAATTTTAATTTGCTGAAAATTTCATCACCACAAGAAAGAAAAGTCCCTCCACATTTGGATACTCTCTGTCAGTTTGTGTGCATGCACGAGCACAACTATAATGCAAATCCACCTTATCCAATTTGCATAGACCCTTTTACTTTTCATTACACTGCAATAGGCAAGGACAACGGTTGGGTATCTCCAACCAAACTTTCAAATTTAATTATGTCAAAGATAAATTTGACACCTCTGAAAGTAAGCACTGCACCCAATATGTCAAATTTATTATTATATTATATTTTTACTTTAATATAACAACTTATCATATTAGTTTTAAATGTATCAAGGGGAAAATCCATTTTATAAGGGTCCCACATATTAACATAAAAAAAAAAAAAAACTGGCATCTCCTTTTTTAATATGTCAAATATGACATGGGAGAAGTAATGCCAAATGCCACATATCTGGCATTATGATTGAAGCTGTTTTTATTTCATTTTTTACCATTTTATATGCCACCTAAAAAAATGACATCTCCATTGGAGATGCTCTTATTTGTACAAACAACAATCATCCTTTCTTCTCTAACAAATGAAATGCTATATATATGTATATCTCTGTCTGTAACTGCCCATTTGGACTGAGGTGATTGGTGAGAGAAGAAAACAAATAGAAAGAAATATGTTTATCACTTGTTTGGATTATCAAGGAGGTGAGAAATTGCATGAAAGAGAGAAATGCGAGAAATAAAAAAGTCTCTAAAAACTCATGTTTTGTTTCTCACCAAAAGTGGTGAGATTTGGTGAGAAACAAAAAAATGTTTGGTTGGGTGATTCTAATTACGCAACAAAAATAGCTCATTACACACTTTCTAATTACACCCTTTTCTAAAATTTAAAATTTTCATTTTGTTCACTTTACACCCCTCATAATTCCAAACACATCCTCTTCCCTAAACATTTCAGCCCTCCTCCTCCTCCAACCACCACCCCCAGCCCTCAATCAGCCCCCACAACCACTACCCAGCAGTCCTTCCCCATCCTGTGACCACCCCCCACAGCATGACCATGACCCACCCAGCAGCCCTCCAACCCTGCAGCCCCATGACCCCCAACCCTGTGAGTACTGCCATCGCAGCCTCCCATCCCCGCAGCCCTCCTCCCCACAATGCAGCCAATAGCTCCCTAGGCCCACAACCAACCCCCACCCCCATGACACACTACCCCCAGCAGCAGCCCTGACTCAGAAAGAGAGAGGGTTTTAGGTTATCAAATCTAGGATTTGAAGAAAAAGAAAAAATGGTGGCAAGGGCGGCAGCAAGAAAGGGAGAGGTGGCTAGGGGTGGTGGCAGAGGGATCGACAGGGAGGGGAGGCATGGTCGCGATCTGGTGGAGAAGGAGGTGGGTGGAAGGAGCAATTAGTGTTTTAAATTTTTACGGTTTAAGCATTTTTTTGATAATTTTAGATAGGGATTAATTCATAATTTAAAATTTTGAAAAAGGGAAGAGGGGGGGGGGGGGGGGGGGGGGGCGGTGTTGTGATGAGCTCTTTCTGTTGTCTGCTAGAATCACCCAAAAATGCCTTATATAAAGTTCTCATAATACCTAAATTGCCCATCTAAATACAAAACAAAGAAAACAAAAATTAACATGTCTTTTTTACTTTTAGTTCATCCAAACATAATAGTGAGAAATTATAATCATTTCTCTTCTTTTCTTACCTAGATGAGAAATCATAATCTTTTCCTTTCTTTTCTCACTTAGTCTGTCTTTCCTATTGATATGAACACTTTTTGAAATAAATTGAACAAAAGACAAAACATGAAAAGAAATAGCGAAGACCCATTTCAAGGGAGGACCTTTTGTTGGTTCACTTTGAGGAGAACCAAACCTCTGTAACTTCACAGGAGGTAATACATAAAAATATTTAACATCTTTTATTCATTAACAATCATTGGTTATATACACGAGCCTCGTTACCTAACACAATCCACAACTCTAAAAAGTAGGAAAACAACTTGACACACTCTACCCATGACTCTCTACCAATACTAAATTCTAGTAACTAATTAAATATATATAAAGGTAATTACAAAAAAAAAAAACAAAAACAAAAACAAAAAAAAATAAAAATAAAACAGAGTTTGACCCTTGTAAACCCTTTTTAATTTTGTCATTGTAAACTGTAATCTTTTGATTTGTTTTTCATCTAAACCATCAGCCTATTTTCGTTAAGTAAAATTAACGGAAAAAGAGTATTTTAGTCCCATAAGAGCATCCGCATCAGACTTTTTAAATTTTTTGTCAAATTAAAGCTGAAAAACCTAGTGTTATTAAAGGCACGCTTAGGTGTGCGCCTAGGCCCAAGTCCCATCCAGGCCCAAGGTTTGCGCCTTGTAGTGTTCCAGGCCAGACGACTTCAATAAGGCGCGCGCCTAGGCCCAAGTCCCATCCAAGCCTAAGGTTTGCGCTTTGTAGTGTTTCAGGCCAGGCGACTTCAATAAGACACACAACTGGTCCGAGGCGTAGTAAAGCCCAAATTTGAGGGCTTTTTTTATTGTTGCTTTAATTGGTTTTGTTTTAAAATCTGACAATTGATTTAAGATGATGCAACTACAAAAGATCCCTACTCTTATTACACATGCCAATACATTGGGCATTCAACCATAAATCAATGATAAAAGAAAAATTAACCCTAATTCCTAATCTCCAAAGAACACTTAACTATACTGCATGCCTTCATTATCCAGTCCAGCAAATTCAAAAATTCTTCTTTACATTGTTTTTTTTTTCTTCCTCTCTTCTTACATTTCTGTCTCATTCTCTTATCTTCTCTTCTTCTTGTCTACGTTATTGTCTTCTCCACTTTTCTCCTCTACGCTGCTATCTTCTTTTTCACATGGTTGTGATGATATCTTCTTCTTCCATCTTCTTATGCTTATTCTCCGGTCTTCTTTTCTTTCTCATCATTCTTTAGATTGATCTATTCCCCCCCTTCTTATTCTTCTTCTCCCTCTCATTTTATTCATGTTTTATGTTAAATTTTGAAATATTGTTCATTTATCTATGTTAAAATAGTAGTATTTGTTGGTATATATATTTTTAAATGTTTGAGATTTCATTTTACTTATGTTGAATCCTAAATTATTTAGTTATATTAAATTATATATTTTTTTACGTACATGATGCGCCTCACTTCGGTGAAGCCTGCGTCTCGCCTTGTGCCTTGAGCCTAGGCCCTAGGAGACCTTGGCACCTTGGTGCACCTATCGCCTTTAATAACACTGGAAAAACCTATTTTGCGATTTTTGCTAGTTACCCACTGCATCAACTCTCTATTCTAACTCAATCCTATTAAAATATTATTTTGTTATTGTATTTTTTATTCTTTCTTTTTTTATTAAATTGATGAGGTGCCACCCAAGCAATTCTCAAAAAATACAACAAAAAAAACAAAAAAATTGCCATTGGCTAGTCGACTTGTTAGACTAATTTTCGGCATTTTTCCTTCTTTTGCTACAGGCACTCACGAGACATCCGGCGGAATGTCCGGAAAGACATCCGGGTGGACGATCGCCAGTTTTGCTTCAGAAAACATAATAAAAAATCATGTAATGAATAAACACCTCAACAAAGTTGTTGAGGTACTGTAGCAAATTTAACAAAATCTTAATTTAGAAAAAAATTGTTGAGGCTGATGGAGGGAGAAATTGATGATTTATTAACTATATTTTCGCTTTTTGTTATTTTGATGATCCTGATGCGGATGCTCTAATACCCTTTTTCATTAAGTTGAATGATTAAAACATATTTTTCGTCAATTTTACTTAATAGAAATAGGAAGATGATTTTGATTGAAAATAAATCAAAATTTTAGTGTTTAAATTGATAAAATTAAAAATTATTTTGTTACAAGGTCAAACCTTGATTTTTTATTTTTATTTTTATTTTTTTTTATTTTATAATTTCCCCTAAATATAATATTTATATTGTTTCATTATTTCTGAGTGAACTATATTTGTTTCTTAATGAACCAAACATGAGAATGGGAATGCATGTTAAAATAAAATGATTATTCTATGTTATCTCCATTCTCATGAACCAAACACAACCTAATGATTTTAAATTAGGAGTAATACCAAAAGACTGACTTATATTTTGTAGATCAGACTTCAGAGTATGATTCAAAAGTAAATGCAAAATAAGAAATTCAGTTATTCAAGATGATTAGTTTTGAATTACCTTCTTGATAGGGCTTCAACTTGGGATGTGATACACGAATTTCTTTGTGCTGTTGCTTGAAAGAAAGAAAAGAAAAGAAAAGAAAAGAAAAAAACTTCTGAGTGAAAAACGAACTCAGCGCCAATTGTCATGAGATGTGAGTGCTGTGAAGTTGAATGAATGGTCTTGAATTGTAGGAAAAACAACAAATTAGCTTTTTGAGAAAAACTAAAGTGATCATAACCATGACTTACATGAACAGATTTTAAGAAAGCAAGTTGCTGAGAAATCGCCGGAAAATTGAAGAGAAAGTTTGTCCCCGTGTCCCTTCGTCTGTTCGTTGAGACTTATCTATATATTTTGGGAAAGGGTACCGATAAACCAAATAAATGATCAAATGTTCGTCAGATATTTGTTTATTTATTTGGTAAAAAATTTAGCTTATTTTTTTTTTCACATTAACACTATATTTGAGAATTTATGAGAGAAAAAGAAAAAGAAATGATTACTTAAGTTATAAAAGAAAATAAAAGAAAAGATTGTTATTTTTCTTCGTTTTGTTTGGATAAAGAAAAAATAAAAGAAAAGAAATGATTGTGATTTCTCTCATTCTTGTTTGGTTAGATTTCATTAGGAGAAAATAAAAGAAATTATTTTATGTTATATTACCAAAATAACCTTTTTATATTTTCAATCATTTCATTTCTTTTATTTTTATAGGAACAAAATTGGTATTATGAAAATAGTGGTTTCTTTTCTCTCTCAATCTCTCCACTTTTGGAAATATTGAAAATAAGGCTTATAAGATAAATGAGTTTCTCTCAATTTCTTTCCATTTCTCTCCACTTAGGTTATCCAAACAAGTAAGAGAAATACATATCTCTCCATTTCTTTTCTTTTCTTTTCTTTCCAAATCACTCAATCCAAACATAGCGTAACTCACCCTACACCCTTAATCAAATGTTATTCTAATAATAATTATATTTTAAATTAAAATGTTCACAATGAACATCCATCTACACCCATAATATTATATCAAAATATTCTTTGTAGTAGAGGTGAGTAGCGGATATATCGATCTGTCCAAATCGACTGAACCGAACTAATCCGCCATATTTTGAACGGATGCGTGACGACGAGCGGACGGTTACGAATTGATTTTTTTCCAATCCGCCTAGTTTTTGATGGATGACGAATTTGAAGTTCTTTTAGCCGCAACCGAATCGCCAAACCGCGATCACCCTTAATAATTTGTAAGACTTTGTGTTTTTAATTTATTTAGATATTCTGTTTGTATTTTCAATTAAAAAAGAGTTTAAATATTCTATTGAAAAGAGTTTTCAACTTGAATATATTTTTTAAATTGAAAAAAAATAAATGTATTATTTATTTATATTTTTTGGTTTTTAAATCTAACTCTAAAAATAATAAATAAAAAAGATGATATATGCTGCTTGGTTTTTGTTTTCAAAAATAGATATAGATGTAACAATATAGATGCATACAATCTTTACTACTGCTCTGTTTATGGTTTTGGTGGTTTGAATTGTTTTTATATTTTAAGAATCACATATTGTAATACTTTATGTGGATGAAGTATGCTGTGATTATAATATGTGGATGATGCATGCAGTGATTATTATATTCTAAAGTTTCAAACTTTCTTTCTTTGGATGAGACATGCAGTAATTGTAATAATTTTTTAAGTCATTGACTGTAATACTTTTTTTTTTTTTTTTTTTTGAGGAATTGCACAAGTTGAATTACGTTGAAAATTTATAAAATTTTAAACCACCAAATTGATTTGCATCCGTCGAATTAGCAGACGGATGCAGATTGATTTTCTTCAATCCGCCAATCTGACAAACGGATGGTGGATTGGAGGTTCCGTCGCCGCAACCGACCGGCGCCTGTAGACGCACTCCCGGGAACTCTCCGATATCCGCGCGGGCGAAGGGGGCGCGAATCTCGTTTTGTTCTGAGCTACTACAGTTCGGACTAAATGTCACGGTTCTGAATCTAATCTCGCAAAGTGCAATGCAAGACCGATAAATCACCAAAGAGTCCAAATCCGGCAAATCGTTTTGGAAAACTGATTTTTAATAAAGAAGTGCCAAACATGGACTGCTTTGCCAGATACAGAATCACCACCTAAATATTTTAATTTGGGGGAATTTAGGAAACCCTGACTCGTGCCGAAAGCCACGTGTCCGTCATCACCAAAGTTGCCTCGGCTCGGGAACTTGGGTACGAGAGGGGAAGGTCATGCAATGAGCACCCCCGCTCGCCTGATCAAAAGATCGGCCTTTACTAAGCATGATATTTTGTTTTTGAAAATACATGTGTTCTTATTCCGGTTAATTAACCTAGAATTACTATGTGATGCGTACAGCATACAAGTATAGACTAGATTGCCTAATTTGGAACAAAACATTGCATATTCATTTGAAAATGATTTGGAGTTTGCTACTCCCAAGTAGGCTAAATCGAGGATTTTGATGAATTGTTCCAATTCAAGTAATCCAACCTTCACCCACAGGCATTCAGGCAGTTATATCAAATAAGCAGTTAGCCTCATGGCAAGCATGCTTAACATGGCAGTCAATAACACACATGCAGTATACTAAAGCGTAAATACTCACAGTGTACTCCGAGCCAAAACAGAGAACTGGTTAGAAATCATGCATGATCCTAGTTCATGTTAAGATGGCTAATGCAACACATGCGAAAATGTACCTAAGATAGGCTTGGCTACCTAGAATGTCATGTGAAATGCAACTTAGTACATGTATTCAACTTGGAATTGAAATAAAATGCAGTTAGTATTATGCGCCGAGCCCGGTGCATGCAATACAGATGAATGGATGCACGCATGCAAGCATAAGGTATGCTAATCAAAATATGCCCTAAAACTAACCATCGTAAGCGGTTAAGTAAAAGGGAGAAAGAAATAGGGGTTGGAAGACATGCATCACATACACGCAC
Organism: Camellia granthamiana; assembly: GCA_036172215.1. Lineage (NCBI taxonomy): Eukaryota > Viridiplantae > Streptophyta > Magnoliopsida > Ericales > Theaceae > Camellia > Camellia granthamiana. The sequence goes on along the minus strand of CM069908.1, from coordinate 41,574,691 downwards.
GCTTATTACAACAATACGCCCTCTCGCAGGAGGGTCCGAATAAGAAGCTAACTAGCTAATCTAAACTAATTAAACTAATTATTACATCACCAAACTAATTAACTAATCCTAGTTAACTAATTAAGCTATTACAACACGAATAAGCAGCAAAACACATTAATTACTTAAATTACATAACCAAAGCAAAAACTAGCTAAGTAAATTAGCTAAGTAAAGCAGTAAACAGAGGTTCCCTCAGAGGGAGAAGATTGCATGCATGTCCGGTCGCCTCGTTCGGAAATCCATCGCGATGCCCCGATTTGCCTCTGTTTTCATTTGTTCTCAGAAACTTGCACCAAGCTCTAGAAAGCTTAAACTCCACCTTGGGAACCTGTGGGAGGGTGGCCGACCAGTTGTTGCTTTCTCCAGCCACCTGCCAACCACTTTTTGCTACTGCAAACCAGAAAAAGTGGTCGGCCAGCTAGTTTTTCTGGTTGGCCGACCAGTTGTTGCTGCATTTGTCCACTTTGCTGCAACAGAGAGCAAGAAAGGACATGTCAATGTATTTGCAAGGTATGTGTGCACAACTACCCTCCCTATCATTTCATGAGCTCAAGGGAGTTTGGTTCTCGACCCTCGGACCACCAATCGCGCATTTCAATACATGATGGCCGAGAGGCGAAGTTGCACAATTCAATATGAAATGAATGCACACATAAACACATAAGGCCTAGAACTCTATCATGTATGATCAAGAGCGTCGGCGACCGAGAATTAAGGCACGTTTCATCACTGTAAGTACAAAACGTCCCTCGTTTCTCGTGTTTGGACTGACACCTATTCTAAACAAAATGCAACACATAACATGGCATGCACAATGCTATGTAACATGGAGTATGCAAAAATGCAATGTGACATGATCAACTTAACAAAGCTAATGACATGCGAACAATGCTAATGCATGCATGCACAATGCAATGCTACAAGGGCAACTTAGCAATGTTAGGGACATGCATACTCAATGCAAAGAAACAACTTGGCATACACAATGCAAATAACCACATGGCATACTCAATGCAATGTAAGATGGCATACTCAATGCAATGAACAGTAAGCATGCGAACAACATGTAAATAAACATGTTAAATGGACTTAAACTAAAAGGGGGTAGACCTCAGTCAAAGAGTGACCAAAGTGGAAGTGTAACAACACTAAGTGCACTAACAACACTAAGTGCACTGAAATAAGGTATGGAATGATGCCAAATCACTCAATCAATACCAACATAGCATGCAAAGGTCCTTAAAGCATGAAGCTAGTAAAGAGGACTACAAATGAGGCATGCAATACATGGCAAATACGCATGAACCAACCATGGACAGAGCTGAAATAGGTCAAAATATGGACCAAAACATGCTGAGATGAGGGCTCAAAGGCCTAGGCAAGATGACATACATGCTAGGCCACAAACAAGGCAACAATGCATAACACTCAAAGGCACTTAAAGAGTGAATGAAGTGGGAACATGACAATGCTACAAGCTCTAAAATGAAGTATTAAATGATGCCAAATCATCTAAGTAGCTCAAAGATAGCATGCATGAGTCAACAAAACACAAAGCTAGTAAGGCCAATTGCACTACAGCTATACAAAGCATGGAGGATATGGCAAAGGCAATCCAAAACAGTCCTAGAACATGTCAAAATGATACTAAAACATGCATGGAAGGAAGCCAAAACAAGCTAGCATGAAGGACATAAGGCATGATGCATACAAGGCAAATAAGGTGGATTACACTACACCTATTAAGACCAAGCATGGGATGACTTAAACAACAAAAATTAGAGTTATATCATGGCAAGATAATCCCAAAAACACATTGAAGTGATGGCTCGCAAGCCAAGGCATGAAGGCATACGCAATGATTCATGTTAAGGCATAAAGGGGCAAACCCTCCAATGTATTGAATGAGTGAAAGATGCAAGAGCATGAGTATGAAACATGGATTGAAATCACATATGAAATGATGCCAAATCATTCAAATAGGCCAAGTAAAGCATGCTAGTGGACTTGACACACAAAGCTAATAAGCTAGAATGCACTATAGCTATACAAAGCAAATCATGCATGGCCAAAACAACCAAAATCAGAGCTAGAGCATGCTAAAACATGGACAAAAGCTTCTTGAAGTTAAGCCAAAAGCATGCTAGAATGACATGTTAAAGCATGATGCATGTTAGGCTAATTCATGGAAATGCACTATAAGTGCATAGAGCATGCAAGAGGTGACCAAACCAAACCCTAATAGAGGTATGACATGGCAAAACATCACCAAAAACATGCTGAAGTGGACAAAAAACAAGCTAGAATGACATGCTACTTCATGAAGCATACAAGACTAGTTTGTGTGATTTACACTACAAGTGTATTAGGCATGCATGGAGTGACAAAACCAAGTAAAAACAGTGGCATGCCATACTAAAACAAGCCTAAATACAAGCTAATATATGGCCAACATAAGCTTAACAAACATGCTCACACATGAGGCATTCAAGACAAGTATTGAAGACACAAGGAGAGGGGATGACCCTCTCCTTTTTGGGACCTCAAAACACCTTTCTCACCACTGAAATTCCTCCGAGTTTCAGTGGTGAGAAGGCCAAAACAAGGTGGTCCCAAAAGCTCATAAAGAAAGCACAAAAGCAAGGCCAAACAAGACCTGAGAGGGGGTAAACAACCCCAAATACAAAAGTGACCTTAAAAAAAGATCTTAAGCACCAAAATTTAGAACTTTTTACAGTAGGAAGTTAAGCTCAAAACAGCATGCAAATAGGTTCAAAAGCTTAAGCAAAATGGGGGTTTTAAGGGTTAGAAACTCACCCTTGATGACCACCTTCAAAGCTGCAACTCCAGGAGGTTTTTCAAGCTTAAACCAGTCCAAGAACTCCAAAAACAACCTCAAGGGACCTCAGCTCCAAGAGTATGGTGTTTGAGTGTGTGTTTGTGTGTTAAAGTAAGACAAAACTACACTTTAAGGCACAAAATAAGAACAAACAAGGAGATATAGATACAAGAGTGTATGTATATCTCAAACCTCCAATTTCTGAACCTAGAGAAGGGAGGAGGTGGTTCTCTCTTATAGAGAACCAAAAGCTAAAGCTTCTAGGAGAAGCTAAGGTTCAAGACCATTCCTCCATACACGTGTATGGAAGATGGTTCTGGTGCCCTCCAGCTGGCACAGCTGGAGGAAAATATCTCCAAAAAGGTGACAACAAGCAGCTGACCACTTAAAGTGGTTGGCCGACCACTTTAAGTGGTCTCCCAGAACAACAACTGGTCGGCCATGGTGGGAGAAGGTCTAGAGCATGAAAACAAGCAAATGGTGTGGTGGCCGACCACTTTTGATGGTCCAAAGATCAGGGAGACTAGTTGTCAGACCAAAAAACTGATTGGCAGGAAGAAAAGTAGTTTGCGGGGAGAGAAACTGGTCTCCCACCCTTGTACCACCTTCCAAACAAGGAAAACAAGGTTTGTACCCAAAACAAACCAAAATGGATGTAAGACGAAAGTTCGGGAGGCAAAGCGCACAGCCGGGAGCCTCGAAAACTAGCTGACAAGCACCAAAAGTGGTTCATGACCACAAAAGTGGTCTCTCAAACCACAGTGGCCCTCTAGGCCAAGGAAACAAGGTGTGGTTCAAAAACCACGCCAAACGGAGAACGTTAAGCGGTCCCGAGACAACGCGCGCGACCGAAGGCTTAAAAAATCGGAAACTAGTCTCCAAACTGGAAAAGTAGCCTACGACCACAAAAAAGTGGTCTATGACCACAAAAAGATGGTCTACAAGACCTCTCCTTTCCTCAAGCAAGGAGAACAAGGCTTGGTTCGCAAATCGAGCCGAAGCACAAAGAGTTCAAAGGCCCGGGGGCAAGGCTCTCAGCCAAAAACCCCGAAACCTCAGAGCGAGCACAATATGCACAATCACCGAGCGCTCAATCGATGACGTCTGAGTCTTAAGGTCAGTCAAAAATGGGGTGTCTACAGTGCCCACCCCTACTCTGTACACATCTTTTAAAAATAAAAAAATCTCAATGTATATCTTTTGAGTGAAAAAAAACTAAACCCTAGTTTATTCATTATTTATTACTTCTTCCATTATTTCTCACTTTATTTATTACACATTCTATACTCCTCTATTGCTTACAAAGCAATACTCTTAAACCAATAAAAGTTCAAAACCAAGTAAAAATATGCCTGGTAATAGCAAAAACAGTAATGAAAAAGTTAGTTTTTTTTTGCGATTAATTCAGAAAATTAGTGTCGAAATATTCTATTTTATTTGGAATTACAGTGTTGAACAAATCAATATATTTCGGAACTACAGTATCGAACAAATCAATCTATTTCAGAAACCAAGTGTCGAATTAAAAAATGAATTTTAGAAAACCAATGCCGAATTCCCAAAATCACAACTCTTCAAGAAAAAAACAAGGGTTTATTCCAATATGTCAATGCACTCGATAGAGAAAACGAAATAATACCAAATGCAATAATAAAATCAAAACAAAGTAATAGTTAACTCCAACAGATTTGGGAACTGGAGTGTCGAATAGAGGAAGAGGGTCTTCAATGGAGTTAGTGTCAATGGAGGTTCTTCAATGGAGTTTCCCTCACTGTCTTCATTGTGAATTGAAATAGGACAGACTGTTACTCTTTAACTTTGAATAGGTGTGTGGAAAGAGGGTTGAGTGTGTAGAAAGAGGGTTGATGTGGTGTGTATACAAGATATGAGTTAAGGGTATAATTGGAATAATTGGTGTGTGAAATGAGAACAAAAATTAATAATCAAATTACTAAGTGTATGTACTAAGAAAAGATGTGCATTGAAGTAGCTAGGTGTGGGAAAATAGAATTTCCCATATATTTTTTGAAAAAATTATCAAAATAAAAATATTTGGGATTAAAAATTACAATAAACCCTTCTTTAATTTTAGGAAGGTGCATGGTGCGGTTAGAAGTGGTTTGAGGATAAAATTATGGTTTGTTTTGGCAAGTAAGTAAAAGGGGGGAAATTATTTAATACTCCCGGAGCACCACGTGTCCATACTCTAAATCAATCACCAATTAGTTAGCCTCGTGTTGTTCCCCCATTCCCAACATAAATCGTGGGCCTTTGTGTCTCTTCACCAATCAAAGCCTTATGGAGCACCACGTGTCCATACTCCGAGAGTACTGAACAATCACCCATAAAAGGGTTTTTTTTTAATTTTTAATTTATTTTAGGTCATATTATCTCTTTATTTTTTTATACTTTTTTTTTTATAAAAAAATTCAAAAAGTCAGCTTTTAACTTACTTCTCAAAACAACCCTATAAATCAAATTATGAATAACGGATTGATAAATAATCAAATTGTAGTTTAGGTGGTTTTAATTTGCTAGTTGATTGAAAATAATCTTAAATAATTATTAAGTACTTGTATAATATATAATATTAATTGTATAACATTGTTCAAATATATAACACTAACTAATTTTACATAATATTTGGACAAATTACAAAAAAAAAGTCTCAGGATTTCGCTTATTTTTCAATTTAAATCTCAGGGTTTCAATTTTGACAAAACAAACCCTAGAGTTTTATTCGTATTTTAATGTGAACCCTCCATCCATATCAGTTTCATTGAACTAATAGAATCTGGACAAAATATTTAGATCCAAACACACATGTTCAAACACTTATATCTCTCTCATCATAACTCCATTTCGCATCATTTTTGCGTCGTTGAATTCACCTCATGACCTAGTTTTTATTCCAGCACTCATACACCTTGTTCCATCTCTTTTTGCGTGCCATCAGAGCTCTAAAAGTTGGCCAAAAATAAAATTTTTCTCTTCAAGTAAAATTTTCATATTCAAACCCATATGTTGAAGCCCTTGTATCTCCCTCATCGTAACTCTGTTTTGTCTTATTTTTGCGTTATTGGATTCACCTCATGGCTTAATTTTCACTTCAACCCTCATATGTCTTGTTCCACCTCTTTTTGCGCACTGTCAATGCTTCAAAAGTTGGCAAAAAATAAGATTTTTCTCTCTTTAGACAAAATTTTCATATTCAAACTCACATGTTCAAGCCCTTGTAACTCTCTCATTATAACTCCGTTTCGCCTCATTTTTGCGTTGTTAGATTCATCTCATGGCCTAGTTTTTATTTCACCCCTATGCACCTTATTCCACCTTTTTTTGCATGCCATCAAAACTCCAAAAATTGGTCCAAAATAATTTTTTTTCACTTTTTTCTTTCTTCCTATATCTTCTATCTCCATGCTTCTTTCTTCTTCATTCCTCATTTCTTTCCACAATTATTCTCTTTTTTCCTTTTCATGGCCTTTCCATTGAGCTCATGGTGGCCAACTAATCTCCGACGGTGGCGGTGCCATCGAATATGAAGGTATATGACTTACAAGAGAAGGGAAAGAAATATAAGAGTGGGGGAAAGGCCATGAAGGAAGAGGAAAAGAGAGAATAATTGTGGAAAGGAAGGTAGAAGAAAGAAGCATGGAGATAGAAGATAGACGGAGAGTGTGAGTGAGAGAGAGAGAGAGAGAGAGAGAATCTTATTTTTGGCCAAATTTCAGAGCACCGACAGCAGGCAAAAAGAGGTGGAACAAGGCATATGAAGGTGAAATGAAAATTAGGCCATGAGATGAATCCAAGAATGCAAAAATGAAGCTAAATGGAATTACGACGAGGAAGATACAAGGGTTTGAACATGTGGGTTTTAATCTGAAAATTTTACCCAAAGAAAGAAAATTTTTATTTTTGGCCAACTTTCGAAGCTCCGATGGCATGTAAAAAGAAGTGAGACAAGGCATATGAGGGATGGAATGAAAACTAGGCTGTAAGAACCTAAATTTTTAGACAACTAATTAGTTTGTTAATAACAATATTAAGTCAATTAATAGTGATTATTAAATTATTAATTTATAATGTTAATAGCATCATGATTAATACCAGTATTAAACTCTTTTAAATAAATTTATTTATCTTTATGTGATTAAATTTCTATGCCTAAATACAGTTGTGGAAACTAAATGATTTAAACAAATAATAACTAAATTAGTTAGAGGATAGTAGGGAGCAAAACATCTAGTGAATAAGTTATATATATTAATTTTATTTTGTACACACACACACACACACACACATATATATATATATATTTGAAGTCAGATTTTGGGCAGGGAAATTCGGCCCCCTCCTTCCCAAGAAGGCTGCTGGAGGCATGCCAATGCATGCTAAGCCATGCATACATTTACACTTTAAGCCTAAACATGTAGGTAATATTTCCCAAGCTAAGAGGAAAAAAATAAAAATAAAATAAAATAAAAATAGGCCTCCAAACTCCTACAAATAAGAACACTATGCAGCCATTCTACTACTATGGCTGAGCAAAGAGGAAAAAAAAAAAAGAAGAAGAAGAGAGAAAGTAGAAAAGAAAAGAAAAAGAGAGGAAGAGGAGAGGGTGGTTGGTGGTCACAATTTCAAAACTAATCTTGAGGATAGTTTGTAAAAGTTCTTGAGGTAGGAATATTCAATCTCTATCCTCCCTTAGATATTTTTTTTAAAAAAATTGAATCTACATATTAAATATATGCTAGAGTATGCATTGTTAATACATACATAGCAAGAATAACTCAACGCATGTTTACATTTTGATAGGATGAGAATTTCATGATTATATGATTTCTATTTCTTCTTGCAAGCATAGATTAGATGGTTTAGCAATTGATTTTATCTTCTTATGTGTTCAAATATTCTCCATTGTTTAAAATAATCTTGCATGAGAGTAAAATGAGATAAAGTTGGTTCACTTATACTTGAAACTTATATTTTCTTCACTGTTTCAGATTTTATCGGATGAAAAATGCTCTAATGAATTGAAAATAACATGTGTTAAAAATCAGTTTTTACTAGGAGTATTTATAGGTGTTCTATACCGTGTAAATTCTTTATAAAATCATTGGACACCATTTTCATACCGAAATAAATATTTGTTCTTAGTGTTGCTTACAACACAGTAGGAACAGTGACTTCAAACAGGTTCCATTTTCTCTGAAAATGTTATTTTTATGCACGACCACTTGGGATAGTTAGATATAAGAGTTATCTTTCATTTCTTCACAAAAAATAGATAAGTCTAAGAGGAGAAATTGCAATTTTACTAAAATGTAACAGAATCTGTCCAAGTTTCTTAATAAAATTATTTGACCATCTTCCATTGGTTTTCAGTCTTCAAGCTCTTCCGTAAATATGTTCTAAACTCAAATATATAGCAAAACATTTTGAATTTACCTATTTTTGACATCATTTGTGGCCCCTTTTTTATTTTTCAAACACAGAACACCTGTGCTGGAAGTTGTTGTAACTCACTGTCCTAGAAACCAGTTTTCTTCCAAATTTTATTTCTTCATTTTAAAATCGTTTTTAGCCTTGGTATTCTTCTTGAAATATTTTCCTAACTTAATGAACTAGTACCATTATTAATATCATAATAATTGAATTTTGGTCGCCATGGTTTTCATTATTTTTAGTCTGATCATTCAGTGTTGAAAATAATAAGTGTGAGAAATTCTAAGAAATTTTGTGATGACTCCTAAGACATTCTGTAATACTTATTTTGGTTTCCATACGTGGTTGTGTTGTGCTATATGAACCTTATGTCCCTGTGGTTTTCAAACTAAAACTCGCACATGCATCAAAATGTGATTCGACGAAGTAAAGAAACACGAAATTGAACTGATGCATTAAAAGTTAAAAGTGATGGAGTGAACCTGGTTTAGAGTCTTGCACAAGTGAGTTGTGAACCCCAACATGGTACGGGAAGGTATTTTGGCTGTTATCGGTATAGGCAATATAAGGTTGGTGGTGCGGGCATCACAACATAGACCGTTCCCTTGTGGTAGACCGTGATGTCATGACTCGGGTATGTAACCCTAGTGCGTGGGCATCATTAGTAGTTATAGCAAGTAACAATTGAATATTTGACCAAGGAGAGTCAGAATTGCCCGTGGCCATTGCTTAGCGGTTGAATGGAAATAGTGCTCCACGGTGAGTTACTTAGATTTACCTGATAAATTAAATCTATGTTAATTTAAAAGAAAAGTTGGCATTTTCCTTATAATGAAATACTGCTTCCGCTTATTGTTGTTCTTATTATCTATTGTTATTATTTCAACTGATAGCATTCTTGTTATGCTTATTAAATGCTGTTTGTTATTCTGTTAATATACTATATTCATTAATTGTGAGTATTATTATCGGGGTGGAAATTTTCGGGTTGTAGTATCTTATTGAGCTCGTCGCTCATTGGCATTCCTATTGCCTTGGCATTTTATGCCAGGTACCAAAGAAATTGAAAGAAACACCGAGGTCTTGGAAGGCGACATTCAGCCTTAGTTAACTTGAAGTATGCCAAAGTTCCATGAACTATTTTTCTAGTTTTCTTTTCTTTTTCTTTTTTTCTTTTTTTTTTGTATTTGTGTCTTTCTTTCATGTACTAAGACTAAGTTTTAAGTTCTATTGGAGTTGAAATTTAAGAACTTTTAATTTCTGTGTTGTTAATTAATGGATGATGGTAAACTTGGTGTCAACATTGACGAGGAGTTCTTAATTAAGAAAATTGATTTTAAGTTCTAAACCTTATTATGATGTCCTTAAATTTTGGGGCGTCACAAAGCCATGAAGTGAATCCAACGACGCAAAAATGAGGCGAGACGGAGTTATGATGAGAGAGATATAAGTGCTTGAACATATTTGTTTGAATCTGAAAATTTTGTCCAGATTCCGTTAATTCAATCAAACGGATATAGACGGAGGGTTCACATTGAAACACGGATGAAACTTTAGTGTTTAATTTGTTGAAATTGAAACCCTAGGGTTTAAATTGAAAAACACGCGAAACTTTGAGTTTTTTTTTTTTGTAATTTGCCCCATAATATTTTTTATATATATATGACGCTAATTTGTAATAAATTTTACATTCTAAATTTTTCTCACATTGGTTTTTACTTTGATATTAGAGATAAATAAATAAATATATATATAGATATATATTAACTATAGTGGAGCGGAACAATTTTGAAAGCAAATTATAAATTTCAAACTGTGAATCAAATTAATCCGCAATTAATGAGCAAATTGGTACGAATTAACAGTATTCTAGATAGTCCTAAATTTCATTACCAATGGAAATTATAAAAATAGGGAGGCTTTTATTTCCCCACCACTAGGGTGTAAATCTGGCCCGACTCGGCCCATATCGGACCCCTTGCGGGCTTCCGCCAAAATTTGGACTGCGTTGAGCAGGCTCACAAGCCAAAAAATTAGGCCTAGGTCCAGGTCCAGGCCCAGGGGTATTTGGGCCTTGGGTGGGTCAGTGGGCTTGGGCTTGGGCCTGGCCTCGGCTTGGGCGAGCTTGACCATTTTTTTTTGTTCTTTTTTTTATTTTTCTTACCAAAATTTTATTATTTTCCATTAAAAAAGACATTGGGCCTCGGGCAGGCCAGGTCTTGGGTTGGGCCTTGAGTGGGCTTTACTGGACCATAGGCTGGGCCAGGCGAGCAGGGCCCACGGGTTGAGTCGGGCTTCAAAATGATGGCATAGGCCCAGGGGCTTGAGCTAGGCTTAGGCCTAGGCCCAAACGGGTCGGGCCCACCCCCGGCTGCTTTGAGCTACCCACAAGTTGCGGGTCATTTTTACACTCCTACCCACCACACTGTGGAGAGCATTTTTTAATTCCACAATGAATATAAAGTGCAAAAATATAGGAATTTCTATCTACCGTTGCTCTCCACTCATATATAATTTTCGTTGTTCAACTATTAACTTTCAACAAAAATCAATTGTTGGATATGAACTATCGAATATGATTTGTATTTAAAAGTTAATATTTGAATTTTTTTTAAAATTAATATTCAAATTACATGATGGTATAAATTGAGAATTTTTGTAATATGTAAATCACCTTTGTTTGGTTTCAGAAAATTGAAAGTATTTTTGGTTTGTTTCTCAAAACATATTTTTAGAGAAAAAAATTCTAAAAATATGTTTGGTTGAAATTTTTGAAAACAAAATTTAAAAATCACTTTTCTCTCAACTACACATCAATCAATCATTTTTTCTCTCTCATTCCTCATTCTCGATCACTTTTTCTCTCACACTCATTTATTCAACTAGAAAAAAATATCAAATTATCTCAAATTCTAAAATTATTTTCAAAATATACAACCAAATAAGTTTTTAAATTTTCTAAACTCTCTCCAAAAAATTATTTTTGAAATAATATCTCAACACAAACCAAACAAGGCTTGGGTTTTTTGTTTTCCATATTTTTTGTTTTAGTAAAATTTTTTAATATATTTTATTTTTTAGATGTACCTAACCTAAATACACTTAAAAAGTATAATATTTATGAAAAAAATATTTACAAAATTCATCAAATACAAAAAAAAATATAAAAAAAAAATACATTTTTGTATTCTTGTGTATTTATTGAGTGTTTTAAATATTTTTTCACAAATATTTTACTTTTTAGGTGCGTCTAAGTTATGTGCATTTAGAAAATAAAAAATTTACTTAATTTTGTTTTAAAAAACTCACTAAAATATATATATATATGAAAAATAAAAAAACTCAGTTTTCAAAAAAAAAAAAATCAATCAAAACCAAACAAGGTGTATTTGAGAACTTGTTCTCTATCTTATTTTATTTTTTGAAAAAGTCATAAATTATTTTGACAAAAAATAAACCCTCAAAACATCTATTTTTTAATTTTTTAAATTTATTTTTTCCCAAAAGAAATCAAAACCAAATGAAAATAATAATAATTTATTCTTTTTTCAAATTTTGTACCAAATTAAAATTTGAAAATTTTGCAAAAGCATTGTAACAACCCACATTCATGTCTTAGTCATGCTTGCATGCATTTATATGTTTTGCCATGTTAAGTGCATTGCCAATCTTGCCTTGTTTTGCTTAAGTGTGTTGCATGCTTTGTTCCTTCTTTGCTGACCCCAAGCCTAAGTCATGCCAAGCCTAAGTCGTGTTAAGCCTAGGTTAATCCAAGCCGAGGTCACCTTAAGCCTAGAACTATCTTGGAACCATTTCCGGTTGACCTCCACCTTTACCCTAACATGTTGGCCGAGATGTCATCATCTAGGCCGAGGTGTGTATCACCGAGGCCGAGATGTGTATTATCTAGGCCGAGATGTTACCTTTGCGCCTAAGTGATCTTGTTCCTGGATCAGTACGACCTAGACCGAGGTGTGGCACATCTAGGCCGAGGTGTGGCACAGCTAGGCCAAGTGTTGTCCTTCCTAGCCGAGATCATTGTTCCCTTACTTGCCGATGCCTTGTCCTTAGCCGAGATCATTACTTGCCGGAGTGCCCTTGCCGCTTAGCTTGTTGAATACACTTTGTCCTCCACATGTCATGTCTTTCAATCACTTTTTGAGGAGAACCAACCCGGTAATGCCACGTGTCCGAGCTGAATGTTAAATCAGTCGGCAGAGAGAGAAACCATATCATTTCCATATCTTTGCCTTTGAAGAAAGAGAAGCTCTAGGAAGAGAGGAAGAAGAGTTCTTGAGTGAGAGTAGATTCCAAGCTTGATCCTCACACCTTGAACCGTTAGATCCTTGTTTTGGGATTAGATTCTTGATCTGCTCTTGCTGTTTTTATTGTTTATCTAGCTGCATTGCATGATTGAGCATGTTTTGAAAGCCATGCATTGCTTTGAAGTTCGGTTTTAGAAAGAGAATGTGACATTCATGTGTTCTTGAGGAAAAGCCATGATTTGATCCGAAAGCTTGCATTAAGATCCATGTTTTTGTGTTTGTTTTCCCAAGATCTTTAAGTATGGGTACCCAGGTCCATGTTTTCGAACTCATAGCATGAAATCCCAGATTTTGTATAAACAAGTTATGATTTTAGCATTCATGTTCATGTTCTTCATGTTCATCAAGAGGGAAACCCAGATTTTCCTGACTTCTTTTCCCTATATGTGGCCATCGCGACCACACCTCGGCAAGGAGGTGTGGGACCTCGGCAAAGACCTAGTTAGTACCCAGCATGTCTTCTTGACATGTAAAACAGTGTTTTAACTCCCAGCATGTTTTCCCGAGATCATTTGCATGCATGTAAGACTTGTTTTGAGAAGTGCATTCAGTAGACCTTGCCATGTGTTTGTAGGACTTGGACTTTTGCTTTGATCCCGACATCTCAAGAGCTATGTGAGTGGTATTTTTAATAAAGCTATGTTATAATGTTTTGATAAGCTTTGCTAAGCTTTGCTTTGAAAAGTATTTGATCAAGCATGAATGATTGTCCCTGTTTTGTGTATCAAGTATAAGCTTTGTTTTGGATGACATTCTCGAGAAGTCCGTACGTGCTAGGGGACTATAAGGATTTGTAGCACAAGTCCGTACGTGCCAGGGGATTTTAAGCATTTGTGGCACCAGTCCGTACGGGCTAGAGGACTATAAGCATTTGTAGCACAAGTCCGTACGTGCCAGGGGACTTTAAGCATTTGTGGCACCAGTCCGTACGTGCTAGGGGACTATAAGCATTTGTAGCACAAGTCCTCCCATGCTAGGGGACTCTAAGCCCATGTAGCACCGTCCTTTTCGTGCTAGGGGACGTTAAGCCCAAGTCGCACCGTCCTTTCGTGCTAGGGGACGTTAAGCCCAAGTAGCATCGTCCTTTTGTGCTAGGGGACGTTAAGCCTAAGTAGCACCCTTGTTGAGTTATCTTTGCCACCGACGGACTTTGAACGGGTGGATTGTTTTGTCCGGAATGTCATCACCCCAGTATATGTTGATGTTTTAACATCCAAGAAGCTTTGAAAGATTTGAATGATGAACTTGATTCATCCCATATTTTGTTACAAGTTATGTTATGTAATGTTTTGACAAGGACCTTAGGAATTATTCATTTAATCCCTTTATTACTTATACCATTCACTGAGTATCCAAGCTCACCCTCTCCTTATATATATGTAGATAACAAGCATGAAGGCGGTGACGCCGAGATGTGTTGTTTGCAAGATGATGTTTGATCCATGTTATGTCGGCAATATTTATGTCAGCAATCTTGAAGATTATGCTTCTTGGCTTTGTATTTCTTTTCTTTTGTATATGTCGGCTTGAGAAGCCTTTTGATCAAGATGTAAAATGTACTTTATTTTATTTGTTTTCAAGTTGTAATATTATGATTAAGATGTATGCCATATCATTTGATCTATGCACAGCTCTTATGGACTAATTAGATTTACATACATTGCTTCCGCACATGTAAGCCCCATATATTATACTCTGCTTGTGTGTGAATTTTTTAAAGTTGGCTTTCGGTAATCTCGGGTTACTGGCCATCATGGCACCATTCTACTAGGGGCGGAGTGGGGTCGTGACAAGCATACTCTAAAAGATTAACTGAATAGATTAAGGATTTCTATCACCCCTTTTGCCCCTTCTCATTTCTCTTACCTTTCTCTTTTCAATACTTAAACCACTAACATCGTCTTCTTTTTGCCTAATCCTAACCACTACCAACCACTGATGCAAACCTGTACCCCAAAATCATCTTCTCCAAACCATATTTAAAATCCTTATCACGAGCCACCGTTCTAAAGCTTGATTCACCGTTGCAAAACTTTGATCATCATTTTTCACTCTTTTTTTTTTTTTTTTTTTTTGCCTTTATTTTGTTGTTGTTGTTGTTGTTGATGACGACGACGACGACGACAACAATGAAGGGAGTTGGTTGTGGGCAAAGGAAGGGTACGGGTGAGCGGATGAGAGTTGAAGTGGAGTTGTTGGCAGTGAAAGAAGAGATGTATAAGGAAGAGCAAAGTTGGCAGAGAAGGATGGAGAGGCGTAAGGATGGTAGGAAAAAGGTGGTAGTAGCAAAGAATGGCGTGGAAGGGGTGGTCAACAATAGGATAAGGAATGAAGAGAAAGAAGTAGAAAAAAGAAAGAATGGAAGAGAGAGATGAGGGATAAAAAAGAAAAATATAATTAAAAATTGTTGGGGTGTTTTTATTTACAATACAAAACATGCCAATACACCCCTTGTTTTTTTTTTTCATTACAATTTTATTAGTATCTAAAATTATTATAAACTACTCAAACTCTAAAAATTAAAACTCATATTCCACTCACCCATCCCCACAATCTCCATTGGTCCACAACTGTCGTCACCTATCACTACCACCACTCTCTTTACTACCTTTCCCCTATCCCATCAGTCGATGTTACCACTCCATAGGCCTTCTCATTCTACTCGAACTCTTTCATTTCTCCTCTTCCTTCTCCACCACCTTCTCTCCTAGCACTCTTTTGCCTCTTTTACTATTTCTTCTGTCACCTCACCCTCTCTCGTAACTCATTATTCCTTTTTGCCACCCCACTCATTCCTTAATAGCCATTGTAACATTATTTTTGTTGTAAAAATTATGTACTTAAATAAAATAAATAGATTCATATGTAACACTTTTAAATTTTAGAACAATAAACATGTTGAAAAATTACAAGTAGATGGAACAAAATTATAGAATAAAATAAAATGGGAAAAAGGAAGCAAACCGAAGCTTGCACTAGACAATTTCCTTAAAGCAGATTCGCTGCCTCACCGGTTGGGTGCTGGAGGTTCTTTGACATCTGTCTCCCAGGATATGATGGTTAGACCAGCTACAACAATGCACCTACTGTGTAGCTTCGGCAAACAAAACTCGGGCAACAACACTCTATCACTAGGAAGAATAAAAACTGGAGGAAAACTTTTGGAAGAACACAAAGAAAGCAAAATTTCTGGTGTCAAAACTGAAGGAGAAAGGCCTCATTTTATATACATGGAGGGAGAAAAGAAGAGGCTTTTTTCATCAAATACAGGATTTAACTCTGTGAAACTGTCAATAATTAATCTGCAAAACTGATGGATTAATCCATCATGAATTCATAGGGGTTACACATTTTATATATATGGATGTATAATACCTATAATCCTGCAACCACATATTTGGCCTGACCCAAAAAGATTAAGATAGGTGGGCCAAGAACCCGGCCCAACCCCCACACTTAATCCAGTCCAGCAAGCCTCAAGCCTCAAGCCTTAAGCCTAAGCCCAAGATCCACGATCCATGACCCACGGATCACGGACCACGGACCCACCACGGCCCAGTCTGGTCCGGGAAAGTGGGCGGCGCGCCCGCCCGCACACGTTTGGTAATTTTTGCATAACCAACTTGGACCATAGTCTTAGTCCAAGTCTATCCTTGAAGCATCCATAACTCCCTTCCTTCGGAAAATTTGGATGCCTCAAAGGGCTCACACCGTTAGGCAAAAAATGGAATTTAAATACCCATTAATGCTCTTATTTACAATCAATGTGGGATAGAAGGTTTCACACATTTCCCAACACCTCTTTCATAAGACCAACTTACTGAGTCGATTTCTAATTCAAATCTTAATAGTTTTTGGTCATTTTTTTTTGTGGTGTAAAGATTTCACTACAAAGAATTTAAACCCACTTTAATCCACCTCAATTGAGGATTGGCAACCACTTTAATATTGCATTAAAGTCATAAAAAAAATCATTATTTTCCAACAATCCCCCACATGAATAAAAATTGACTGAATAACAACAAACAGGCAACGCTTAATAACAAAGACTCGAAGAGAGAGTGCAATGAAATAACCCCTGCATCAGAAAAGGGTAGCTTTTGGCTTTGAACCCCTCTTAGTGAAGTCTATCGAGTTTACTGGCTGCCCAATGAACACGAAGTCTTGAACTGTTCTGCCATTTATGTAAACTAAGATAACAGACCTCACACAGGAATTACTCTAACCATCGTTCTGTTCTCACTATTGTGTCCAATTTAGCCCTGGAACACTAGCCTGGTTTAGTGAGTGGTTTAAAGAATTTGGCCTTGTCAATTCTCAACAGACCTCATGCAGGAATTACTCCAACCATCGTTATGTTCTCACTGTTGTGTCTGGTTTGGCCCTGAAACACTAGCCTGGTTAAGTGAGTGGTTTAAAGAATTCAGATTTGTCAATTCTTATGGAAGCGGCCCCACTTCACACTCACATAGGTGACTCTACTTGAGTATCTTGCTATACTCAGCTCAACAACTCAACACACTAGAGTCATTAAGAGTTCAGCTTAACCTCTACACTTGCAGATATCACTGATAAAAGGAATGACTGGAGATTTAACCTCCTCAGTGACATAGCACCGTTACACGCAATTGGGTTGTCCCATTGAACCTAGATCTTGGAATCTCCAGTCAACTAGGTTGGGTTTCCATTCTGGTAACACATTACACTAAAGGGCTTAAATCCATTCCTTCTGCCACTTCTCTATTAACAATCGATTTAACCCTTTGGTAGTGGATCCGTAATATTGTCCTTAGACTTCACATAGTCTAAAGTGACAACTCCCTTAGAGAGTAGTTGTCGTATGGAATTATGTTTACGATGAATATGTCTAGACTTTCCATTATACATATTACTCTGTGCCCGTCTAATAGCCGATTGGTTGTCACAATGAATACAGATGGCTGACACAGGTTTCGACCAACGTGGAATATCTTGGCGAAGCCATTCTACCTCTTTTGTTGCTTTATCCAATGCTATAAACTCCAATTCTATCATTGATTGTGAGATACACGTTTGCTTGGAAGATTTACAAGACACAGCTGCCCCTTCAAGGATGAACACATAACCACTGGTGGATTTCGAATCCCTAACATCAAATATCCAATTCGCATCGCTACAGTCTTCTATTATTGTTGGATATCTGGTGTAATGCAGTCCATAATCCTGGGTGAAACGGAGATACCTTAACACCCGAACGATATCCTTCCAATGAGTGGCATCGGGATTGCTCATATATCTACTAAGCCTGCTAACTGAATAGGCTATATCTGGCCTTGTACAACTCATTAAATATATCAAACTCTCAATAACCCGAGAATATTCTAACTGAGAGACACTCTCGCCATTATTCTTCGTCAAGTGTAGACTTAAGTCTACCGGTGTCCTAGACACACCTGTATTTGATTTACCAAATTTCTCAAGTATTTTCTTAACATAGTGAGATTGAGAAAGTACAATCCCATCAGATGCTCTACTAATCTTAACACCAATAATTACATTTGCAAGGCCCATATCTTTCATGTCAAACTTAGAGTTTAACAATCTCTTGGTAGTTCTAATCATCTCATCATTACTACTAACAATGAGTATGTCATCAACGTACAGACACATATGACATAACCTTTGTCAGTGTCTTTGACATATACGCACTTGTCACACTCATTGATTTTGAACCCATTTAACAACATAGTGTTGTCAAATTTCTCATGCCATTGTTTAGGAGCTTGCTTCAAACCATAAAATGATTTGACAAGCTTACAGACTTTCTTATTTTGTTGTGGAGCTAAAACCCCTCGGGTTGCTCCATGTAGATTTCTTTATCTAAATCTCCATTTAAGAAAGCTATCTTTACATCCATCTAATGTATCTCCAGACTACGTAAAGCTGCTATTGCAATCACCATACAAATGGATGTAATCCTTGTTACAGGTGAATACGTATCAGAGTAATCCAAGCCTTCTCACTGCCTGTATCCTTTGATAACTATCCTAGCTTTATACTTATCAATTGATCCATTCGCTTTCATCTTTCTTCTAAAGATCCACTTACTTCCCAAGGCCTTACTGCCTGGGGATAGATCAACCAACTTCCATGTATGGTTCTGTAAGATGGAGTCAATCTCACTCTTAATTGCTTCTTTCCACAAAGGACTTTCAGGTGAAATCACAGCTTCATAGAAAGTTCGAGATTCTCCCTCTAACATATAAGTCAAGAAATTCGGACCAAAGGACTTTGCAGTCCTAGCTCTTTTACTCCTTCTTGGCTCATCTACTTCTGCAGCTTGATCATCTGTGTGATCATTGTCACCCTCAACCTCTTTCATAGAACTCGGAATCCCTTCTTGGAGACGACAAGGAAATACATCTTCAAAGAAAGATGCATTTCTTGATTCCATGATAGTATTCTTGTGTATATCTGGAATAGCAAACTTAAACATAAGAAATCAATATGCACTGCTATTATGTGCATAGCCAATGAATATACAATCCATTGACTTCGGACCTATCCGAACCTGCTTGGGTGTAGGCACCGCCACTTTTGCAAGACACCCTCATATTTGTAGGTATTTATATGAAGGCTTGTGGCTTTTCCACAACTCATATGGAGTCTTCTCTACATTCTTTCGAGGTATTCTATTAAGAATGTAATTCGCGAAGAGAATTGTTTCCCCCCACAAGTTCTGTGGCAACTCAGAACTTATTAACATTGCATTCATCATTTTTTTTAACGTCCTATTTTTCCGCTCATCAACACCATTTCACATAGGGAAATAATGCTGTAGACACCTCATTTTTGACCACTCATAAGACTTGGGCGCTTTGTTCCGAACACCCGATGATGAAAATTATACTGTGAAATCTTTTGAATTCTTAGCGAAGAAATTTGGATTCAAGCTCTAATCCCAAACCTTACACTCCATTTTGGCCAAACTATTTTAGACCTTAAAACCCTCATTTCAAAATATTTTTCTAAATGCTTCTACGATGTTCTGAGGTTAGCATTTTGTTTAAAACATTGCACTTTTCGGTAAACCGAGTAAGGACAAAGTGGAAATAAATGGAAGGGATGTGAATTCTTTGAAAAATATTTAAAACATCTTATTTATAGGTTTGGAGTTGAAGGAAATAGGAGGGGAGGAAAGAAAACTAGTTTAGGAAAAAGTTGAGCATCAAACCATTGAGAAAGAATGAGTTGCCTTCACTAAATTAGACATATTTCTTTGAACACTTAGAATTTAGATATAAGGTTACCACCATTGGAAAGTAGACTTCCAAGGCTTCAATTTAGACTCAAGAATCACCTAAAACTGAGTTCGAATGAGAGAGATGTGCCCATTTGAAGTCGGGCCTAAAATGTAGATTTTTGGACCTGGCCGGGGTCCAATTAGAACCAGCCGTGGCTCATTTAGTCCCGGCCGGGTCTCAATGAAAACTTTTCCAGAGTTACTTTTTTGGCCTGACCGTGTGTTTTTGGGCCCGGTCGGGTCTCAATAGCGCCAAACAGACATCTGGCGGGAATTAGCCAGCTGTCCATTTTTGAAGATATTTTTGACCAAATTGGATCAAATTCTATAAATAGACCCCCTGTATTTAGATTTTAAGGTTAGAAGATTTTCCTAAGGGCTTTGAGGGAGATGGAGAGCTAAAACCATCTTCCTTGCTTCCTTTGACCCTCAAACATTCTTGAACAATACATACACAATACATATGCCATTAGAGCTTGTTCTTAAAGCTTTTTGTTAAAGTTTCAAACCATATTTCATAAACTTGAAGGTGTTTGGAATCAAGTTTGATCAACAACCAAAGCTTGCTCTCTTCAAGAGGTATAAGCTTGTCACCTTTTTCCTTGCTTTCATTTCAATGTTTTTCAATCTTTTTCTTGTGTTTTCCTACTGTTTTGGATCCATTCCAAGTGTTGGAACTTGGGGTTGAAGAGCTACCAAAGGTAGAGAGGCTTAACACCCTTTCTTGCACTTTATCCCATAGATCATACCCTTTGTTTTTGCACTACTTTCTTTGTTTTTTACACTGATTTTCAGAGTTTAAAAAGGCTGAAAAACATGGTTTAAAAGTCTCAAAAGTGAAGGGGTTAGCCACCTCTCCTTGATTTTGCTTACTAGCTTTATATCTCTTACTTTTGTCTATCTTTTTGTGCTCTTTAAACACACTTTTAGCCACTGTTTTTGGGCTGTTTTGGGATTGTTCTTGGGCTATTTTGGACTATTCTTAGGCTGTTTTGGGAATGTTCTTGGACTGTTTTGGGGCTGAAATATGTGATTTAAAATTGCAAAAAGTGGAGGGGTTAGCCACCCCTCATTAGGCTTTGTTCCATAACTTTTTATCTACTCTTTTTACTTACTTTCTCTTGTTTTTAGCTACTGTTTTTTGCATTTTAGGAGCTGTTAAGGGCTGTTTAATTCATTTAAATAGTTTATGCTTTGAATATCATACTTGTTGTATTGTAAGTCCTCATGGCTTCAGTTGTTTGGCTTTAGACATTGAGTAATTTGAGTTGATAGCTTTATTTACTTAGTTTTCATGCGAAGAGTTTCATTTTAAATAATCAACTTCGCATAATCATTTCTGCACCCTTCCTTCTTTCTTTTTTTCTTTTTTTCTTTTGTTCGAGAGCTATTTCAAACAAGTACTTCTTGTTCAAGGCATGAGAAAGAGATCTATGCTTAATGGCTTAATCTCTACGGAGGTTCATCGTCAATGTATAGTCTCTCTTTCATGCTATGGATCACTTCTCGTTTGACATTTCTTCTCATTTAGTAGACTTAAATATCACTTTGGACAAATTGATTAAAGAATGACAAGGACTAATAAAATTGACCTAAAATCAATGAAATCAACATAAAGAAGATGAATAAAATTGGTTGGATTCGGCCGGACATTATGCCGAGTCCATCGCTTCGAGAATTGTCATTTATTATCCATGATATTTTGACGAAACTTGAAGCGTGTCTATCTCCCTCTTTGAGCCTTCATGATAAGAGGGAGGGGTGGTTTTCCATTACATTTATTCAATTTTGTCCAAACGTGTTCGAAATCATCAAGCCATCAAATTGTGCTTGTTGGTGGTTTCGAACTCAAAATTGTTATTCTCTTGAGTTTCCCATGACAGAGAAGAGCAGAAGGGATAGATAGGGCGTAGAAAGGCTCTGTTTGCACTGTCCTCACCTTGGAGCACAAAACAGATTTTTGACCTACATTTAGGGCTGGCCGGCCTTATTTGGAGCAGGCCGGGCCTCATTAGGGGCCGGCCAGCCAGCCTCCAATGTTTGGAAAAACAGAGTGTTTTTCAAAGAAGCAAAGGGTAATGGCTGAGGGTGAGGCAGAGTAGTCTGGGCAAACAGAGCAACTTTTGGACACTGTGCATGCAATCACTGTGCCTCATTTTACTTGTATTCATATTATTATCTTATTATTGTAATTATTTTTTAAGTTTTAATTATTATAATACCCTTGTTGTAATAAATTTGATAGTTTAGCCATTCATTTATTATTTGTTCCAACCTTGTAATAGGTGGTTAGTTTAGCTAATTACGCATTTGAATTTGTAATAGCTAGCTTAATCACCGGACCCTTTGACACTTATTCAAACCCTCTTGCACGAGGGCAAATATGTAATAATTGTGTATGTCTTCCAACCCCCATTTCTTTTTCCCTTTTATTTACCCGCTTATAATGGTAGTATCATATTTACTTAGCATTTTTCATGACTCGCATCCATTCGTCTTACACGCATAAGGGTTCGACTTATCATTCTAACCAATGTCAATCTCAAATTCTTTGCTCGAATACGTGCTTTATCGCATGTCTTGAATTAAATCACATGCCATGTTAGTAGTCAAGCTTATTATTTGCATAATGTGTGCGTTGCATTAGTCATATTGCATTGTTTAGGAGCATGCATTTCTTCTAATTGTTTTGCTTTGTTTGGCGTGTCTTGGAGTACTAGGTGAGCATTTATTGCTTTAGCATATTGCATGCGTGTGATTGTTGCCATATTAAGCATTCTCCATGAGGCTAAATGCTTAAATGATATTCCTGTTTGAATGTCGGTGGATGAAGGCATTTTACTTAAATTGGAATAATTTGATTAAATGTATATACAAACTCACTTTTTCAAGTGACACGTATTCAAAACACTTTTTCAAAACAACACATGAAATCAGAGTGTTCTAATTTTTGCAAATTAGTCTATACTTATGTGCGTCACATAGTAATGCTAGTCTAAATCATCGGAACAAGAGCATATAATGTAAATAAGAATCACATCATGATCAGTAGAGGCCGATCTTTGATCGGGCAAGTGAGGTGCTCACTTCATGACCTTCCCCTCTCGTACTTAAGTTCCCGAGCCGAGACAATCTTGGTGATGACAGACACACGGCCTTTGGCATGAGTCACGAGTTTCCTAAATTTTCAAAAAATATTTAGGTGACAACTCTGTATCTGACAAAGCAATCCATTT
This sequence comes from Camellia granthamiana, assembly GCA_036172215.1. Taxonomy (NCBI): domain Eukaryota; kingdom Viridiplantae; phylum Streptophyta; class Magnoliopsida; order Ericales; family Theaceae; genus Camellia; species Camellia granthamiana. Next base: position 41,551,519 of record CM069908.1, on the reverse strand, counting down.
TTGACATTTTGATTCAAACATTGATTTTCCAAAAAAAATTGTCAAATTTGGACTCTTTTTGTGTTTTCACTGTTTCACATTGCACTTGTAGAATTAGATTCACATCACGGGAGTTTGAACTGTAGGGCTAGTCATATCCGAAAGGAGCACGAAAAGCAAGCTACAAATGTGCTTTAGTTTGGTGGATAATCCAAAATTGAGCACAAATCTCAACAAATGGGGATTCATACTCATCACCACGATCACTTCTTATAGCCTTGATCTTATGGCTTAGTTGATTCTCAACTTCATTCTTGAAAAGAATAAATTTATCAATTGCCTTATCTTTGCTTTTAAGCAAATACACATAACAGTAATTAATGCAATCATCAACAAAAGTGATAAAGTACTTGTTGCCACCACGTGATTGTACGACTTTCAAGTGTCACACATCTCTATGTACTAAATCTAAAGGCTCTGTATTTCTTTCAATAGAATGAAAAGAAGTCCTTGTCAATTTTGCTTTTACACAAGTTTCACACTTGTGATTTGGATTAATCTGGAAAAATGGTATGTGATTGTAGCTTGGTTTTCGTGCTCTTCGAAGGGGTTTAGTCTTATTGGATACGATAGCCCTACAGTTCGAACTCCTGTGGTTCTGCATCTGGTTTCACAAGTGCAATGTGAAACAGAAAGAACACAAATGAGTCCAAATCCAACAAATCTTTAGAAAATCCATTTATCATCAAAGATGTCAAAAATGGATGCATCACCAAAGATTTTTGGAAAATTTAGGAAACCCGTGACTCGTGCCAAAGGCCACTTGTTTGTCATCACCAAAGTGTCTCTGCTCGGGAACTTAGGTATTAGAGGGGAAGGTCATGATTTGAGCACTCCACTCACCCGATCAAAGATCGGCCTCTACTAATCATGATGTGATTTTTATATACATTATATGCTCTTATTTCGATTATTATGCTAACATTACTATGTGAGGCACACAAGTATAGACTTTTTCACCTACTTTGGAACGCTTTAATTTCATATTTGTTTTGAAAAGTGTTTTGAATGTGAGCTACTTTAAAAAAAGTAAGCTCACATGTACATGTATCAAACCATTCCAATTTAAGCAAAATAGCCTTCATCTACCGGCACTCAAAAGATATATCAAATAAGCACTTAGCCTAATGGTAACATGTTTGATTATGGCAACACAAACATGCATGCAATTTGCTAAAGCAAAAAATACTCACCTAGTACTCAACCGAGGTAAGCCAAATAGAAGAAATTAGTTAGAAAAATGCATATCCTAATATGCAAATGACTAATGCAACACATATAAAATGCAACTACTAGGTTCGGTTTATTACATGACATATAGCTCAATTCAAAGCATGCGTTTAGTGCACATATTCAAGTAAGTAAGAAATGGTAAAAATGTTAGAATGATGAATTGAACCCTATGCATGCAAAAAATGGATACAAGACATGGTAACGACATAAAAATGAAAAACATGATGCTACCGTTATAAGCATATAAATAAAAGGGAGAAAAAAATGGGAGTTGAAATGTGACTACCCAAACCCGGTACCCAAAGGTTCGGCGTCGATAATTCTAAAATTTCTATAGTAGTAGCACAAGCGGATAAATTAAATAGATTAAAATAAAATAAATGGACACCAAAAAGTTTATTTAAAAGGAAAATAGTCATTTGAGCTTTATTTTATTATAAGAGTCCGATCAGAATTACAGATAGTAAATGAATAAAAAAAAAACACTGCGATCTATTCCCAATCTTAATCCCTCTAAATCTCTTCACCTGAAAGGAGATAATAGCTATAAGCACATGGTAGAGTGATAAATATTATACAGTGAGTATGAGGGTACATAAATCACCATGGATAATTATTTAGGCCAAAATAGTGAACAATTTAGTTTGAATAAATAAATTACTTAAACTATAAAATTTTAATTCAGAAGTCATGTGAGCAAAATAATCATAACCATGGTACAGAATAGAATAGAACAGAGGTCACTGAAGTGACAATCAAAGCAAATGTCAATGGATCCATGACAAACAGAGGGCCACAAAGTGACCAAACAGAGACCAATGGTTTATTTAAGTCCCCCCAGGCATGAGACTCCCGTGGTGGTACTTATAGAAAATGATTGTTTACAAAATCATTGTCAAATAATTTCTAAAATTTAAATAAACATATCCATGGGTTTCAATTTAAGCAAATAGAGTTAAGAAAATAATCCACGTAATCAAATATTAATATAATTTATAAAACACAAATTGTGTAAAATAAATTATGGTAACTCAAAACATACGTGAAATATGTTATGGTAACTCAAGATATAATATAACTCAGCTTAATATTGACCCTTAGCCTTTATTTTTCTATTACAACTCCTAGCTACTATCACGTTGTACCCTAGTTATTTGTATACTTACTTACATTTTTGAAGCTCACTGGTACCTCACTATTTATAGGCTCCAATTTCTTGCTGGCTGGACAAGGTCCTAAGGTCTATTGCTGCCACGTTGCTCCCATTCTCATTTACGGTCACGTTTCTAGTTTGTTGGTTTACGAGGAGTGATGCCACCTGTAGGCTTGATTTCATTTTTTTTCTTTCTTTCCTGACCCATTTTCATTTCTTAATTCTCTTTTAGTTCACTAATTAACTTACTAATAAATTCTCTCTTTTTTTTAACCCCTATATTATTGTCATTATTATTATTTTATTTTATTTTATTTATTTCTTTTTAGTTGAGTGTCATAATTGTCCTCTTCTAAATAGAAGTTTGTCCCCAAACTTGACATACCTTGGTTTTCGAAGAGGTATGGGTATTTGGCTCGCATTTGGCTTTCAGTTTCCCATGTTGCTTCTTTGACTCGATGATTCCTCCATAAGACTTTTACAAAGGGTATAGTCCTGTTTTGGAGAACCTGATCACGACGATCGAAAATTTGCACTAGTTGTTCTTTGTAAGAGAGATCTTCTTGAACTTCCAGGTTCTCATAATCGACAACATATTCTGGATCTCGGAGATACCATCGAAGCATTGAAACGTGAAACACATTGTGGACATTGGATAGTTCTGGTGGCAGTGCAAGGCGATATGTCACAGGACTAATCCTTTCTAGTATCTCGAATGGCCCGACATAACGTGGGTTTAACTTCTATCGCTTTCCAAATCGAATGACCCCTCTTGTCGGTGAGACTTTTAAGAAAACATGCTTTCCTACTTGAAACTCCAAGTCCCGTTTTCGTATATCTGCATAGCTTTTCTGGCGACTCTGAGTAGTGTAAATTCGCTATTGGATAAGTCAAATTTTATCACTCGTTATTTGCACGATTTCAGGGCCTAATAGTTTCATGTCTCCGACTTCTGCCCAATATAGAGGTGATCGACATCTTCTTCCTTACAATGCTTCGTATGGTGCCATTTCGATGCTAGCTTGATAACTGTTGTTATAGGTGAATTCCACTAAAGGTAGGTGCTCATCCCAATTACCTTTAAGGTCTAGCATGCACACACGTATCATGTCTTCCAAAGTCTGGATTGTTCTTTCGAATTGTCCATTAGTTTGCGGGTGATAAGCAGTGCTAAATTTCAGAGTGGTTCCCAAGGCCTCTTGCAATTTGTTCCAGAAGTGAGACACGAAGTGGGGGTCTCGGTCAGACACGATTGAGACCGGGGTGCCATGCAAACGAATGATTTCCTTGATGTATAAAGTGGCAAAATTATTAAGGGAATTTGTGATTTTGATTTGTAGAAAATGCGTTGACTTCGTCAATTGGTCTATTATAACCCATATTACATTGTTCTTCAAGATTGACTGAAGCAGCCTAACCACGAAGTCCATAGTAATGTGTTTTCATTTCCACTCAGGTATAGAGAGTGGTTGCAGCATTCCTGCAGGTCTCTGATGTTCTGCTTTAACTTGTTGACAATGCAAGCATTTAGAGACGTGGCTTGCTATGTCTCTTTTCATTCTTGTCCACCAGTAGTGTTCCTTCAGGTCGTGATATATTTTTGTATTGCCAGTGTGGACCGTAAACCTCGAGCTATGAGTTTCTACCAACATTTTCTTCTTGAGTTCCAGAATGTTGGGTATGTAAATTTAATTTTGAAATTTCAGCATCCCATTGCTTATAGTGATGTCTGGATCAGACATCCTTCATTGCTCTTCGTACTTTTTCTTCAACAGTTTATCTTTACATTGGTGTGCTTTAATTTTTTCAATCAACGCGGGTTCCACGATTATGTTGGCGAGCAATCCATTGGTCTTGCGGAGGACGAGGGTACATGCCAAACTTCTAGTAGTCTTTCGACTCAACGCGTCTACTACCACGTTAGCTTTGCCTAGATGGTGGTGCATCCCTACATCGTAGTCGTTCATAAATTCTAGCCACCGTCGTTGCCTCATATTCAGCTCCTTTTGTGTGAACAGATATTTAAGACTCTTGTGATCAGTGTAAATTTCGCAGGTTGCACCATAGGGATAATGACGTCAGATCTTGAGGGCAAAGATAGCTGCTGCCAATTCTAGATCATAGATTGGGTAGTTCTTCTCGTGAGTCTTTAGTTGACGCGAGGCATACGCAATGGCTTTTCCATTTTGCATAAGAACGCAACCCAAACCATTATATGAGGCATCGCTACAAATTGCGAACCCTTCCTTTCCCGTAGGGAGTGCTAGTATAGGAGCTATCACAAGTTTGCTTTTCAACTCTTAGAAGCAATGTTCCTGCTTGTCAGTCCATTCAAAGGGTGTGTTCTTCTGAGTTAGCCGGGTTAGGGGTGATGCTATCTTCGAGAAATCTTGTATGAAGTGTCTGTAATAGCTAGCTAGACCCAAGAAGCTTCGAATCTCGAACACGTTAGTAGGTCATGGCCAATCCATGATTGCTGTAACTTTTTGGGGGTCAATCGAGATGCCATTCTAGTTAATGACGTGACTGAGGAAGTGTATACTAGTGATCCAAAATTCGCATTTCTTTAACTTGGAATAAAGTTTGTGATCACGTAGTGTCTGCAGAACTATTCGCAAGTGGTGTTCATGATCTTCTAGTGATTTGGAGTATATGAGAATGTCGTCAATGAAGATAATGACGAACTCATCAAGACAAGGTTTGAACACCCAATTCACGAGGTCCATAAAGGCTGTTGGAGCATTTGTGACGCCAAATGGCATGACGAGGAACTTGTAGTGCCCGTAACATGTTCTGAAGGCAGTCTTTTCGATACTTTCCATTTTGACTTTTAGTTGATGACAACTGGAATGCAAGTCGATTTTTGAGAATACTTGCCTTGAAGTTGATCAAACAAGTCATCGATTCATGGTAGAGGGTATCAATTCTTGATGATGACTTTGTTCAGCTCCCGCTAATTGATGCATAACCTCATCGTGCCATCCTTTTTCTTTACGAACAGTATTGGAGCTCCCCATGGTGAGGTGCTTGGTCAGATGAAGCCTTTGTCCAAGAGTTCCTGAAGTTGGGTTTTTAGTTCTTTCAATTCTGTCATTGACATGCGATAAGGAGCTTTTGATATTCGTTGTGTACCAGGTTGGGTTTCAATCGTGAATTTTGATTTCCCGGTCAATTGGGGTACCAGGTAGGTCTTCAGAAAATACATTCGGGAATTCTCGAACCACAAGGATTGCATCAAGTGTGGCGGCCTCTTATTGAATATCAATCACATAACACATACAATTACAACAACCCTTTCTTAAAAGTCGTTGGGCCGTTATGAAGGATATAACGCATGGAGGGGTAGAAACTCCAGTTTCATTCAAGGCAAGCTCTAGCTGGTTTGGTAACAAGAGGGAGACCTTTTTGGCCTTGAAATCAATAAAGACGTGGTTGGCAGCCAACCAATCCATTCCTAAGATCACATCAAAGGTACTAGTGCAAAGGGAAATCAAGTCTATGTGTAAGGTTTCACTCTTTAAGGATATAGTACAAGATTTGTACACGTTTGTACCAAGGGTAGAATTATCAAAAGGGAAAGACACAGATAGTATATATCCTAAGGGTTCGGGTGTTGATGTTAACTTGAAAGCAAAGTGTGGTGCAACAAAAAAATGAGTGGAGCCAGAGTCAAAGAGAACATGAGCTAAGTGACCACAGATAGAAAATGTACCTGACACAACGCTCTCAGTAACTTTTGGATTTCTAGGCACCAAGGCAAAAGCTCTTCCTTGGCATTTTTGGTCCTTCTTCACTTCTCCAGGTTCCACGGGTTTTGGGGCTGGTCCAAAAGGGCCTACCATAGGATTGGTAAGCTTTGGGCAATCTCTCAGCAAGTGGCCAACTTGACCACAATTAAAGCATCCTCCCGTGTTTCGATAGTATCGTCCCCAATGAGTTCTCCCGCAAGTAAGGCAATTTGGAATGGCGCCACTTCTGGGGTTAGTAAGACCTTGATTGCCTGAACTAGTTGAGCTCATATTTACCTTCTTCGGAGGTGATGCACTAAATCTTTTGTTGCCTTTTTCCCAGAATTGCTTTTTTTGGCTCGTTTTTTGGGAACGTGAGGCTTTAATCCCTTTTTTCGCAATGTATGCTCGATCCACCACCTTCGTAAAGGTTGGTAGTTTCAAAACCTCAAGCCTATCCTTGATTTTAGCATCTAATCCTGTTTCGAATTTCCTTGCTTTTCGAGCTTCGGTGGGGATGACATATGTCACAAATCGAGCTAGTTGCGTGAACTTGCTCTCGTATTCGGCCACCGTCATGGTTCCTTACTTTAGATGTATGAATTCCGATGCCTTTTGTTTCCGCAATGAATTTGGAAAGTACTTTTCATAAAATATTTGTAAGAATCTTGCCCAAGTCACGATTTCTTCTTTTTCCAGGGTAAGAAGCCATCATTCCTGTGCATCGTCTTTAAAGGTGAATGTGACGAAGGTTACTTTCTGTCTTTCTATACAAGGTAGCGCACGAAAAATCTTCTCCATGTCTCTGACCCAAGCCTTTGCTACCAGTCGGTTTATACTGCCGGTAAATGTGGTGGGTTTTAAATCCTGGAACTATTTTATCGTAATTGGCTCTTCTCGCCGTTCGGGCATTCCATTATTCATGTTGGTTTGTAGGGCTCGCAGAAAACTAGTAACTACTTTTTCCATGATTTGCTCCATTGGGTCGGCACCGCTAACCGACGATCCGGTTCCATTTCCATCGTTAGCCATTACTATAGGGCGAAAATGGTTAGTGGAATAGTCATTTTTTTTTTGGAACCAATTATTACATATTTAATCATCGCAATATTATATCTATGATTTACAAAGATACTATAACAGCACATATATAATTTACATGACGCTTGTCTTACTTATGCAAAAGAAAAGATGTTAGTACAACATACATACTTAGATAACAGTCAAAAGTTGGTATCTAATCCTATTAATACAAAAACATAAGGATTAGACTAATCATGGTTAGGTCACAAAAATCTCCTGGTCGACTATCTAAAATAGACCGCTAGGCAGCTATGAGAACTGGCTCTGAAAAATTGGGCCGTGAAATAACCCCACAAACTCACTCTATATGAGGAACTCAAACTCCCAGCCATTATGCTCTATCCCAAAGCATCGTCATACCACCCGGACTATATAGGCAGGAACACCGTGATCATAACCCCAAAACTCTCATCCAATAATTCGTACAGGTATCTCTAAGTATGACACATTGTCAGTGAAATCCACAGTTGGGACATGGCTAATATACTGTGGGGGAGATGTCATAGTGCGTATGTGGCTGCTAGGGTATACGTGCCCTCTCCTCTCAGCAAAGCCTAGGGGCAATGGTGCATCCAAAAAGTGCAGCTGTCCTAGATCCGGAGCAAGACCAACAATGTGGGTCGGCCCAATGTATCTCTCGCGTGTGCTGCCTTGGCTAAGTCTCCAAAATAAGAAATCATCATCGGGGTCAACCTGAAAGTATACAGGTCTCCCCATGAGCTGGTCAAGTGTTGGGTGGGATTGCCTGACAAGACTCTTTGAATCTCCCTAGCCCTCTAGTAGGTTCGTGACACAATGAGCTCCTGGGGGCTCGAACCAGAATAACTCCATCAGATTTGCCATTCCCTACAACACAGGAAAACTTACCCTAGAAATATTTATAAAATGGTTTAATCGTGTTAGACAAACTAAAGTTTTTTTTTTTTCAAAAACCATTGCTCTGATACCACTTTTGTCACGACCCAAAACCGGTACCCAAAGGTTTTCAGCGTTGCAAGAAGACAATAAAACATAAATAATTCTAAAATTTCTGTAGTAGTAACGTAAGCGGATAAATTAAAATAAAATAAATGGGTACCAAAAAGTTTATTTAAAAGGAAAATAGTTATTTGGGCTTTATTTTATTGTAAGGGTCCGATCAGAATTACAGATAGTAGATGAATAAAAAAAAGCACTGCGATCTATTCCCAATCTTAATCCCGCTAAATCTCATCACCTGAAAAGGGGATTACAGATTATACAGTGATTATGAGGGTACACAAATCACCATGGATAATTATTTAGGCCAAAATAGTGAACAATATTAGTTTGAATAAATAAATTACTAAACTATAAAATTTTAATTCGGAAGTCATGTAAGCAAAATAATCATAGCCACGGTACAGAATAGAATAGAATAGAGGTCACTGAAGTGACAATCAAAGCAGAGGTTAATGGATTAATAACAAACAGAGGGCCACAAAATGACCAAATAGAGGCCAATGGTTCATTTAAGTCCCCCAAGGCATGGGATTCCCGTGGTGGTACTTACAGAAAATAATTGTTTACAAAATCATTGTCAAATAATTTCTAAAATTTAAACAAACATATCCATGGGTTTCAATTTAAGCAAATAGATTTCAAAAAATAATCAACGTAATCAAAATATTAATATAATTTATAAAACACAAATCGCTTAAAATAAATTACGGTAACTCAAAACATACATAAAATATGTTATTGTAGCTCAAGGTATAATATTACCCACCTTAATATTGACCCTTAGCCTTTATTTTTCTATTACAACTCCCAGCTACTATCACGCTGTACCCTAGTTATTTGTATACTTCCTTACATTTTCAAAGCTCACTGGTACCTCACTATTTATAGGCTCCAATTTCTTGCTTACTACATAAGGTCATAAGGTCTATTGCTACCATGTTGCTCCCCTTCTTGTTTATGGCCACGTTTCTACTTTGTTGGTTTATGAGAAGTGATGCCACTTGTAGGCTTGATTTCTTTTTTCTTTTTTTCCTAACCCATTTTCGTTTCTTAATTCTCTTTTGGTCCACTAATTAAATCACTAATTAATTCTCTCTCTTTTTTTAACCCTTATATTATTGTTATTATTATTATTTTATTTTATTTTATTTTTTAGTTGAGTGTCACATGGAAGACATACATAATATTACAAATGTGCCCTCATACAAGAGGGTCCAAATATCTAAGTGTCTGAATTAATTACTTATTACAAATCCAAATGAATACTATCTAATAGGGGTGGGCAACGGTTTATCCGATCCGCAAAAACCGCCCAACTCGCCCAATCTGCATACAAATGGGCGATTTCGCAAATATAATGCAGGCGGATGCGGTTTGAAATATGGCATATTTGCGGGTTGCGGGTTTAACCCGCACCCGCAAGAAACCGCCCGCACTTTTATTTATTTATTTATTTATTTATCTTAACCGTTAATTTCATTCATATATCCCACCTAGATATTTTTGCCCAAAACAAAACACCCTTTATTCTTTAAACTTACTCTAACATTATATTTGCTAATAGTATTATATCAACTGAAACTGAATAAATACTGATCATATTATTATTGTTACATAATTGAACTTGTCTCGGATGAAGTGTGATTTGGAATTTTAAATTCCTTAATGAATATGCAGTTATAGTTTAGGATTTTGAAATATGTACTTGTATTAGTTTATGATTTGATTTAAGATTTTGAATGATTTGTTTATGTTACGAATTGATTTTGTTTTGTTTTGTTTTTAATTTTATAAGTTTTAATTCATTAATTATTAATATTGGAGCATTTTAGAAAATGGAGAGAAAAGGGTCCAAAATAAATATTTACAAAATGGTAAAAAAATAAGACTCAAAAATAAATTTTTGAAGAAAAAAGTCAAATCCGCAAACCGCCCGCAACTGCCCACACATCCGCGAACCCTATCCGCACAAACCGTAAACCGCATTGCGGGCGGTTGCGGGTTGTCTTTTCCCCAAACCGCATAGATGCGGGCGGGTTCAAACCGCTCCGCAAACCGTCCAAATCCGAACCGCGAACACCCTTACTATCTAATATATTACAACAATACTATTACAATAATTACAACAATAATATGTAAAGAATGAACAAGGATCCCACATGCACCGACGAAGACAGCCCTCAGAAATTGCTCTGTCTGCCTCCTGGGAAACTGTTTGGTTTCACCCTCAGCCACTGCTCTCTGTTTCAACAAAAGTGCTCTGTTTATCCGGCCGTGCCCTGTTTTTTTCAAAAGTCTCCTGTTTTTGAGCTCTGAGGTGAAAACAGTGCAGACAGAATATTCCTAAGTCATGTTTGTCCTTTCTGCCATTCCTTGTCATGAAGATACTCAAGGAAGGATTGAATTCGGTCTTCGAACCATCAATTGTTGCAAGTTGATTGCGTGATGATTTGAGAAGCAAACGGACATGAATTTATTAAATACCAAAAAAAAAAAAAACTAACCATACCTCCCTCCTATCATGAAGTCAATTTCAAGAAAAGGGGTAGACATGCTTCAAGAATCATAAAACATCGCGAATTTAGTATGCGATGACTCTAGAAACGACAGATTCGATATAATGTTTGATTGAATCTAACCAATTTTATTAACTCTTTATGTCGGTTTTAATCCAATTTTAAGCCAATTTTATTAGTCTTTTTCATCTTACCTCTCCATTTCTTATCTTTTATTCCATTTTGTCCAAAAGTGATATCTACGTCCACTAAGTCCAAAAGCAATAAGGATAAACAAGTATAGCTTAACCCGAGAAATGAACTTTCCAAGCCCTTTTCTACGGGGGAAATCACAAAGAAGGAATCAAACCTATTCCCCGAGCGATAATGAACTCGGAGTCAAACCCGAGAAGGCCGATAATGACCTCAAATCCAAACTCGATGACAAGTTATAATGAAACCTTTCTTTGAGATTTCCAAGGGTCTAAGTTAAAAAAACTAGTCCCTTAGAAACAATGCACCGACGATTAAGAGTAGTATCAAACAAGGGATCGTTCTCAACATAAGGGAGATATAATGCCCTGGTAATAAATCTTTGAAGAGATTAAACCATTTAGCACATGAGGGGTCTCTTTCTTATACTTTGAACGGTAATCCTGTGTCGGATACAAACCTTAGTCAAAAGAAGCAAAGAAAGGAGGGAGGTTACAGAGATGATTATGTGAAATTGATTATTGCAAAAGTGAGATTATTTACTTGAAAACTAAGTAAACAAGACTATCAACTCAAATGGATTGGTGTCTAGGCCTAAACAACCAAATCCATGAGGACTTACAACACTATAAGCATGAGATTCAAAGCACAAACTAATTAAATGATTTAAACAACCCTTAAAACTCAAAAAAACAGTACCTAAAATCATCTTAAAAAGAGTACACAAAAAAAAAAAAAAAAAAAAGAGGACGCAAAGCTAGTAAGCAAGCCTAAGCACTTTTGGGACTTCTAAATCACATTTTTTTTAGCCTTTTAAAACTCTGAAAATCAATGTTTAAATCAAAGAAAAGAGTGGGAAAACAAAGGGTATGAGCTATGGGATAAGGTTCAAGAAAAGGTAATTAGCCCCTCCACCTTTGGTAGCTCTTTAACCTCAAGTTTCAGCACTTGAAATTGATCCAAAACAGTATGAAAACACAAGAAAAAGAAAGACAAAGATTGAAATGAAAGCAAGGAAGAAGGTGGCAAGCTTATACCTCTTGTAGAGAGGATGCTCTTGTTGTAAACCAAACTTGATCCCAAAGCACTCTCAAGTTTGAATTATGGTGCCAAAGTCTCAACCAAAGCTCTAAGTCCAAGCTCTAATGGTGTATATGGTGTGTATATATAGTTCAAAGATGATATGATAGCACAAAGGCGACTTGCAAGAGAAGAGGGAGCTCTCAAATGTCTTGTTAACTCTTTGAAATTTTGCTAACCCTCAAAACAAAGGTCTGAGCTCGTATTTATAGAATTTGAGGCAAATAGGTCATAAATATCTTCAAAAATAGACAGTTGGTGGATTCTTTCCAAGAACAATGTTTGTCACCCAACAGGCACGACCGGATCTCAATGAGGCACGGCTGGCCCCAAATGAGGCACGGCTGGGCCCCAATGTGGCTCCCCCTACCTCTCTGTTCTAGGTTCAATGCAAGTTGGCACAGTGCTCAAAAATGGGTTTCTGAGGTAAAAACATGTAGCAATCCCGGTTTTGACCGTCTATTGTGATGTCCCGGACTCGGGTTTGTATGGTTTGAATGATGGTTCATGCCTTGTTTCCCTTATCTTCCCCTCATTATTGGTTATTGGGTTGTAGTTGTGTGTTTGGAAAAGGTTGGTTGCTTGTTTTTCGAAACTTTTAGTTGCCCAGAATTTGGCTCTTCCGCTCGAGCGGGGCTTTCTACGCTCGAGTGAGATTCTGAAATTTTGCTCTACGCTCGAGCGGGCATTCGAGCGCTCGAGCGAGGTCTCTGTTTGCAAAAATACTAGAGAAGCGTATTTTACGCTCGAGCGCAGGGTTTCACGCTCGAGCGGGAGTCTGTGTCTGACGCTCGAATGGGGCTTTCCACGCTCGAGCGGACCGTGTTTTATGAGTTTGAAAAAGTGACATTTCAGATCACTTTTTGCAATCCTTTCTCTCCCTAAAATTCTCCAAGATCCATATCTAGAGCTTCTCTCTCTAGAAATCATCTTCTCTCTTTGATTTCTCCAAATCTATTGGGATTTTGGTTATAGTTCCTTCATCAAAATTGTATAACTTCTTGAGGGCTTCGTTATTTTCGGTGGAGATCGAGTTTTGACACCGTAAATTTTGGGATTTCATCTCTATTCTTCTTCAATACTTGAGGTAGGAATTTTCTTTGAGTTATATATATGTTTTTGCAAGATCTAGATGATTTTCGAAATCATCCTTTAATTAGTTTTGAAAATTAATTGTTCATTCAAGAAGATGAGTGATTTTCAAAGTGGGTTTACTTCTTTTTCCTTTAAAAATAGAAATTTAGAGTTTTTGAACTATGTTGATGAAAGAAAGATGTTTTTGGTGAGATCTTCTCAAATATTTGAAAATGAATGGTTTTTAGTGAGAAAACCTAGAAATTGGGGATTTTTAAAAAAGATATTGAAAAACTTTAGAATAGGTTGTTATATTTATTTTGTGTGCCAAAATAAATGATGTTTGAAAATTATTTATTTATTACATATAAATGATGGTTTTTCCATAGAATAAGAGAATTGTTGAAGTTTTGGAAATTGTTGTTTAAAAGTGTTGATGTAGTCTTAAAATGACTAAGTTGTTGGAAATGTTTGAAATGTGAGAATTATGTTATCCCTCGGATGAATTGAAATAAAAGTATTTATTCATCTTGTGAAATTGCATTGTATTATTAATCATTACATTGGCATATCAATTCATTTGATAATAAAGAATTTTGAAATTTGATTTGAAAACTTTGTATTTAGAAAAGAATGTTAAGAAACAAGTTTTCATGAAATGATTTTGGGGTAAATACGGTGGTAAGTCTTGAAAGGTGGTGTAGATTACAGGTGTCGAGCCTTCCAACTAACACTGGTAAAAATGACAAACTAGAGGTGTCGAGCCTTCCGATTAATACCGGTAAAAATGAAAAATTGGTAGTACATGTATAGTCTATTTGCAGACATCGACCTAGGGATTTACAAAGTTGTATTTACCGCCCCTTAATTAAAATTGATAAATGTTGAACAGTTGAAATTGCATGACATTATTGAACATGATGGTTTTCAAAAGATAAAGATGTGCTTTATTTTCAATAGGGCATGGCATGACATATGCATTCATCTCTTAAGACTTGTATAAAATGTATATACTTTGTTAAGGATTTCCTACTGGGTTTTATGCTCACCCTATGGGAATTTTGTACAGGAAAAGACATGGTGATTCCGCCTAATTGAAGGTGTGGAAGTGTGTGCTGAGAGCACAATGTTCTCAATTGCTGTGACTCTGATTGTAAGCCAAGGGCTTTGTATGTGTGGGTTTGAATAACTGTTATGTGTAACCGGGCTTAAGCCTTGGAAACTTGTAAACCCTTGGGGGTGTTTATTTGCTTATTTACTTGTTGTTGGATTAATGTATTATCGCATGAGGAACTATTTACATTATGAAATGTAAGTGTGGAATTGTATGATTGGTTTTCCTTAAAAAGGGCCATGATTATTGCATTGTCATTTCGGTATGAAAATTGGGGTGTTACAAAACATCTTGGGTATGAAAGGTTGAGATTATTTAGAGTTCGAATTCGGATTCCTTTATTAAGAATTCAAACCACTTATACAACTAACATTCATCATTGAGTGCTCGGAATAAAGCGCCCAAGTATTACGGGCGGTCAAAAACGGGGTGTTTACAGTGATCTAACTTGATTAATCTACGCAACGAGTCAAAATTTACATGACCCAATCTACCATACCATAAATTAAGGGACTCAAGTATATAAGCAGAAGAAGAAGCTTTCTCGTTAATTTTAGGGATAAGAGTCATTACATTGAGCTTAAACATATCATTCGACATATACCCCTTTCCCACATAGACCCCGCTCTTGGTCAACACGACCTTATCAGCCTTAAAAACCATGCAAAAGCCATGTTTATTTAAGAGAGACCCCGAGACAAGGTTCTTACGAACGTTCGGCACAAACAAGACATCGTTCTGAGTCAGCCCTTTCCCTGAAGTCATCTTTAGGACCACCTTGCCATTTCCCTCAACAGTTGAGGTCACAGAATTCCCAATGAATAACTTCTCACCGTTCGAAACCGGTTCAAAAGTTGTGAACATCTTCTTTTCTGCACAGATGTGGCAAGTGGTCCTATTGTCCACCCACCATTCATTTGGGTTGGACCCCACCATGTTCACTTCCAAGATGACAGCTGACAGATGCATGTCGTCCACATCTTGTGATAAATCCTCCATTTCAACCATGTGGGCACGACTCTTGTTCTGTGGAGGGTACTTCTTGTAGGGTTTCTTCTTCTTACGGAAGTCAATCGCCCGATGCCTATCGCTTCCACAGTTGAAGCACTTTCCATTGAACCTAAAAGTAGGTTCCTGCGGCTTGTAGACTGGCCTTTTGGAGACACCGCCTCTTGCCCCAAGCTTTGAGCTTTTGCATGTCGATGGTTTCTTCTTTATGCTCGAGGATTAGCCATGCTCAACCACGATTGCTTTTACTGTGGAGGTACTCCCCCCCCCTTTCTTCTTGTTGTCTTCCTCAATACGGAGCCTGGTAACGAGCTCTTCAACTGTCATCTCCTTTCACTTGTGCTTCAAGTAGTTCTTGAAGTCTTTCCAGCTGTTAGATAGCTTCTCATTCAGCCCAGCTGCCTGGAATGATTCACTCAGAAACATTCTCTCTACATGAATCTCGTGCAAAATTACTTGGAACTCTTGAACTTGACTAATGACTGTTTTAGAGTCCACCATTTTGAAGTCCAGAAACCGGCAAACGACAAATTTCTTTGCCCCAGCATCCTCGGTCTTGTACTTCTTGTCCAAAGCATTCCACAGCCAATTTGTCGACTTTTTAGCATAAAACACGTTGAAAAGTGAATCTGCCAAGCCATTTAGAACATAATTCCGACAAAGGAAGTCTGACTGCTTCCGAGCATCTAAACTCATGAGCTTCTGCTTATCTTGCTCATTCTCTTCCATGGCTGGTGGATCTTCACTCAAAAACCTCACAAGGCTTAACAACATCTTCTGCTGCCACCTCTCGAAATTAACTCCCGTGAACTTCTCTGGGTGCTCATGATGGTTGAACAGGCCTCCCGAAATAGCAAAAGCAGCAACAGGGTTGACCATAGAGGTCACAGCAACCGGGTTGACCATAGAGGTCACAGTAGTAGGGGTTGGCAAGCTAGTTGCCCCGGGTTTCTGATCCCCACCAACATTAGCAGCAGTAGCAACATCGGTAACAGTTGCCATTTCTAAAAAATACAATGGAATTTCACTATTTTGCCTTTCCTGAAATTAAACTTAACACTAGAAAATCCCGAAGTTGAAAATTTAATTCAAAACTAGTCTCGCCACTTCCCTATAAACGAACATGGTTAGGAATGTTTGCAGGAAGATTGTAAAGGTCACATTGATCCCACTTAAAACCCAGTTAACCTGAGACAAAATTTTCAAAAGCATGTTGACTCCTAGTTCATGGAAAACAATTTTTAGAATTAAGTTTTTCAAGGGATGAACTAGGTTAACACAAACCAAGTTCCAAACTTACATGCAATTTAAAAATTGCTAACTAAATACAAGCAATTAAAACAAATTTCTATAAGAGATACAAGCAAACAAAATGCTTTAATACATTGGTAAATAATCACAATTAAAACTCAAGCAAACAAGTGCTTCAAATTTAGTCCAAAAAATTCCTTTCAACGCTTAGGTATTCCTATTCAACACAAAGATTAGTAGTCCAAAATTTTGATTTTACATCCTAAATAGTATTCATTTGGTTTTGTATTTGTTTTTCCAATCCCTTTCGCATAGATATTCCTATAAAGAAGGTTAGCAGAAAAACACAAGAAAATACAAACCAAATAATTTCAAGAAACTGTAAATATAATAAATTAATTGAAACTATCTTGTTAGTGTAAATAGTTGTCATACATTTATTGTGTAAAGTAAAGCACACCATTATGTAAAGTAAAGCAAACCATTATTTTGTTTCTGCTTTCGGTGCTCCTTTGGCATCCTATGTACTCTCCTCTCTATAAAAGAGAGTGAGCTTCCCTTTGTGTAATAGACAGAACATACACATTCAATATAATCAATGCACTCAATTTATTCCCTCTCTCTCTCTCTCTCGCTCTCTATCAATTCATCTTTCATGGTATCAGAGCCCAGTTATACACTTCTGGCATTTTTCGTTTTTGGTGCTTAGTCTCATACACAGTGGCACTACACCAAATAGCTCGGAATCACCTCACGATTCCAACGGCACCACGCCCGTCACCAGAAACGCCGTCACACGCCTCCACGCGCCACCTTTGTGTTCGGCGCGTCTCAGCTTCCGCCGTCACTCGCACACGCGCCTTCACGCGCCCTTCGTTGCCTGCTCACGTCAACGTCTGACGATAGCCCTGCTTATTCATGCGCCGCGCCTGCTGCTATGCGCCTCATGTGCGCCGTTCCGCTATTGTGCACCCGCGTGCGCCAGTGTGCTCCCGTGCGCCGCGCGTGTGCCAGTCTGCTACGGTGTGCCGTACGCCCTTTCTGCTATCGTGCTCCTCACTGCAACCTGCGATCATGCGCCACTGACATCATTTTAGCCTCTGCTGACGTCATCTCTACACAGCACACCTTTCCTAGCTATTTTTGACCTTCCGGACTCACTGGTACACTCTATTTTACCTAATTTTGCTCCTACAGGTCTGTTCCTATTTATTTAGCCCTACTCAATTATTATTATGGATCGTCATGATGCCTCCCATCCAATTTCTGTTATTCTCAATGATTCCAACTATGTTCTGTGGGCCCAAGCCATGTCTTCCTTCCTCAAAGAAAAGAAGCTCTGGCATATTATCACCGGGGATGTGACGCAACCGGTGAAAGACACTAATGCAACTACTACTGCTACTGCTACTACTACTGCTACTACTACTGCTACATATGAAGACTGACTTGAGGAATGGGACAGTAAGAACTACTAGATCATTACCTGGTTTGAAATACCTCTGTTCCTTCTATCAGTCTTCAGTTTGGTTGTTTTTAGCTTGACTCTGTAACCACTCTTGCAAAAGACATCTGGGATTTTTTGAAAGAACAATACCAGACTACTGGTTTTGCCCATCAATATCAACTTCAGAGCCAACTTCACCGCATGCGCCAAGAATCCAGTCAGTCTATTAATGACTTTCTTTCTCAAATGTATTCTGTTTGGGACTAGCTTTCTCTCTCAGAACCGGCATGGCCTCACCGAGAAGGTGCTGCTTTATTTACTACCTATTGTAATTAGCAGCGGTTGGTTCATTTTCTCATGGCTCTCACTCTCTCTTTTGAGCCCGTGTGTGCCTCTCTTCTTCATCACCTTCCTGTTGCCCACTTTTGAACAAGCTATTTCTGAGTTGCTATCTGAGGAGACTCGTCTTGGTACTCTCCAAACTCATCATGTGGACTCTGTTCTTGCCACTTCTCAGTCCCGGACATCATTTACCCAGCGGACCATTGCCTGCCTCCATTGTCAGAATCGGGGCCTTCCTTCAACACATCTCCTGGTCCATTGCCCCGTCAGATCCTGCCGATACTGCAACAAACTTGGTCCTGGTTATCTGCAATAGGATTATTTTCGCAATCCATCCCGATCATCCTCTACTAGCTACTCCTCTCGTGGTGGTTCTTCCCGGGGGAGCTCTCATCGTTTCGGGAATCAGTCTCATCGCACTGCTGCTACTGCCTCTGAGGATTTCTCTAAGTCACCTACTCCGTCTACCTCTCTTTTTTCTCAAACTGATGTAGAGGCCATGTTCAAACAACTTCTCTCCACCTCTGGTACACCTCCTCCTACTGCTTTGTCTGTGATCCCAGGTAACTCTTCTTAGTATTTTGACTCCGCCTGTTGTAATCATATGACCTCCAGTTCTACTATATTTTCTTCCATCTCTTCATCTACTCATATTCCCTCAATTCATACTGCTGATGGTTCTCTCATGTCTGTCCGTCATGTTGGTACTGTTTCCACATCTTCTTTATCTTTACCTCAAGTTTATCATATCCCTGCTCTCATCTTAAACCTTATTTCTATTGGTCAATTATGTGAGCTTGGTCTAACTGTCACATTTTCTGCTACTGATTGTTTGGTGTAGGACCCTCAGACGGGACAGACTATTGGGATCAGCCGTAAGCATGAACGTCTCTATGAACTCATTCACCTTCATGTTCTTGACTCCCCTCAGATCGCTGCTCCTGTATCTGCTTCCTCATTATCTCCTTTTCATCTTTGGCATTGTCGCTTAGGGCATATTTCTGTTAGTCGCTTAAAGTCTTTGGTTTCTAGTGGTCAATTGGGTCATGTAATTCCAAATACTTTCGATTGTATATCCTGTCAACTTGCAAAACAACCTGCTTTATCATTCAATAAAAGTACTTCTGTTTCCTATGCACCTTTTGATCTTATACATTCGGATATTTGGGGCCCATCCCCTATTACTATTATGGGGAGATCTTGCTATTTTATTGTTTTTATTGATGATTTTTCCCGGTTTACTTGGCTTTTTCTCATGAAAACTCGGTCTGAACTTAAACACCTTTATTATAGATTTGCCAAAATGGTCCACACCCAATTTTCAAAAATCATCAAACTTTTTCGCTCTGACAATGCTATGGAATATCGGGATTCCGATTTTCTTTCCTTTCTTCAGAGTCATGGTACACAGCCTCATCGTTCCTGCTCTTCTTCCTACCCTGGAAACTTTTAGGAGGAAGCTGCCCTTACTGCTGTATACACTATCAATTATGCTCCTACCCTTGTCATCAATAATCAAACTCCCTTTGAACGTCTGCATGGGACTCCCCCTCCATACACTAATCTTCGGGTTTTTGGCTCTGCTTGCTTTGTTCTGCTTCAATCCCATGAACACACCAAGCTCGAACCTCGTTCTCGTCTTTGCTGCTTTCTTGGATATGGAATTGAACATAAAGGCTTTCGCTGTTGGGATCCTCTCTCTAAGCGTCTACGTATCTCCCGACATGTCGTTTTCTGGGAGCACAAAATGTTTTCCTCCCTATCCTCCTTTCACTTACCTGCACTTTCCGCTAATGTCCTGTTTACTAATCCTTCCATAGATCTCTTCTCTGATGACTTTGATACAGGTTCCTCCTTCATCGAGACGCCCTTATTGACCCCTGATCCCGTCCAGACTGCTCTCCCTGAAGGTCCACCTCTCATTGCGGCACCTCGTTCTTCTCCTCCTTCTCCACCGGCTCTTCCTCCCACCAATCCTCCTAGGAGTCGACCACACCGGGTAACTAAACCACCTATCCATCTTCGTGATTATATTGTTGGGTCTGCTGTCTTTTCTACCTATGAACCTACCTCCTATCGTGAGGCTTGTATTAATCCTCTTTGGCAGCAAGCTATGACTGATGAACTCAAGGCTTTGGACAAAACTCATACTTGGGATCTAATTGATCTTCCTCCGGGCAAGACTGCGATTGGCTGCAAATGGGTTTACAAAATCAAGACTCATTCTGATGGCTTTATTGAACACTACAAAGCTCGTCTTGTTGCCAAGGGTTTCAATCAGGAATATGGTATTGATTATGAGAAGACCTTCTCCCCTATTGCTCGGCTTACCTCTGTTCGCAGTTTGCTTGCTGTTGCTGTTGCTGTTGCTCGCCACTGGGAGCTCTTTCAGATGGATGTCAAAAATGCTTTCCTTAATGGTAATCTTCTTGAGGAGGTCTACATGCAACCTCCACCTGGGTCCACTTTTCCATCTCATAAGGTTTGCAAACTACAGTGTGCCCTCTATGGCCTCAAGCAAGCACCCCGCGCTTGGTGCGCTTGGTTTGCTAAGTTCAGTTCTACCATTCATGACTTCGGATTCACCTCTAGCTCCTATGACTCTACTTTATTTATACGGCCTACTCATGGTACCACTCTTCTCCTTCTTTATGTGGATGATATGATTATCACTGGTAATGATGCAGCTGGTATTCTCCACCTCAAACGTTTTCTCTACCGTCAGTTTGAGATGAAGGACCTTGGTACTCTTAACTACTTCTTAGGCCTTGAAGTCTCCCATGATTCTACTGGTTCCTATTTGTTCCAGGCTAAATATGCATCCGATCTTCTGGCCCGTGTTGGTCTTACCGATTACAAAACTACCTCTACTCCAATTGATCCTCAGCTTCGTCTCACTCCTCTCGATGGGGATCTCCTCTCCGATGCTATTCTTTATCGCCAGCTTGTCAGTAGTCTTGTCTATCTAACTGTGACTCGTCCTGACATTGCCTATGATGTTCACATTGTTAGTCAGTACATGTCGGCTCCTCGCACTCCCCATTATACTGCTCTACTTCGCATCCTTCGCTACCTCAAAGGCACTCTATTCCATGGCCTCCACTACTCTGCTTCCTCCTCTCTTGAACTGTGTGCTTTTTCTGATGCTGATTGGGCTAGGGATCCTACGGATCGACGCTCCACCACAGGTTTCTGTTTCTTCTTAGGGAATTCTCTTCTTACTTGGCGTAGCAAGAAACAATCCCTCACTGCCCGCTCTAGTACCGAAGCTGAATACCGAGCTCTTGCTGATACTACTCAGGAACTTTTCTAGCTTCGCTGGCTCCTTGCTGATATGGGTGTTTCTTCTTCTGGCGCTACCTCTCTCTATTGTGACAATCAGAGTGCCATTCAGATTGCTCACAATGATGTTTTTCATGATCGCACCAAGCATATTGAGGTTGATTGTCATTTCATTCGCCAACATGTTACCCGTGTCACTGTTCTGCTTCGCCCTATTGCTTCTGTCGATCAACCTGCTGATATCTTCACCAAAGCTCATCCTCCTGGTCGCTTCAGTGATCTCGTTTCCAAACTTAAGTTGATTGATGCTTTCCCTCCTTGAGTTTGCAGGGGGATGTTAGTGTAAATAGCTGTCATACATTTATTATGAAAGTAAAGCACACCATTATGTAAAGTAAAGCAAACCATTATTTTGTTTCTGCTTTCGGTGCCCCTTTGGCATCTTATGTACTCTCCTCTCTATAAAAGAGAGTGAGCTTCCCTTTGTTTAATAGACAGAACATACACATTCAATATAATCAATACACTCAATTTATTCCCTCTTTCTCTCTCTCTCTCTATCAATTCATCTTTCATATCTAACAAACCATTTAATAATAAAATTAACTAATGAATTAAAATGCTAGATAAGTTACGAAAATAAAATTTATAACTCCACAATTAAATTACACCTTTTTAATTGGCAAGAGTTACATATGAACTTATTACATATTAAACATGTACATAATTATAGACAATTAACATGTAAATAAAAGTATAAAACAATTAGCTTGCAAATTACACTAAAAATTAGAAAGCAACCAGCATGCAAATTACATTACAAATCTAGAAATTTTAAAACATGTGCATTATCCTAAAAATCTAATATCTAATAAACATGTAAATTTACTAGGAAAATATAAACTAATTAGCATGACTATTTTAACTAAAAAAATAATTCAAACACTCATGAACATGCAAATTAGATTACAAAATTATAAAATAAAAAGATACACTAATCATGATAGAAACAATGAATGATGCTCATATGATTATATTAAAATCACATAAGCATGCAAAATTATATTAGAGGTCTAGGGATGAAACAGAGACTATTTATAAAGATTAGATTGAAGTCTAATAAAAAACAATTCAAAACAGTGGACATAGCAGTGCACAATTGACTTTCTAATCATAAACCACACATATAGGACACAATGTGATCAGAATTTCTAAACATGTTCTAATAAGGAATTCTATGCAGAGCAGTTGAATTCCAGGAAAGAAAACAGTGAAGTATTAGCCCAGGGAAAAAAAAAAAACATAGCAGGATAGGTATGAAGTACTATTTTGTAATAAACAACTTCTATGCAAACAGTGCACACAATGAAAACAGTAGCACTCATTAATTCACTGTATAGCAGTGTACAACTCATGACAATCATGAATCTGTTTATTAGCAAACAAAAATATATGGGAGACTTATTTATAAGTCCTTTTTCAGAACCTTATGCTAGGCTAAGTCCTGTGTAATTTCTTATAGAGTCTCAAGTCCTATTTTCATAAAAATGTATTCCACAAGATCCTAATCTTTTTACCCCCTATTTTCACACCGCCCTTGATGAAATCAGGGGCTAGAGTCAATGTCTCGGCTGCTCCGTTGGCGGAGACCATGAGGACCATGAAAACTCGGATTGTCTTTGAAAAATCGGATATTCCATGCTTTACAAGCCATGAGGCGTACCAAAGACCAAGGGCATAGGAAGCATAGAGTGCAAATTGGGCTATTCCATAGCCACTTCCAGCAATCTGTCCTTTCCAAAAGCAGCGCCGGAGTGGTGTTTCAAGGTCTTTGATTTTTCTATATAAAAAAAATAAAAAAATTCAAAAAATAAATAATTTTTTAAATTTTACAATTAATAATACAAAATAAAAATATATTAAGATTATATATCTATTTCAAAACAAAC
This sequence comes from Camellia granthamiana, assembly GCA_036172215.1. Lineage (NCBI taxonomy): Eukaryota > Viridiplantae > Streptophyta > Magnoliopsida > Ericales > Theaceae > Camellia > Camellia granthamiana. The sequence goes on along the minus strand of CM069908.1, from coordinate 41,528,047 downwards.
GGATTAAAAAAATAAAAACTTATTAAGTTTGCGAAACGTAACGTGACACATTACGTTACGTTTATGTAAATGTCACATTACGTTTATATAGGTGTTACGTTACGTTACGTTTATGTAGGTGTCACATTACGTTCATATTGGTGTCACGTTACGTTTATATAAGTGTCACGTTACGTTACGTTTATGTAGATATGTCACGTTACGTTTATATAGGTGTCACGTTACGTTACGTTTATGTAGATATGTCACGTTACGTTTATATAGGTGTCACGTTACGTTTATGTAGGTGTCACGTTACGTTTATGTAGGTGTCACGTTACGTTACGTTTATATCAATTTCCTATATATGGTTTTATTACTTATTTATGATATTAACAACTAATATTGAGGGTAAATGTGTCAACAAACTTCCCATAGGACTTATGGGAACATAAGTTTTTTAGTAGGACCATATGTAGCATAAGTCTCCCTAATAGGACTTCTAAATAATTTTCCCAAAATATATTAATTTACTCATAAAGATGAATCATGTGCAAGTACATAAACAGAATCATAAAACTGCATAACCGAATTATCTTTGTACACAAGAATAGTCATGCATTATTCTATCAAATAAAACACTAGCATGAAATCAAGGGAATGCAAGGCAAATCTTTTTTTTTCCCCCACCGTAACAGGTATAAATTTCATGGAAAATATATAAAATCTGTTTTAAGCTTGTTGTAAAAATTATATACTTAAAACAAATAGATTCATATGTAACACTTTTAAATTTCAGAACAAGAAACATACTGAAAAATTACAAGTAGATGGAACAAAATTACATAATAAAATAAAATGGCAAAAAGGAAGCAAACTGAAACCTACACTAGACAGTTTCCTTAAAACAGATTTGCTGCCTCATCAGTTGGGTGCTGGAGGTTCTTTGACGTCTATCTCCCAGGATACGACGGTTAGACCAGTTATTGCAATGCACCTACTGTGTATCTTCGGCGAACAAAACTCAGGCATCACTCTCTCACTAGGAAGAATAAAAACTGGAGGAAAACTTTTGGAAGAACACAAAGATAGCAAAATTTCTGGTGTCGAAACTGAAGGAGAAGGGCCTCCTTAATTTTTCACACATGGAGGGAGAGAGGAAGATGCTCCTTTCATCAAATGCAGGATTTAACTTTGTGAAACTGTCAATAATTAATCTGCAAAACTGATGGATTAATCCATCATAAATGTAGAGGGGTTACACATTTTATATATACAGATGTATAATATGTATAATCTTGCAGCCACATATCTAGCCTGGCCCAAAAAGATTAAAATGGGTGAGCTAAGAACCCGACCCAACCCCCACACTTAATTCAAGCCCAAGTCCAAGCCCTTGATCCACGACCTGGTCTGGTGGGGCGGTGCGCGCACGTGTGGAAATTTTTACATAATCAACTTGGACTATAGTTTTAGCCCAAGTCCATCCTTGAAGCATCCATAACTCTCTTCCTTTGGAAAATTCGGATGCCTCAAAGGGCTCACACCCTTAGGCAAAAAATGAGATTTCAATACCTATCAATACTCTCCTCTATAATTAATGTGGGATAGAAGATTTTACACCTTTGCTAACAACTCTTTCATAAGGCTAACTTAATGAGTCAAGTTTTCATTCAAATCTTAATGGTTTTTTGTCATTCTTTTGGTGGTGTAAAGATTTCACTACAAAAGAATCTAAATCCACTTTAATCCACCTCAATTGAGAATTGACACCCATTTCAATATTGCATTAAAGTCACAGAAAAACCATTGCTTTCCAACAATTCTTTCCACTTTGAACATTATTGCCGCCACTCACCACCTTGAAATCATGGCCCTGTTTGGCAAGTGAATTTTTAGTTTTTTGGCCAAAATTCATAAAAAGACAAAATAAGTTAAAATAACTAATAAGACAAAATGTTACATCAAATCCATAATCATTTTACTTTTTCTCTCACAAACATCATATCTAACTACAAAAAAACCCAACCGTCTTCCTAAACACAAATATTTTAGCTTACTAAAATAGTCAAAAACTAAAATAATTTACTAAAATAGCTAACTTCCCAAATGAGGCCCATATATCAAAATGGATGAGACATGTGAGAGAAAAATAATGTTGGAGAGAGAAAAAGAAAAAAGAAAAAAGAGGAACTTACCAATAAGTCTCATACACAATGGAAGTTCATTGGAGTATCGCCGGAGTGTTCTGAACATCAATGGAAGTCGCCAGAATATCCAAAACATTCGTTGGACGTTAAGAACATCGTTGGACACTCACCGGAATGTCTAGAATATTGCCGGGAAAAAAATAAATGGAGAAATTGGAGTGAAAAAATATAGCAAAATGTGCTAAATATTGATAAATTAAAAAAAAAGGTAACGACAAAAAACAGCAACAATGGGGGGGGAAAAATGTTATTTTTCAATTTTTGTAGAGTTTAAGCAAATAATCTCCAATATTGATCAAACTGGAAAGCAAATTTTGAAACTGTAAAATGTTATAGTTTCAAAGAAAAAATCTATTAAGCATTTATCCTTATTAATCAAACTGAAAAAATGTTATGAAACTGTAAAACTTTATAGTTCTAAAGAATGTTATGAAACTGTAAAATTTTGCAGTTTTAAATCATGATTCATTCCAACACCAAAAATATTGAAACTGTAAAATTTTACAATTATCACTGCTTATAACTAAAACTCGAAAACAACTTGTTTAGAACTTGAAAACTTTTTTCATTAAAATAAGAAAAGAGAAGTATATAGTAGAGAAAATGTAGAAAAATTAAGAGATCGAAGGAGAGAGACAAATATATAGAGAGGATTGTACTTCGACAACTACTTTTTATCAGATCTAAGTAGATTTACTCATCTTTTTCGTCGAAAACATATCTTCTTTGCCGTCAATGAGGGTGAAGTAACGAGTTGGTGGCCGGTGGTTGCCGGTGAATCCCAATCAATGGTAGTCATTCGTCGTTGGTGACTATATATCAGAAAAAGAAAGAGAAAAAGTAAGAATGATTGCCTGTCGATGATCGCCAAAAATCAGAAAGAGAAAGAGGCAGAGAAGAACAAAAGTAGAGAAGAAGAAAAACGTTATACGACTTTTAAGTATAATCAAAAAGTTATGGAACTAAATATGTCACACATTTTTCAAAGATGACTTATTGGTAATCCCCCTCCCCCCCAAAAAAAGAAAAAAAGAATGCGTGTAAGGAGAAAATATGAGGTTTGATATGTGGTAAAATTCGGACAAACTAAAAGAGGACTATATATCACTTAAATATTTTACAAAAACTCATTTCCCATATGAATTCTATCATTTTTTAAATATTATGTACCCTAAAATACCCATGACATTTATTACATAAATACATTTGGGAAGTGAAGTAAAGATGTGAAACAAATGCAGTGATTAATACTTTCTAAAATTATTTTATTATAAAGCTTCATTTGGGAAGTTGAGTTTAGTTAAAAAGTCAAAAAATAATTATAAGTAATCATATCACTCTCTCTCATATTTATATAAAATGTCAAAAAGTCAATTAAAATAATCAATTTCCAAACAGAACCTAAGTATAATGGGAAATTAGATATAATGAAGTTAAATTAGGTCCGACTTATCAAGTGACTGTATGCTCATTTTATAACAATGGGACACATAATTAAAAATTTGTCAAAGATACATGAAAAATTAATTGCATAACCCAATACACTCTAGAAAAACAAATCAAATAGAATATAGGTTAGACATGTAGAATAAATTCTTAAATGAGATAGAGAATGAGACATTTCTGTTATGTAAATGGAAGCTCAGATTATTTTTGCATTTTTTTATTACTGTTGCAATTAAAAAACGTTCTCCAACTTTTTTGTAATGTTTTTTTGGTGGTCTCAAATACCCTTTTTCCTGATTTTTTTTTTAAATTTTTTGAGAAAATATCACTTCAGTATATGTCTAAAAAAATATTTTGAGATCAATGGTACTCATTATAAAAATTAATATATAAAATCATAAATTTTTGGGACAATTACAAAAAGGAATTTAGGATTTGAGTTTTGTAATAAAATAAATTTCGAATTTTAAATTTTGTAAATTTAAACCTGTTTTCAATTTAAACTATTTACTTATTTTTGTTAAATAAAACCGATGGAAAAAAAATTATTTTAGTTATTAAACTTCGTATAGATATATATAAAATATCTAAAATACTATTTTTTCCATCTATTTTACTTGAAATAGATAAAGGGTTTAGATTGGAAAAAAAAAATCAAAAATTTAAGATTTAAATTGATAAAATAAAAAATTTAGAATTTACTTTATTGCAAGACTCAAACTTTAGATTTATTTTATTTTATTTTATAATTTTTCTAATTTTTTCTAATTTTATAATTAATTCTCTCAAAAAAAAATTTCATGTATATGTAGACTTTTATTTTATTTTCCATATATTTGAAATAACACCTATAAATAGTCTCTACATGTACAACAGCCTTAATTCAGAATTTTACACTCCGTTTGCGTCGTGAGGTGAGATGAGGCAAGGTGAGAAAAGAAAAAAAATATTATGATTTTTCACTATTATGTTTGAATAAATAATAAATAAAAATATAATTTCTCACTTATCTTGTTTGAATGGAGTAAATAAGAAAAAAATATTATATTTCAATTTATCAAAATAACCTTTCATATTATTAGACTATGTTTTTTCATAAAAGTAATTTTGATATTTTAAATTTTTTATATTAAACTAAATTACTTTCTTATCAAATCTCACCATTTTTTATGAGAAACAAAAAATAGGTTTGGTAAGAGTCATTTTCTCACAATCTATCATTATTTTTCATAATTTCTTACCTATTTAACTATCCAAACAAGTCGAATGGCATGTAACCTTACCTTAGAATACGGTGAGTAGAACATTTGAGATTCAAGCTGGTGAATCAGCGGTGCCTTTAACTTAGGCCTATTTTGACAAGCTGGTTAAAAGCCAACTTTTGGCTTTTTGGCTTTTTGGTAGTTGTTTGGGATGTGCTATATAAGTGTGCTTTTTGACTTTTTGATTAAAAAAAATGTATGTTTGAAATAACTTTTTGACTTTTTACGAAAAGATGTGTAATAAAATATCATAGTAAAATCAAAATGACAATTTTATCCTTTTGACTTTTAATTTTTTGACTTTTTGAGTAGTTGAATTCAAAGGGCAAAATAATAATTTTGCCCTAGTGACTTCCCCCACAAGCTACCCTTGAATAGTATAAACTTTTTAGTTTTTTTTAGTAACTTTTTGACTTTTAGTTTATCCCAAACAAAGCCTTGGAGTCACATCACCTCTTTACTGTCGCGACCCAAACCCGCCCTTATAGGTTTAGCATCGTAACCGGCCAGTAATCCTTGGATTACCAAAAGCCTCTGAATAGAATAACATATAATCAAGGGGCTGCGGAAGCAAATATACAAAATTTGACGTCCATTGAGCTGTGTAGACATACATGAGACCAAATAATTTTAAACTCTATAAGCGTACACATGACATCACACAGATACAGTAATTGTATGTCACCCCATGTACAGAAAACCAAAAACAAACTGTTCATTAAACAAGAGTAGACCAAGTGTTAAACGTTCAAAAATACATGGCCACATGGCTTGACTTGATCTGGAACCTCCTTGGGAGGCACAAAGGGGTGGTTGACAAAACGAAATTCCAGGACATCAACTTTGAGCCCAGTCACGTGCCCAGTCACCTACATATATAAATACTAGAGTGAGCGGAAGTTCAGTGAATAATAACAAGGTAAAGAGTTTAATGAATGATATCCATCTTAGAGTTAGAAAACAGAGTTTATAACTGAAACAGATTCTTATGCATATTCAAATTTTAAATCAGAAACAGATTCAGATTCATATACTTATCCAGAAATCATAACAGTTATAAAGTGGTACATCCATTAGCTATCACATCAACTTAGTCCTGAGACTCACAGTTATACCGACAACCACAAAGGTCCATATTTTATGCACAAGTAACTATGGTATTGTTACCCCCAGGTGAGGGCCACGTGAATATAGGTCTCGGTATTGTTATCCTCGGGTTAGGGCCATGTGAACATAAGCCACAGTATTGTTACCTCTGGGCAAGTGCCACGTGTATATCAGCCACGGTATTGTTACCTCCGGACGAAGGCCACGTGAATTATGGATGCCACAAATACATTTCAGAAAATTAGATATTCATTCATGATTCATAAATAGCATTTCAGAGAACAGTTCATATCTTATCAGTCAGAAAATACTTATAAGTAAACATAGTTTTATAGGTTATTACTCATAATTAACAGATAGCTTCAAGGCAAATAGATAGAATGGGCAAATCAGACGTCTTATAGAGCGTGACCTACACGTACATAGCAGAAACACATAATGAAACACATATTCGGTTGGCACTTAACTTCTTTCATTTCATTCCTAGTATGTTTCTAGGTCTTAGCCTCTTATTGAGTCTTAATCATAGCCTAGGAATGCCTAGGATGGAATAAAGATGCAAAAAAATGCATTTGAAAACACTTGATCAAATTTTCTGAAATAGGGTCCCTGTCACGACCCGAACCCGCCCCGAGAAGGTTGGCATCGTAACCGGCCAGTAATTCTAGATTACCACAGGCCTTACTGTACAAAACATAAATAAACGGGGCTCGTGGAAGCGAAGACAAAGTACTATAGTCCAAAGAGCTGTGCATTTATATGAACATACATTTACATGCCAAAAATGTTAATTTACCCACTACATTACATAACATGTAACAAAAGTTCACATACAAAACATAGGCTCACGCCACAGCTATACAACCAAAAACAAAGCTCGTACGGCCTTCCAGGCCTAGCCCCAACTCGGAGGCACTCAAAACATCTGGTTGGCTTCAAAACGGCGGCTCGAACAAGACCCCGCCTAGGCTTGACTCCCTGAGGGCTCACCTATAGATACATAAATACAAACAATGAGCTAAAGCTCAGCAAGTAACATTAACGTAAAGGGGTGGTGAACGAATTCCGACATTTCATATAAATCTGTAAAACATATCATTCATAATCATAATCATAATCATTTCATAAGAACATACATAATGGCATACTCCATAGAACATAACATATCATAACATTTGTCGACTAACGACTAGAGTAACCGGTCCCGGACACCGATTAAACACATACCGAGATCTCGTAAACTGGTCCACTTAGGACTATCTATGGATGCCATACTAGATTCGCAAATCAGGATATTCGTTCACAGTTTAAAATCACATTTCAAAACATATCATATCATATAGCATTCCGTATAACATTTCAAATATATTGCTTATCAACATAACTTTACAGAAATGTCACTCACAGCGGGTTTCCAAAACCGGTTGCACGGTCTTCACCTCTTGACCTGCAATTATCAACATTATAACACATTTCTTCAATACACATCACCAATACATCACATAATTCATGCCATTCTATTCTTCCCTTATTCAATTTCATGTTTATGAGATGCCAAATGTTGCAAACAACATGTGAAAATCATGTAAGTCATGCCATAAATGAACTGAAACAACTTCCCAAAATTTCCTGAAAAAATAGGTCCCCGCTCGAGCGGCCAAACCCACGCTCGAGCGGAATGCAACTGTGACAGAGATACTGGATGTGCGAAATCTCCGCTCGAGCGGCCAAACCCCCGCTCGAGCGGACTGTGAAAATTCTGAGTGAAAACCAGTCCGAGATTCTGCACTTTTCCAAAGCTTCAACCTTTCCTTTGCCAAAAATAACTTCAAAGTGATGAAACCAAGTTCCAAAACACTTGAAAACCACTTGATTTAAACATTACAACTTCTCAACAAAACCCACATACATCATATACAAGATCAAACCATGAATTGAGATAAAGAATCATAACTATGCATATAAAAGCTTCATTCCCTCAAATCCATGGAGGTTCTCCCTCAAATATGTCAAATATAACCATGAATCATCTATTTATGCCATACATGCTCAAATTAAACATATGGCCTCCTTTCAATCCTCTTATTTACCATGACATTATGCATGAATCAACCTTATTTCACAACATTAGAAGCAGATTCTCACCTTAATCACTTATTTGGAGGAACCTTGAGCTTGATTCCCCTTTTTCTCTATCTTCTTCCCCTTCCTTTCTCTCTTCCACGAATTCTCTCTCTTTTCCTCTTCCAGATTTTTCTTCTCTATTTTTGTGTTGAGTTAATGAGTCAAATAAGGGTCAACATCCTTATCTTTAAACATAGATATAAGATTGTGCCATAATCTTGAGCCAAACAAGGCCTAACGAATCAGACGAAATTCAGTCCTCAATTTATTTTCTCAAATGGTTCTAAAAATTCCCGGTATCACATAGGCGTGTTCAATTTCATTTTCTGAACCCACTACGGTCATCAATTTCAGTCCCGAAGTCGTAATTCCAACAGATATTTTTCCAATTCATACAGATATTCTTCAATTAAATCATATAATCACATAATTAATTATCGATAATTACGCCATACGTTTTGGGGTCATTACAGTCCTCGCTCGAGCGGACATGCAATGTGCGAGGGGACGCTCGAGCGCAACTTCCCACACTCGAACGCTCTACAAATTTTGAAAAAAGTATTGGTCATGTGATTTTCACGCCCGACGGACGCTCGATGGTCGTTCAAGCGTGAGGCTCATGTCCTCGCTCGAGCGCAACTATTGCCTGTGACGCCCCAAATTTTGATAATATAATACAACGATACGCCGGGGTTTAACTAGAGGATACACATCATTTTAAGCACAAAATACAAATAATTACACTAAAAGAAAATATTAATAATAGTTATAGATAAAATTCTTCAAGTCTTTAAATACAAATCAGTTCCTTGATACAAAAAGTTTATCCAAAATACAGGAAATATAAAATCTAATATCTAAGGCAGCCATGATTTTGCAAAGCTTTTAGGGATTTCGTTCTCGGTGTAAAACTCGCCTTCACCTGGCATAAAATGTCATGAGCTTGGAATGCCCAGTAAACACACACATCCCGACTCTTTTTCCATTCCAAATACACAAGTAACATAACGGCACAATCATAACATACAACAAAAACAATAATTAAGCAGAGCTTATAATTAAATTTCAATTCTCATGAATAATAGTCAATTTTAGTTAGCTCTAGGCAATTCCCCATGGAATGCCATTCCTACCCAACCACTAACAATGGCCACGGGCAATTCTGACTTCCCTTTGGTTAATACAATACCAATGCGTCGCTTACTGCATAACCACCAGTGCGTCGCTTACCGCACACTTACTAATGATGCCCACGCACCTTGGTTACATACCCCAATGGTGACATCACGGTCTACCCCAAGGGAACGGGCTTACAGGGATACTCTCCTTGTGTGAGACCCTTACTGCTACCCTTATGCCTCCCATTTCCGTTAAGCAGACAGAATACCTCCCGTGCCATGTTAGAGTTCAAAAGCACACTTGCGCAAGACTTCACAAAAATGGAACACATTCCACTATATCATACTCTTGAATCCATCGTTCATTATCTCATAAAATTTAATACAATGATTGCAACACATTACCATCCCATTTGATTTCTCATTTATTAAGTGCATTATGTTCTCAGTTATAGCAAAGCATGGTCAGTATAATTATGAATCCAAACTAAGCAACAAGTAATTTATTCATGGTAAAGCAAATTCATAATTTATCATAGATTACATATCAAGACTAAAACATTCAAGAGACATAGAATATAAGAGTTGCAAACCAAATAAGAGCATATTAACACAAATTTCCAGATTTCCAGATTTGAACCAGTTTGAAAATAATTATGAAAAAAATACTTTTATTGGCCCTAAGTACCTGGTCTCATGTGAGTTTGTAGATAAACAAGTTTAGTTTCAAACTCAATTTACGAAAGTAGGATAGGTATTTTAGATTTTAAGATAATTCAAAATTACCAAGATCTGTCCAGATTCGTTGACCGTTACGCAAATCAGTTTTTGTCTCAAACCCCTCACTCTCTTGAGTTCAAACAAATTTTAGTTAAAATACAACACCAAGATTAAGATTTTGACATAAAATTGGACTCAAGATTATTTTTCTGGAATTTTATAAAAATAGAGAAAGTTGACTATTTTCTGGTTCTGTGAGTAACGAACTTAGAAAAATTGTCTAGGTTATAAAAATACATCCTTAGGTCCTACCAGAATTATCACATACTCTAGACATACCAAATATTACACCATAAAAATAGATTTCGAGTTTATGGAGTTTTGATAGGAAAATAAATTCAAGAGATGGAAAAAATTTACTGCTGGAAATTTAAGAAAGAAAGATAAGCATACAATTTCTTAATTAATACACATTTATACAAGAGTGTAGGCCTAGACTATAACATATATATACAAAGAGCATGTATTAGGAGGGGAAAAACAAGTGGTAAAATAAATTGAGAGAAGAGGTGATGTATGTTTACCTTTGTTGTACAAGACCCAACACAATTCTTCTTTTTCTTCTTCTCTTCTCTCTCTCTCTCTCCCTCCCTCTTTCTCTTTTTTCCAAGATCACTCTCTCTCACTCCTCTAGTGCATGGCTGAAAATGTGTAAATTGAGGGGGGCGAAGTGTGCATATATATAGAGAGAAGGATTGAGAGGTTTCTTAGGGATCAAGTTATATAAGTGTAATTTGTCAAAGTTGCCATCAAGGCCATTTCAACCCTCACATGACTAGCTACTTGGGCTTCAACAAATATATATATATATGTATATATGAGATATTTGTATTTATAAACATAATATAATAGGCACAAGTACATTAATTAATAAAATATTACAATTAAGGGTTAGAATGAAATAAAATAGAAGTATATAGGGACCAATTCTAAATTTATGAAACCTTGATATATGTTATTAATATGCTAACATTAGAAAATAGTTAAAATAATAAATTCGGGTCCCATTAAATTAAAGCGCAAAGAAGGGTGAGAAACCGAGCGAAAACGGCGTTATCGGGAATTAAGATTTTAGAGTGATTAATATATAATGATAGGGTCTAATAATTAATAATATGGTTTTAAAGGTGATTATTAATCTACGGGATCAATTAGGGTTTACTCGAATTAATCCGCGATGCTTCACGATTCTAGGGTTTAAAACGCAATTAAGCGAAAATTCAAGGGTTTTATTGAAATAAACTCAAGGTTAGGGATTTGACGGCAATTACAAAAATTAGGGTCTCTACATTGCCGTTGGAGCGGTCTGCAAAAACATGAAACTTCTGGGAGCATGTGTTTCACGCTCAAGCGAACTTCTGGTCGCTTGAGCGGAAATCCAAAAACAAAGGTTGCCACTCGAGCGTAGAATCTCACACTCGAGCGGAAGTGCAGAATCTGGAATTTCCAGATTGCACTCCCAAGCTTCAAATTCAAATCTAAAGCTATAATTCACATCATTTTGGGCCCAAAACTTAAGATAACATGTGCAAACTTGTAAAATATGAAGGTGTAAAGATCATTTTATGAAATCAAAGCCCAAAAGTATGTCAATTGTACAACATTCAACTTGAAATGTAAGAACATGATGTGAACATGCCATGCATGTATAATTTGAGTTCATAGCTTCCCAAAACATGATCAAATGAAATATTCAACTAGAAAACATGGTGAATTCTTAGACTACAACCAAAATATGAACATGCATGTAAGAATTCTTATGAAAACAACTTCAAAACTTCATAATATGGACATGCATGTATGATTTGAGTTACAATTCTTTAATCCTAGCTCATTCTCATGTTAGTCCACCTCTTTAACTTGAATTCTTACAAAAACTAACTCAATTGCACAACTAAGGGTTAGATTTCTTACCTAGGCTTGTCAAGATGAGAGCTAGAAGCTTGATTTTGAGTTCCTAAGTCCAAATCCTTCAATTCTAGTAAATTCTTGCTCAATTCTTCAATTCTCTAGTTGAGATCCAATCTCATTCTCTCTCTTTCTCTCTCTCTCTCTCACACGTTGAGCTCAAAGATGAGGAAATAAGGGTGTCAAAAAAAAATGTGTAGGAGAGATAGAAGTGACCTTATGTAGGCCCACTTAGTGGTATTTAATTAATTTAGCTTAAGCTAAGCAAAGTGACATTAATTAATTTAATTTAATTGTTCCGAATCGAATTTTAATTGAATCTACCATAAAATTCTTAAAATTCTAATTAACATATAAATCAAGTCAATTTTCTGAATCGGATGCCGATGAGGCCTTTAATTCACAAACCGAAACAAAAACACGAACAGATCTTTCTACGCTAAACAGATATAAGCACAATATTGCAACACACACATGTAATTTAATTCATAATTTCTTTTAATTATTAATTAAGCTTATTTAACCACGAATTAACGTAAATCAGAGGTCGGGGTTATTACATTTACTTTTTTACATATTTTTAAAAAAAAAAACTAAAAAAAATAAAAAAATCAACTTTTAACCAACTTCTCAAAACAACCCTTATAACCCAACTTTACTAACCTTCTACCTTGACTGCTAAAAACAAAAAAACAAAAAAGAATTTGGAAAGATTTCAAATTGTCACTATTTCTTGCCAAACCCCTCCATCTAGGAGTGTAAAAATGGCTCGCGGCTCGTGGGTTGTCTGGGGTGGGCTTGGGCCGATTAGGCTCAGGCTTGACCCAGCCCGAAACCTTGGGCTTGACCCAGCCCGAAACCTTGGGCTTGAGCCTGTACTATCATTTTGAAGCTCGGTCCGACCTGGTCTGCCCAAGGTCCAGTATATTTTTTTATGAAAAAAAATAATAAAAATAAAAAAAATATTCAAACCCGACCTTACTTAAACCTAAGCCCAAGTCCACCGGCCTAGCCCACTCAAAGCCCAAATACGCTTAAACCTACGCATAATTTTCTGACCCACAAACTAACCTGCCCCAAGCTAGCCTGATCTGAATTTTGACGAGACCTTGCAAAACTCAACATGAGCTGGCTGGAACCCGAACCCAAGTGGATCGGTCGGGCCGGTACGGCTAAATTTACACCCCAACGTCCATCCAAAAGGAGTTTAGAGGAAAGGAGAGGAGAAAAAATTTGAAATTTTTAAGTATCTCCCTTTCTCTTCACTGGTTGTAGTTGAGCGATCTGTGAGAAGTTGGATTTGTATATATAGAGAGAGAATAGTGAAATCCAATGGCGGCAAAGCAAATGGAAGAGATACAGAGGAAGTTGGCGATGTTGAATTACCCTAGAGCCAACGTACCTTCTCAGTCCCTCCTTTTCGCCGGCATGGAACGTTACGCCCTTCTCGAATGGCTCTTCTTCAAGTATCCCCCCTCCTCTCTCTCTCTCTCTCTCTATACTTTTCTTTGAATTTCATTTTTATCACCTCATGAATTGATTGCAGGCTATTAGGCGACAAGTCCCCATTTTCTCAGCAAAATCTGCAAGGTGACGCCATGGATCGTGACGAAGAGACCGCTCGGATCCAATGTAATTACCTCTTTCTATTTACTTCTATTTTTATTTCTATATATATATATGTATGTATATGTGTAATGTAGTATATAGAATCATAGAATGCATCTCTCTAAACCTGGAAATTTAGGCTGTTCATGTGAGTTAATTACTTTTATAGACTATATTTTCCTTTGAAAGATCAATTGGGTCTTTGAATGATCTGCTGATTTTAGTGGCAGAGCAAGGAATTTATGTTGTGTTTAGTTGGGGGATTTGAGAAGAGATTTGGAAAGGAAAAGGGAAAAGCGTGTGAAATTAGATAAAATGAAAGTATATTTTATTCACATTTGACCTACTTTTCCCTTTTCCCTTTTTCCTTTTCAAATCCCCTCCCAAATCTTTCAACTAAATAGAGCGTTGATGTAGAGCGGACTCAAGTATGGGTGTCAGGTGCAGGTATGTATCTAGTGATCGGACTTATCAAATTGTAAATTTAAGGGTATGTGGACTCAGCAAAAAAAGGTCATATTTTTATATTTGTAATCAAGTATGTGAAATAAAATAGTGTTATATGTAACTTAAGGTATCAAAAGGATATTTATAGTAATTATGCAACAATATGTACATATAATAATAGTGTTATATATAATTATATAAGCAGTGTCTATTTGTCTGAGTGTCGGGTGTCTGACACGGGTATTTGATTTGTTTTGAAGAGTCCGTGTAACATAAATGTAGAGAGACACATATTAGTCACAACATTGGAAATTATTTATTTATTTCATAACAAGCAACAATGAGATATCATTAAACTTAAACACAATTTTTTTGATCAATCGATAGGATATGATATGACAATTAGCACGAGAATTCATCAATGTGGCTCATAAATATCCAATCAACAACCTAATTATGTTAACCCAGCAATGGGGAGAAACAATCAACTGAATCTACAATCAGTAAATCCAACCCTATTAACCCAATAAAGAGCTCCACAATGGCAGAAACAGCCAGCCAAACAAACTCTCAGAATGAGAAAGAAATAATTAATTTTTGTAAAAATTGACCAATTGACATCCTAGTTAGAAGTGTACAAGGGTGGCCATAAGAATAGAATGGTGTACTTTTAAAATTTTAAAAAAGCAAAATGGTTTTACATGATTTAAGGACGAGGCAGTATTACAATTTCATAAGGGGTAAATAAAAAGAATCTTTATATAGGGTACTAATATTACTATAAAAAAGTTGAGGGGGGTCACGTGATCCATTGTTGTTTTAATTATTTTTTAACTATTTATGAGTTTGTTACAAAGAATCGCTTATTTTATTTTATTTACTTTTTATTGCAGATTTAGCAGAGATTGCAAAGTTTTTGGGTATCACTACGACCATCGATATAGAAGCAATTCAGGTGAGCTGCTCTATTCCTTGTATATTTGACACTATGTTGATGTTGATCACCTTCTGTTGCCAAATACATTTGTGTGATAACTATCTTTTCTTGTTTATGCTAAGCTATGTAGAACTGACCATACAGTTTTGGTTATAATTTAGTGTTATTTTATTTTGTTTGTAACAAGTAATAATTGGTGGAAGCTCCATGAATTTTTTTTATTGGGGTCAATAAAGAACTTCCAAAAATTCTATAAAGAAAAAAAATTCATTCCTAAAAGAAATCAGTGCACTGTTTTGGAATTTTTTTGGGCTTATCTTGGTCCATTTCGAGGATACCCGGCAGTTTCGCTCTTTTTTTGGTTTTCTTTTTGTTTTTTTTTCCTGGCAATACCAGCTGTTCAGATTGTGTATCAGTCACAAATGAAAAAATATATGAAAGCTGGGTATTTTGAAGACTGGGATCCTGTTTTTTCCTGCTGTGAAGGCATGTCTAGATGCTCAATCTCTCCACCTCCGACAACCAGAGCAACCCCATCTCCCCCCCTAGAACTGTGAGCTTTGAGCCCAATAGGCCCTTCTCTATCTTCATCTCCCAAACTGTTGGCAGAGGCGAAAAGTAATGTGAGCTTTGAGTCTTGAACTAGATAATGGAAAGAGACAGAAGGTTTTCAATTTGGAAATATATGCCTACCTTTTATTTCTACTGAAATGGTGAAAGGTTGATATAAACAATACAATATAATATGCCAACTTGATTTTTTAAAATTTGTTAAGAAAAAAAAATGCAAGGTGGGTTTCATCTTTAATGACAAAGCTGCACGTTGGTTTTCAATATTAAAATTTAGGCCCCGTTTGGGAACCCTCTTTTTTAGTCAAAAAGTTACTAAATTAGCAAAAAAGCGAACAACTCATACCAAAAAGTCAAAGATTCTATTTTCTCTCTACTTTTTGCACATCTTTTCGTAAAAAGCCAAAAAGTCATCCCAAACATAGTAGTTTTTTTTAGCTCATATTTTAGCCAAATAGCAAAAAAGTTACTAAATTAGCCTGTTCCCAAACGAGACCTTAGTCTTCGCAATGGTAATTATGCTAAAGATATTATTTGGAAGATAAAATTCATATTTTATTCATTATACTCCTGAAATTATAAATATATAACATATAGTGATAAGTCCAAAATGGTATTTGGAAACATACATGTACTGGTACATACCGTACCAATAATAAAAGCAGTACTATAGCTGGTATGGTATTCAGAACATTGGTCTCAAGTTGTAATAGCATTAATATATGTAATTGTGGTCCTAATTGCAGTTGCAACACATGATGATCATACTGAATGTGAACGGGAGTGGTTGGAGTGGACTCATGGATAGAGATCAACTGAGGTGGTAGAGGAGAAAACCGAGGCACCCTTAGAACATAGAGGGTCCCCAATGGAGAGTGGTTATCTTGGCCAAGGTAGATGACTTGTTTGATCAAAGCTGGTTAATAGATCAAATTATGGTGGAGAGCTCATTTGGCTCTTCTCCTTAGTTTGACAATTTGGAGGTTTCCCACTTACTTGCTGTCCTATGACAAATGTCGGAGGATGTATCCTGGGATAGTTGCAGGTAGGCATGCTGAGTCCTCATCATGATGGTGTAGAGTTAGGTATGATACAGTCTTTGAGATATCACATGTTTTTATGTCAAAATCCTCTCGTCCCATGAATGTTTAGGTAGAGTCATCTGAGTGGGATAGGCTTAGCAACTTTGAAATCCCTCAACTTCAACCTCCAAGTTGCAGGTCCTCTAGTGACCCCAAACAGAGATCCTAGGCCTTGCTCCTATCGTAGATTGACTTATTTTGAAACCAAGTGTAAGTTGGAGATTCACTTGTTGTAGATCACACATGATGGGTCACTTGCAGACTGAGTGAGGTCAGTGAAAGGTCACTTGGAGCTGAAGGCGATCTCTGCTAGAATGGAGAGAGATAGGCAGATCCCTTGTGGTGGATCATTTAGGAGTTGAGGAGGTAGGTGAACAGTTTCATGGAGGAGGTCTGAGGCGATGGGCCATTGCTCAAGTGGAGGTTCCTTTGGTAGAGCCAAGGGGTGTCTCAAGTGAGTCATGGGTGTGCCTCAACACTTGTACTTTGAATTCTCAGGCTTCATTCCCAGAAGAGCACGTGCAGATCATTGCTGATCCATGTGTCGCCCCATGAGGCCTTCAGGAGCCGCTAATTGGGCTGTAGGAGATGACATGGAGATATCGTGATATTGCCACGTAATGGTAATGGACACATGTACCCATTCTTATTTGGTTGATTGTTTGCGAATGTGCTTAGATGATTATGAGTGTTTTCTGGCATGGCTTGGCTAAAACTTTAAAGTGTTTGAACTTGGTAGGGTTTCTAGCAAACAACATACAACTTGAAATTATGTAGGATACTTTTCTGTCCTTACTGGTGAATTCTCCAAAGATAAAATACTAGAAAAAGAAAAAAAACCTATCATCTGAATTTGTTATCAAATGAGGCATGTCCTCGCAAATGAAGTTTACATGAAAAAGTAGCACAAAAACCATGGTAATGGACACATGTACCCATTCTTATTTGGTTGTTTGTTTGCGAATGTGCCTAGATGACTATGACTGCTTTCTGGCATGGCTTGGCTAAAACTGTAAAGTGTTTGAACTTGGTAGGGTTTCTAGCAAACAACATACAATTTAAAATTGTGTAGGATACTGTCCTGTTCTCATTGGTGAATTCCTGTCATTTGAATTTGTGATCAAATGAGGCATGTCCTCGCAAATGAAGTTTACATGAAAAAGTAACACAAAAACCATGGCATTAGAAGCGTGGGCTAGTGTTTACTTGACATTGAGTATTGACCAGAGGGCGACCAGTGATATCCGATTGTTCCACATCGTATTGTATTTCTCTTGATATATTGTCATTGAATATCATATTGTATCACATTTCCAAGTGGCAACAATTTAAAGAAGTTGGATCAAACCTATTTTTATATTATAAGTTGTTGGTAGGTGAAGTAGGCTACTCATTTAATATAATAGGATAGGTATTATTAGATAGTGTTACCTTGTTTTGCTATATATACAACTATGCAAGGTCAACAATTTGGGAGATTTATAATTATAACAAGTCATGAAAGTAGCGAGAATTGCATAGCAAACATTATAAGCTTGAGTTCACAAGCACACAAAAGTTAAGATTGGGACTGTTCAGACTTGGGTTATTTACTAAGTGAGCTTTCAAATAAGGATTGGGCTCAGTTCAATAGGAAATAAAAGTGGCTGAAAAAGCCTAATACCAGATTGAGTTGGTTATGATAACTTGGTTCATTTGTTCTCTTGTGCTAACGCTGTGACATTTTATTGACAGTGTATTATACTTATCTATTGAGCTAGCAAAACTTTTGGGTATGTGGGAGATTAGGACACTTTTTCTGAAGCCATGGCAAATGCTATGCCTTTCTGTTGCAGGGACGAGGAAGCTATGAAGATCGTGCTGAAATGCTTCGTCTTATTGTAGATCTTGTGGAGGCGAGCATTTATGCTGATAACTCAGAATGGAGGTTGAGATCATATATATATATTCATGTGTGTATGAGATAAAGGAGATAATTCACTACAATGCACCCGAAGGGGTCTGTCATTAATTAAATTTATTAATCCTTCTTTCCTTGGCACCCTTATATTGAATTTTCAGTTTTTCCTTTGGTTTCCCAGTATGTACATTTTACCTGAAATCTTGTTCTGCTTTGATAGTGTTGATGAGCAGATGGCAAAGGACATACAACTAATAGATGCTATTGCTGAAAAACAAGCTCAAATTTTCTCTGAAGAGTGCAAGTTGTTCCCTGCAGATGTGCAGATTCAATCTGTATATCCATTGTAAGAATTCTTTTTCCTAGCTTTATTTTCATCATGGCCTTGTGTTGAAGGTGCGCCCAACATCCTTTGTCAATATGTCCTGATAAATCAATGGCTTCATTTTCAGCATAAGCATCCCCCTCTTCTTGAACATCCTTTGAATTTGTTAGTTGTATGATTTGAGAAAACAAATCCATGTAGCTGACTCCATGTAATTGGGACTAAGGCTTGTTGAGAATGCCTGGCTGGTTTGTAATCCACTCTTGGGTCATCTTTTGTGATTGATAGACAGAGGATAGGTTTTCCCTTTCAGTCTCACCTTCTGACAAGGAATCTGATTATGCAAATTTTTTGTTGGTGTTGCTAGAGTAGAATTTGTCCTGACTCCTGACATAAAACCTCACATAATTGCTAACATTGTTTTTCAACAGATGTTGTAACCATCTTGTTACCTTAATCGAAGTTTATTTGCAGGCCAGACATTTCTGATTTGGAAAAACAGCTTGCAGATCAATCAAATAGGCTCTTGAGTCTCCAAGAGATGGTTGATGATTTGGCATCTAAGGTTTATACTAAATCCTCAAGCTGCAATCTGCTTGCGTTCATAATCATCTACTTGATTTCTGTTCATATTTTACCGGAGCTAGTTTGCATTTTGATCAGTTTTACCTTTTTTTCATATTCTAAACTGACCCTTTTTTGCATTTGACTCGAACCCGTGCAACCACAAAATACTGTTTAAATTATCCTTTTTGAGATGCCTAATAGTTGTAATCAGTTTGTGTGTTTGTTGAATTCTCTTGTTCTTCTTCTATCTGTGTGGGTGGGTGTTTATTTTGGATACGTAATATTAAAAGACCATCAAGGGGAAGCAGGCCATTCCTAATTATGTAATTGTCCTTTATTGTTATGTTTTTCGATTTGTAGCATGCTTATAACCCAGATGAGGACTATGTGGAGGTGGAAGCAAAACTACGTACACATCTGGAATCTTTCTTAGAAACTGCAAGATCGTTCAATATGATTTACACCAAGGTGGGGACTTGCTCTTGCCTTCATTTGATTGTTTAGAAACTTTGTTGACTCACTTGTCTCTGCACCTATAAGTCCCATCAGCTGAAGGATTCTGCTATTTTCATTTCTATGATTGTCATCCTAAATACGCTCTTGTATTGATGAAATTGCAAGCTGATGCACATTGGTAAGCATTAAGATGCATTGTGTGCCTCAGAAGTTTTACAAGGGGCTTCCAGCTCAAACTTTTATGGAAGTTTGTGACACAAATTATCTAATCAAAATTCCCAGTTTATGTTGATTTTACAATGAACTTGATGCTCAAGAACCTTTAATGGAGCGTCATGTGTTTGTGTGCGTGCGTGAGCATGCTCACATGATGGATGGCGGAGAACGTTGGGGTGCTGGCATTCTTGTGTGTAGGCATGTGAGTTTGTGCTTGTGTGTGTGTGTGTGTTTACAGCTATCTTATTTTCAAGATTTTTTTTTTTTTGGTAGGAAATTCGCCCCTGGACACACATGATGGAGGTACCACAGCTTCATGGGTTTGGGCCAGCTGCTAATCGCCTGTTGGAGGCATACAAGATGCTTTTGAAGGTAACTCTGCTAAATTCTTACATGCACTGTTTTTGGCCTGCTAGGCAGTGTTTAAGTCTTAACAGAAAATTTCTGTTTGAGCTCCTTGGAAGACTAGAGGTCTCTGGTTTGAAATATTTTCAAGTATATATTGACATTTTCAACTCTTTCATGTGTGTATTCTGGACTGAATCACCAATAGCACAGATGTGTAGTATTTCATTCAAATTAGACTTGGCATCTATGTAGCCTAAATGCCTGACCAAGGCGATGGAAAAGATGCCA
Source organism: Camellia granthamiana (assembly GCA_036172215.1). NCBI lineage: Eukaryota > Viridiplantae > Streptophyta > Magnoliopsida > Ericales > Theaceae > Camellia > Camellia granthamiana. The sequence goes on along the minus strand of CM069908.1, from coordinate 41,507,369 downwards.
ATATACTAATAAATAATTATGTATGTCCAACTGATACACTCTTCATTTTCTATCTCTTTAACTAAGTTTCACTTTAGTCTACATTATTTATTTCTCTCTATTTCACTCTTTTAGTTTTTGAACTCTTCTACTTGTGCTTTACCTTGAAGTTGAGAGAGAATCGATTGAGATAGTTTTGTCATATTCAACGGAGACCAACAGAAGCAATAGTGAAGAGATGCGATGCTGTAACAGTAGATAGAAGTGTTAGGGGATGGGGCAGGCCTAAATTAACGTTGACTAGCGTTGTAAATAGAGATATGGATCTATTTAATTTAACTAAGGAAATGGCCTTTGATAGGGTTGCGTGGAGAAGAAGGATTCATGTAGCCGATCCCATTTGATAGGACTTAAGGCTTGGTTTGGTTTGGTTTGGTTTGGTTTTTAGTGGCTGGAATTTGTACTGAATGGCTGTTGTGGTACACATACGACTCAACACTCGATAGCTTTGATAAGTTCCTGCTGCTTCATCCTTGTTTGGTGTTGTTGGAATGTTGTATTGTAGGCTTGTTTCGTTAACTTTCTAGTAATAGTTAACATTATTTGTGTTTGGTATTGAATTTACCATTTCTTATATGCTCTTTTCTTTTTCTTACCCATTATTTCTGAAGTGTCCCCAGCGCTTATTCTATGAAATTATGCTCCCCATCTCTCCCGTCTCAGGGATGCTGGTGTAGATTTCTCGAATCAATGCCTTCTTTTGCCTAGTAACATTGAAACCTTCAAACCATGATATGCCTTAAAAGAAGACCTTTCAGCTGGATTCTGCCAACCTGTTGATGCTCTACTACTTTTCCTCAATGACCCAAAGTCCATTGATTACCTCTCTTACAATTCCACTCGTCCTCAGATGTTCACTGCTATTTTCTCTACAAGACCATGCTAGAGACACATCTATTAGTAACTTGTCCACCTAAATCATCGGAAGAACAGATCTCATTTTAGTGATTAGATGATAGAGGAATTTTACTCCCAGAACCATCCACAAGAAGGGTTTCAACCGATATAGGTTTTCTGTCATGAAACTAAATGACAAAAAATTAAACATAGTATCCTCCATCTAGTTAGCCTCCTTGCAAACTTCTCCGCTGTTACATGCCATATTGATTTTGGCTAGAAAGAGATCCCAATTTCCCCCCCTCAACCCTAGTTTATAGAGCACATGACTAACCCTGGGTAGGGCTGTAACACAAGCCAAGTTGCTTGAACTTGGGTTGTGAATTATAATGGCTTGTTTTGGAGGGTCACGTGTGAGTTGTGATCAGCTTATGTGATAAATAGCAAAGCTTGATCAAATTTGTTATGTCATTGGGCTTGGTTTGATAAGCTATCGAGTGCCTTGGGATTTTATAAGAGCTAAGCCTCTTCAGCTTCCTTATGTGGAATCTCTCTCATCCCTCCCCTTCTCTCTGACTGCCTACGGAGCCTAAACCTATCTCAAGCTTTTTTGTGCAGCTGCTTAATTTTTCAAGCTGATAATGACAAACCTACTGCCTGTCTTAACTGTGCTTGTTGTCTCTGTAACTCATACTGCTGCTTTTAACCAAATGTGTTAACCCCCAAATTGTATTAATACAATGATGTTCCTAAATGCGTTCAAAATTTTATGTCTGAACTTTAGCATATGATCTTTATATCCCAAGTGAGTTAACTTTTTATCTTGCTGCAACCATGTCTTCATTCCACTTAAATCCCTAAGGCTGTGTTTGGTTTGGATCATTGATTTGGAAAGGGAGATTCACCTTTTTCTTTCCCTTTCCAAATTCCTACCCAAATCAGTGATCCAAACACAGCATAAAGTCCCTGCCAAAAATGAAAAAAAATGGCTAAGAGGATGCCCATCTCAGAACTTTGGAACTCCTAAAGGAAACCTTGGACTAGTATCGAGAATGACCAAATTCTTGGGGAAAAAAGCCGATGATCCAGCTTCATCATTTGTCTTCCAGCCCAGACTTTTTGCTATACATAAGAAAATTTGTTTACACACGATTGTAAATCTTTTCAACATATAACCTGAAATCATCAAGAACATATGTATATCAACTCCTTTAGGCTGTGTTTGGATCATGGATTTGGGTTGAAATTTGGAAAGAGAAAGGAAAAGGTGAGAAAATGGACAAAAAAATTTGCTTATATTTCATTCATAGTTCCTTCAATTTTTCCTTTTTATTAACAAATCCCTACTGAAATCTATGATCCAAATATAGACTTATTATCGTTTTGTTGTTGTTTCTTATCTTGTCATGTTGGGTTCATGTCTTGCCTTCATTATTATTAGTATTTTTGAGGGGATTAGCATGACAAGAAGTTGATAAAGAGGTTTTGATTATTCATTTGTAACAGTTTCTAGGGAACTTGAGGAATCTTCGAGACTCGCATGCAGCAGTGGCTGTTGGGTCATCTGAAACAATCGCTGGTGAGCCCTCTTCTGTCACAAGAATAATCTCCGAGTGTGAGTCTTCATTAACCTTACTGAATCGTGATCTTGGGATTCTATCGGCATCCATTGCTCGAGTGCAAGGTGAGGAGGTGAATGTCTGATGGCTATATCATACATGCAGAGGGGAATTACCCAAGAACATTTCTATCATTTTGTGGACATAATGGAAACCTCAATGTCTGCAATTTCTTTGGATGTTTGGATTGAACACTGAAATATGACAATTCTTTTGCTCTGTAATTTCAAAAACTTGTGTTGAATCTATTCGAATTCTAGCAATACCATGTTATCTCTGGGTTGAAGGACTAATTGTCTTGTAAGGAACTGCTTAATTTTTCGTGAATCTACTCTAGTTTAAGATGTCAGATTGCTATATGGATTGGTGATAAAGCATGCTGGCATGCTTGGTGGGTATTCAAGCCTTGTTGTCTTCGGGACGGAAAAAAAAGAAGAGAAAAAGGTGGAGATTCAAGCCTGTGTGTGCAGTGAATTAACTTTTAACACCAATAGAGACATGAATAAATCATTATGGTGGCTGTTATATAAAATCTGCTCATCCTACAATTTTTTTTTAAAATCTCTATTCCTTTAATATCTGCTGTGAAGTGGCATTGTGGTTTTTGTTTGCACAATAGGGTGGTCATGGCAGGTTGTTCATCCATGCGATTGTTTCGCTCACTATGTTTGGATCAAGTATTTGTAGGAGAATTGAGTGAAAACAAATGGGAAGGGGGAAGTGAAAACCAAAAAAAAAAAAGGTTCCATTGCATTCATTGTGATCTTACTTTTTTTTTTTTTCTTCACAAATCACTCCTGAAATTCTTGTTCCATACATAACTTATGCAAAAATGTTTAAGAGTAGAGGAGTTCTAATTTGTCTTTTTCCTTATGATGATTTGTCTTTTTCCCTTATTTTTCTTTTTATTATTAATATTTGCCCTTACTAACGGTGTAGAGCTCAATTTAGAGCTCTATACCTGGTGCTCTCTATCATAGTCGTATTACAAAAATGTTTTGTAACTCTAATTTATGAGTTCTAATAGTTTTAATGTGTATGTGAAGCCTATTTGATGTGATAGTTTGGTCTTGTTTTTTTTTTTTTACTTTTTAAATGTGTATGTGGGACTCATTTGATGTGATATTTTGACTTTGTTTATTTATTTATTTTTACTTTCTACCTCATTAAAATTCAATTAGAACTTTAATTTTAGAAGAATGTATCATTGTTGTTCATATTATCAATTTTTAGCATATTATAAACTATTTTGAACCATCATCCAGAATCACATTATTATAACCTCAAAATAAGTTGATGGGAGGAGAGTGAAAATGAAATTTATTTTATTGTGGTAATCTCTTTTCACTTTACCTTTAATAATCTAAATTAAATTATCATTCTTTTTAGTTTGGTAATTACTCTTCTTTTTCTTTTTTGATTTCATACAAAAAAAAAAAAAAAAAGAAACTCTAGAAAGGGGGAAAAAAATGTTGTCAACTCAGATAAAAACATGGGTAAACTACCAATAGGTCCTATTTTTGAGACTTATTACCCATCAAGTCCTATTGATAAATTTATTAAGTGATAAAGATAAATTTATCAATCTTTTATTTTTATGAATAAATTTATAGTGATAAATTTATCAGTCTCTTTGTTTTTATGAATAAATTTATAGTGATAAATTTATCAATATCTTATTTTTATAGTGTTAAATTTATTAGTTAGGACCTGTAAGTAAATAAGTCTAGTTAATAGGACTAATTAGTAAGTACCCCTAAAAACATTTAAAAAGTCATGCAGGCAAATTAGTATTAATTAAATTGTGGAATACAAGTACACAACCTTCCAAACAAGATATTATTGTATTTTTAAAATTTCTTTTTTACAATTTTTTTTTTCCCATACATTTGACAACGTACAAACTTTTACGTTCTACATTCTGTGGGTGTAAAATCAAATGTAGTAGAACAGGTCATCAGCAATTGAAAAATGATCAATCACACTGGGCACACCTGATTTCTTCCCACTATTGTTACCCTCAGAAGAATCACTGGACTGGATTGAACTACCCATCAATTCACGTCTCTCATTCTCCTCGTCAGACGGTCCAGACTCAACCACCACTTCTTCAGAAATCTCGTTAGATTGATGCGACGGTCCAGATTGAACCAACTCCTCCGAAAGTTGACCATATGGACTGTAGTTCAACAGCTGAGATTGATCCACGTAAGGACTCCTCACTCTCATTCTCCGTACGGTTACCGGACAGAAGAGTTCTTCTCCTCCTTCAACCACCGCTTGGGAGACGCCGATCGTTGTCGTCGCCGGAGAAATCTCCGGTGCGCACCGCCAGTCCTCCGTCATTGGCGCCGGAGACGGAACTCCATGATCGGAATGGCTATTGATTTCAGAGTCGGTGAAGTAACTCGGGGAGACAGCTAGGGTTCCGGCGAGGCGATTCGAAATCGGACCCTTGGCTGAAGAATCTTTGAGTTCATCTATGGTATGCGAAACAGAGAGCACAACGATCCACCGATTGGCGTAAACCTCCGAACTGTGAATTGCAACGCCGTTGACAGTTACGACGCCGTTCGCCGATCGAATAGCCACCGTCTTGTGAGGAGATAGTGTCTCCATCGTTGTTCCTGCCAAGAGTCTCGCAATATCGTTGAATAGAAATCGTCCCGGCACAACGTGGCGAAGGAAATCGAACCGGAATCCATTAGATTCGGAGAAGAAACTCGAATCTGATGGAGCGAATACGGTTATGGCGTCCAGATTGATCAGATCGGACCGTTTCACGGCCATTGCGGTCGCGACCATACTGAATCCTCTCTTGCTCAAAGCCTTAACCGCATGATCAAGAGGCGATTGAGATTGAGATGGAGATGGATCGACTCCTCCAGATTTGATCAGAAGCGTTTGATCAGGAAACATGCACTTGGACACAGAGTGAGGGTCCAGTACGCCATCGACGCCGTGGATGGTGAGACGATCGTTCACGTAAAGATCAGGCTGGCGGATTTGAACGGCGGAGATTGTTTTCTTGGACCCGGAGATGGAGAGATCGCCGTTGAAGCGCTTGGAGACGAAGAGGCAGCGATTGGTTTTCCAGGTGCGGAGTTCGTGGCGGTCGGCGAAGGAGGTGAGGTTGTTCGAGGTGAGGGGTTGTTTGAGGGTGTGGGAGAGGAGGAGGGAGGTGGAGGGGCGGGGAGGCGGAGAGCGGCCGTAATTGTTGAATTTGGCGGTGGTGGAGGAGAAGGCGAAGTCGGGTGGGGCGAAGACGGTGCCGGTACCATTCCAAGAGTCGGTACTGGCGGCGGCAGAGGCGATAAGGGATCCGAAGAGGTGGTAGCCGCGGGTTTTGAGGACTTGGGAGGCCGTGAGGGCAGTGGAGGGTGGAGGAGTGGTGGTGGTGGAAGAAGCCAAGGAGAGGAGGCAGAAGAGGGTGAAGAGCTTGAGGTTGAGCTTGAATATTGCCATTTTGTTTTGGTGAATTTTCTGAGGATTGTTTTTCTTGTTCTTGGAGAGCAAGAACTGTGTGTATTGTTGTATTGAGAGAGATTGAAGAATGTAGAGAGGAGTGGGAATGGTGGGTGTCAGGGTTTTGCAGTTAAAATAGTAGTTCTGGTGTGGTGTGGGTTGTTGATGAGACGGTTATGGAGAGATCCTTTTGGCGGGAAGGACAGTTTTCTTTAACCCTTTTTGAATTAAAGGTCAGGATTGATAGAGCCCATACAAACTATATATATACAAAAATGCTTCGTCCCCCAATTGAGGACCCCAATAGCACCACCATTGACGTGGAAAGTCTCACATGAAAAGAGACTCACGCTCCATTTTCTCTTTCAAAGCCCTCAATCTCTCTCTCTCCTCTTAATCCAAATCAGGCATCCCTCTGCATTCTTTTACTTTCTCTATCTAGAAACTGTCAAACCCACCACTATCGCCAGCAGTAGCAGCCCCCTTCCCCTTTTACCCATCAACGGTCGACTCTATCCCGCCAAGTCCTCTATTCCTCCCCCTTCTCCCTACCCCATTCTCTCTTTCTCATTCCTTACTATCTGTTTCTCCTCTTTTTCTCTCTGCTTACCGCGACCAAAACACACGTACTCTGGCCGGCGATGGAGGAAGGAGAAGCTCCGACGTTTTGTTTTTCCTTTGTTTCTTGTATTGAAGCTCTGTCTAGCGATGGATGTAGGAGACACTTGCCATGATTAAAATGTTTCTCTACATGATTATATATATGCTTTGTTTTCCCATCTCTCTATATGTTAATAATTATATATATATATATATGTGTGTGCGCGCTTTTTACAATCTGAAAAATTAGATGAAGAAGAATAAGAAAAGGAAGAGGAAGTGGGTTTGTATAATTGAAAATTTTCTTATTTGATTTTTTTTCATTTGAGTTAGTATTTTTGGGATTTACTTCTCTGTGTTATAGAAATACTGGGTTCTGAATTTCTTTTTGTTAAACTGCTAGAAAAAAAGTTGGCCGGCCGATGGTTTTTTTAACCGGCCAAATGGTTTTATGGTCAACCGGCTATGTTTTAATTTTTTTTTGGGTAATGTTGTCAGAATGATAGGAAAAGAAGTAGTGGTGGTCTTTATGAGACTTATTTCTCATAAATTTTTGCAATTTGAACTAGAGAGAAAGAGAAGCATAGAAAAAAAAGATGGAAGAAATCGCCGGAGATGGAGGAGAGCTAGAGACACCGGAGAGGAAGAGAGAGAGAGAGGGTTGTGATGGGTTTGCGATGGTGATGGCGGCGCTAATGAGTGGAGGAGTTGTCGGAGAGGGATGAAACAGAGGATGCAAGAGAGGGAGTATGCCGGAAGATGCTAGAGTGAGAAAGAGAGAAGTCTAAGGGCGTGAAATGCACGCATTATTATTGCAAAATTTCTTTGAAATGTGTATCAAAGTCCATGTCAATGAGGGTCGTGGGGTTCATATTTGTGTGGGGGTCTCTAGCGCGACTGATATATATATATATATAAAGGGAAACATTATATGCATCTTATAATTAAAAAAAATTGATATAATTTTATATTTTTAAGTCATAAGTAAAAGAAATTAAAGAATTCATGATTCATAATTAAAATAAATCATAACTAAAATAGAAAATTAGTCATAATTAAAATAAAAAATGAAATAACTAGGGGTGTGTATAATACACACCTTTGAAAGGTGTGTATGTTAGAATTTATTATATATAAAATGTTAGTAATCTCAATTATTTACGGATATATATACATATATATTATGCGTGATGTATACAGTAAACAAAAAATAATAGTATAAGAATAGTAATAAAAGAAATCAGAAATGGCAGATGTGTAGCCCTTGTTGAGCTTTACAACTTTTCTTCTTGGCCCAAACACAAATTCTAAGTTGAATTATTTATGATCTTGAGTTCAAGAATTAAAAATTTTAAAGGGATCAAGTAAAAGAAAGAGAGAAATATAGATACAGAAAGAAACAAAAATGAGGGGGAGGTGGGTCTCTGCCAAAAGAAAGAAAAATTGAAATGGAATGCTTAGACAAGAGAAGGCCAAGTTGGCCAGCTCCAACTGACCGTCACACGTGTGGTGCCCCTAGCCACACGTGTAGATTCTTGTAGCAGCCAACCTGCAACAATTCCACTTTACCCTGCACGTGCAATGCCGAAACTAGCCAAACCTATAGCCCTTAACCTTGCTCCCACCCGCACGGGCGATCCTCTCATTCTGCACGTGCGGAAACACCCTTAAGGGTGTTCTACTTTCAATCTCCATTCTGAGTCCGAATTTTGCAAATTCAAGTCCAAAACTCAACATGAAACGTCCGAAATGTTAATGAGAATTAATACAACATCATAGTTTCAAAACAAGAAAGCAACAAATAATTCAATACCAATTGGGGTTTGAAAACTAAACGAGTACACCATACAATTACCTAAATGGAGAATACAAGTCAGATTTAAAACCCGAGTTGCTACACCTAAAACCAAATCAAATAAGTATTTCCACAATCCTTGTCCATAAGAAGAGAATACTTCAAATCCAACCCAATTAAGAGTAGACATTGGGTTAAAAAACAACATAAATAACCCAAGTTTGGTTCATATATATAATTTAAAACTCTTCCCACATTACCAATTACGTTTTAATTGAATATCTTTAAATATTCTAACAAATAAACGTTTTTTAATAGTAGATACAATGCAAGGTATGTCTACCTAAATTTTTCGCTAAGGGGTATATAGTTAATAATTATCATATGTCACTAGATATTGCTTGGTGTTTGCATGAACTCAAGTAATTAATTTTTTTTTTTTTTTGTACAAAATAAAAAAAATATTGTTTTCCTTTACACGATTAATTTTAATTTCCTCATTATTTTCATGACATTTTCATTTATTTCACTATCAAAGAAATCCTTGCATGTAAGTAAAGTCACTTGTTAACCAAAAGAAAGGAAAAGACATCATTTCATCATAACAAAGTTAGATCATGTAGATGTGACATTTACACCATATTAGTTACCTTTCTTCCTTATAAATAGACCCTTTCTCATCTATCTCCATATATATGAACAACATATGCATTTTTTCATTTCTCAAAGAGTCATGGCAACCATTCTTACAACATTCTATTCACTCTTCTTCTCTATATTTGCAATCCTAGTGTCCATCATCCTTCTATCTATGTTTTCCCTCATTGAAGCTAACAATTTTGGATTTAGCGTAGACCTAATCCATAGAGATTCACCAGATTCCCCCTTTTACAAATTCTTCATTAGCTCATTTTGATCGAGTGATCAACGCTTTACGACGTTCACACAGTTGTGTTAACTATTTCACCTCAGCTTCCATGTCACCACAATCTGCCTCAAGTGAAGTAATCCCTTCTGATGGCTCCTATTTGATGAAAATAACAGTTGGCACACCACCCTTCAATATCCTAGCAATTGCTGACACGGGCAGTGACCTTACATGGACACAATGCTCGCCTTGTAGGAACTGTTACAAGCAAAAACTCCTCCCTTTAATCCTAAAAGTTCTTCAACGTACAAAGAGGTCTCTTGTCATTCAAACCTATGCCAAACGGCAAATGCAAGAAGTTCTTGCTATAACAATGAAACTTGCCAGTACTCACTTTCATATGGTGATGTCCTACAGTCAAGGTGTTGTTGCCACTGATACAATCAGCTTGGGTTCGACGAATGGCCAACCAACATCCTTTTCAGGGATAATTTTTGGGTGTGGCTTTAGCAATGCTGGCACATTCAATGATAAGGGCTCAGGCATAGTTGGTCTTGGTGGTGGAACAGTTTCTCTTATTTCGCAAATGAATTCTTCAATTGGTGGCAAATTTTCCTATTGTTTGATGCCAATGTCTTCTCAAAGCGCAAAGTCTAGTCAAATGCATTTTGGTAACAATGGTGTGGTGTCAGGGAATGGGGTGGTATCTACACCAATTATTCTGAAATCTCCAAACACCTTTTATTTCTTAACACTAGAAGGATTTTCAGTCGGACGATAAAAGTTGGAAATTTACATCATCACCAAATGCATTTGGTGCCTCTGGGAATGGTAACATCATCATAGACTCTGGAACAACATTGACATACCTTCCACTCGATCTTTATGAAAAATTAGAGTCGGCTGTTAAGAGTGCAATTGGATTGCAAAATGTCTATGACCCTGCAGGGATTTTGAGTTTGTGCTGCATGGTTAGTAATAATATCACAATTCCCATTATTACAGCACACTTCACTGGTGCAGACGTGAAGCTGAATCCTATGAACACTTTCATTAGAACAAGCGATAACATTGTGTGCCTCGCTTTCGCACCGGCAAATATTGCAATCTATGGTAATGTGGCACAAATGAACTTCTTGGTTGGTTATGATCTCAGCAAGAAAACTGTGTCCTTCAAGCATACTGATTGTGGGAGAGTGTTATAATATGAATGTCTTCATTTCAATCATCTTCTTTTACTTCTCTTTTTAAATAAATAAATAAATCGTTGTTTATTAGGTTGTGGTCTTGTTAACTGTACCCAGATTCTCTTTATTTTAGCAGTCAAGCATTGTTAATTATGAAAGCATGTTACTTATTATTTGCTGCAGGATTTAAGTGAAGATCATCTCTTCATATGATTATTTGTCACTCTATAGAATATATTTTATCTTTTTTCTTTTTGAGTGAAATATTGGCAAGTCAAATTTTTCGAATCCATGATTCAAGAAATTTTTTATCAATATGAATATCACAATCATCTTACTAAAAGACACAGATGTAGAAGAACAATGAAAAATAAAAAAATCAATGGACTAATTGCCGTTGTTTTGCTTTCAACAAATTGGACAAATTAATGCCTTTTTGTTACTGACATTGATTGATAGCTCGAATCTGAGTTTGTTCGAATTGTCTAAATTTTGGCTTGTCGGTTGTCTGGCCGGTCATCTGACAAGAAGATGACAGCCATGGTCGACAAGGATGACAACTGCGATAGATAAGTATTGCACTGATCATCCGACAAGCACAAATTCAAGCTTTCGGACAAACTCAAATTGAAGGTACCAATCATTTTTCTTTTGCTACCATTTGTTTATTTATTTATTACACAGGTGTTGCAACATTGTAGAGATTATAATCACTTGGTTAACTCGGTTGGCCACTTATGAGCAATCCTATCCAAAGGTTAATTGATTATTTTTTTATCACGCCCCGAGTTTTAAAAATCAATTAAACAGAAAGTAATTAACTTAAATGTGAGATTTTTAATAGAAAACTTTTTCAGAGTTCATTCTCAAAAAGGCTTGGCTTTGTTTCAAGAAGTAGGTTAAAAATTAATTTTTTGATTTTTTTTTTTGAAAAAATATATAAAAAAATAGAGAGCTAATATGACAAAAAAAAATTAAAAAATTAAAAAATTAAAAAAATGACTTTTAACCGAATTACCAAAACAAGCCAAAGTTTGGTTTTCCTTGTAGAAAGTATCCATAGGCCTTCACATAAATAACATTAAAAAAACATGTCTAATTACTCCTTATTGAAGTTACTTCGACTTTAGGTAAAGAAGCGTCTAAATTCGGTTTATATTGAAAAATTGATAATATTTGCAATTAATATTAAAAAAAAATTAAGAAATTATTGATCTTAGTTTTACTATATAGTTTTGTAAATTGAGAAATTATTAATTTCGTATAACTAAAAAAATAATATTTTATTTTATAAAATTTCATATTCAATATTAATCTTATTTGATAAATCTCATTGTGTTGGCTCTAAAAATATAGTTTTTATTAAAAATAAATGTGTATAATAAAAGTTATAAAGTTTGTAAGTTTTAAAATAAGAAAATAAAAATAATGCCACATCAACATTTCTCATTTGAATAAAAGAAATTATGTAGTGCTTTTAAGTCATGGTTAGGTACTTATTAATAGATTTGTGAATGGAGCAGAGGGTGGGTTCCTCAATTTTGGGTCCAAATTCTCTCCAGCCTTGCGTTCTCAATTTTGGAGTTCAGACCCTTTCCGGCTCTCCTTCGGTCGATGAACAGGATTCGGCCATGTCACCCATAATAAAATTTACAGATCAACTTTAAAAAAAAATTAAATTTCATTCAATACATGGTACATCTGACACTCTTTGTCCCACGTCACGTCCCACCACTCACTCTCACACACACTCTCTCTTCTAATAAAAAATTTAAAAAATTATTTTAATCTTTTTAATTTTATTTTCATAATATATATAATTTTTAATATAAAAAATTAATTTTATAAAATTAATGTCATTGAAAATATACCTTTAAAATGAGACTAATATTAAATATATTTAATAAAAAATTAAAATAAATAAAAAGTAATTACTATGTTTGAAATTATTGTTTTTTAAATAAAAAAATTAATTTGATGAAATAAACACACAAAAATAATATATTTTTGAAATTTTCAAAAACAATCTTCATTCCAAAAAAAATCATATGAAAATAATTTTTTTAAAGGAAATAAAAAACACACAAATCCAATCTTTGTATTTAAAAAAAAAAAATGCACAAATCTAATCTGTGCATAGGTGCAAATCAAATACAGCATGTTTTTTTTTATTTTCATATGATTTTTTTTTGGAATGAAGATTGTTTTTGAGAATTTCAAAAATATATGATTTTTGTGTGTTTATTTCATCAAATTAATTTTTATATTTAAAAAATAATAATTAACATAACTAAACATAGTAATTACTTTTTATTTAGTTTAATTTTTTATTAAATATATTTAATATTAGTCTCATTTTAAAGGTATATTTTCAATGATATTAATTTTATAAAATTAAATTTTTTATATTAAAAATTATATACATTATGAAAATAAAATTAAAAAGATTAAAATAGTTTTTTTAATTTTTTATTAGAAGAGAGAGTGTGTGAGTGGTGGGACGTGACGTGGGATAGAGTGTCAGATGTGCTGTGTGTTGAATGAAATTTAACTTTTTTTTTTATTTTTAAAGTTAATCTGAGCCATAGGTTTTGTTATGAATGACGTGGCCGAATCCTGTTCGTCGATCAAAGGGAGAGCTGGAGAGGATCTGGACTCTCAATTTGGTATAGGGGCATGAGCCATAATGTTTGGTGATCGATGAATAACATTGTCATGTGATACATTTGTAATATCTAATAATTTTTTATTAACACTTTATGAATTGACACATTTCAATTTTTTACCTTTTAATGAGGATAAAACAGTTATATGGAGTTATTTAAAATACCGTTAAAACTATCCGAACCATGTCGAACCCTGCATTTTTTCAATTATGATGAGTTGGGTTGACCAGGTTGTGGTCCAGACCTGGCGGGTCAGCATGGGTGGCAGTTTAAAAAATCCAGCCCACCTGATTTTTTTTATATACAGGTTCCAACTTCCAACCATTAGATCTCTCTCTTTCTATTTCCTCTCTCTCTGTTGTATCTCTCTCTTTCTTCTGTTGTTTGAGGGTGGTGTTGTGAATCTGTGATGATTAATGAAAAGGTCTCACAAAATTAACAAATGCTTTGTTCTTTCAATTTTTCTTTTTTTATAAAATTTATAGCTTTGATTTTGTTTCATCAAAATCCAATAAAAACCTCTCCTATTGTTTTTTTTTTTTTTTTTTCTTCTTCTTTTCTTCTGATGTATGTAATTTACTCGTGAATCTGTTTAGTTTTGTTTTAGCTGTTTCTCAAGTCTGGTGGCCTACATTTGAGTGGTAGTCTGTATGACACTTTTTCATCCTTCAAGTGTATGATGAAGAGACATCTATTAAGGTTTGGTTGGTGCATGCTATCGTAATTTTTGAAAGCATACATTCTTTAAATTTGCTGAAGAGTTTTGTTTTGTTTCTCAAGCACAATCTAGGGTCTTTGAAAGCATACATTCTTTGGATGGTTGGATTTTTAATTTATTAGTTTATCAATGTTATAAATGATCAATCTGTCCGACTTGTTAAGCCGAAATCGTCATTATTTGCCAATTGAACCGTCAGTTTTTGATAAAAAAATGAAAATTTTTAATAACAAATATGTCCCCCCCTCCCCCGCGGTTTATAATTTACCTCTAAATTGCACGGACTCGTACCGTGCATATCCCTATCATATATACATAAATATTTTAAAAATAAGACTTTATGGGTTAAAAATAATGAAGCAAGATTTAATAGAACACCAACCTTACCAATAAGGCTTTTAGGTAATTAATTTTTTTTTTTATTTGTGAAATTTAAAATTTTGAAACATAGTTAACGGAAACTATCAAATAAGATCTCACTTAAATATGCTATTTTATAAAATAAAAAATAAAAAATAAATTTGACAGTATGAATGTTCATATTGACAGTGTGAATGTTGAACATTCACATTAGATAAATTTGACAATGTGAATATTCACATCATGAAACATTCACATTGTCAATATAAATATTAATGCGCGCTTCATCATATTATTATTAAGAGTATTTTGATAACAATGTCGTGTATAGCACTTATTAGAATATAAAAAAATAATTCAAACTAGGTGGAATATATTATTATTATTATTATTATTATTATTATTATTATTATTATTAAATTAGTCTTCAATAGTAATTGATTTGTATAATTATATGCAATTGAATCATATCAACATAAATTAGAAACTTTAAGAATTAAATAAACAAAATAAATAATTTAGAAATGAAATTAAAAAATAATAAAAGAATTATTAGATAAAAGTGAAAATAACACCTTATGCCGAGAAAGAATAAAGACGTAATTTTCGTGGATGATTTTGTTTAATTTAATTTTTCAAAAAAAAAATTTCATTTGTCTTTATTAAATTTTTTATTTTTTATTTTACAAATACATAAAGATTAGATTCATTCAAAAAGTTAAAAAAATACTAAAATATAAAAAAATCATAAAAATAAAAGAAAATCTGAACAAAAATTCTCATTTAATGTGTGTGTGTGTGTTTTATTTTTATTTATATATATATATATTTTATTCAGTTTATTTTTTAAAAGCAACTAAAGTGTATTTAAAAAATATAATTTTTTTTTTAAAAGCAACTAAAGTGTATTTAAAAAATATAAAAATTTATTAAAATATGAAACTAAATTTACTATAAATAAGTAAAAATCTATTTATAAATAATTTTTGAAAAATCAAACCAAGTTTGCAGTCTCTTCACCTTTGGCAAAGATGGACATGGGATTTTAGCTAAATTCATGATTTTGCTTCCGAATTTACATTCTTACTGCTTTTCGATGAGCTTTCATCCCAATCTAAAATGTTCTGCAAATTAGAATTCATTTCATCTCATGAAAGCTGGGAAGTTGTGCAACCTAGGCCAAAGAAGCCAAGAACTACTCTATGTTTCACTCTCAAAAGCTTTATCTTCAGCAACAAGTTCTAGACAGCTCTACAAACTCCACTCGCTCATAATCACTTCTGGACTCGACCAATCTGTCTTCTTCTCCGGCAAACTCATCAGCAAGTACGCCCAATTCAAGGACCCAGTTGGTTCTTTATCTGTCTTTCGACGTGTTTCGCCTGCTAACAGTGTTTATCAGTGGAATTCAATCATTAGAGCACTGACCCATAATGGGTTGTTCTCTGATGCTCTGGAATTTTACTCCCAAATGCGGAATTTGGAGCTTAAACAAGATACATATACATTTCCTTCAGTTATCAATGCTTGTGCCGGTTTGTCCGATTTGGAGATGGGTAGGATTGTTCATAATCATGTGTTGGAAATGGGTTTTGGCTCAGATTTGTATATTGGCAATGCTTTAATTGATATGTATTCAAGATTCAATGATTTGGATATGGCACGACGTGTGTTTGATGAAATGGCTAGTAGAGATGTTGTTTCTTGGAATAGTCTGATTTCGGGGTGTAGTTCAAATGGGTATTGGGAGGAAGCAATACAACTGTTTCACCAGTCAAGAATGGCTGGTGTGATTCCTGATTCTTTCAGTGTTTCAGGTGTTTTACCTGCATGTGGAGATTTGGTTGCTATTGAAGAAGGTCAGGTAGTTCATGGTTTGGTTGAAAAAATGGGGATTAAGAAAGATGTCATTGTAAGCAATGGGCTTCTGTCTATGTACTTCAAATTTAACAGATTAACAGATTGCAAGTTAATTTTTTCTGAGATGGTTGTCCGAGACACGGTTTCTTGGAACACTGTAATTTGTGGGTACTCCCAATCAGGCTTGTTCGAAGAGTCAATCAAGTTGTTTTTGGAGATGGTGGATAATTTTGAACCAGATCTTTTAACTATTGGTTCTGTCCTCCGTGCTTGTGGTCAAATTGGTGACTTGGAGTTGGGAAAATATGTCCACGACTACATGATAAGGAATGGGTATGAATGTGATACCACAGCAAGTAATATTCTTATTAATATGTATGCAAAGTGTGGTAATTTGTTGGCATCAAGGGAAGTTTTCAACAGAATTAAATTCAAGGATTTGGTATCATGGAACTCATTAACCAGTGGTTATATTCAAAATGAATGTTTTGAAGAAGCAATGAAACTTTTGAGTAAAATGAAGGTGGATCTAAGACCTGATTCTGTCACTTATGTGATGTCATTGTCTATGTCTGGTCAATTAGTACGAATACATCATGGGAAGGAAGTACATTGTGATATTATAAAAATGGGATTTGGCTCAAGTCTAGTTGTGGGTAATGCACTCATTGATATGTATGCTAAATGTGGCAAATTGGAGGATTCATTAAAACAATTTGAAAACATGAGAGATCGTGATATTGTAACGTGGAATTCAATTATTACTGCATGTGTTCATTCTGAGGATTACAATCAAGGATTCAGAATGATCAGTAGAATGAGAATTGAGGGAATGATGCCAGATCTGCCAACCATGTTAGCTACCTTGCCTATGTGTTCCTTTCTTGCTGCCAAACGGCAAGGGAAAGAGATCCACAGCTGCATTTTCAAGTTAGGGATTCAATCAGATGTTCCGGTCGGGAATGCACTAATTGAAATGTACTCAAAATGTGGTAGCTTGAAGCATTCACTCCTAGTATTTGAGCAAATGAAAATGAAGGATGTAGTGACATGGACAGCATTGATCTCTGCATATGGAATGTATGGTGAAGGCAAGAAAGCTTTGAGAGCTTTCGAGGAGATGGAAGCAACAGGTATCGCTCCTGATCATATTGCCTTTGTTGCCATCATATTTGCATGCAGCCACTCGGGTTTGGTAGATGAAGGTCAGGCTTACTTTGACGATATGAAGAAAAAGTATAAAATTGAACCAAGGATTGAACATTATGCTTGTGTAGTTGATCTTCTATCACGATCTGGACTTTTAGCTGAAGCAGAGGAGTTCATTCTTTCTATGCCATTGAAACCAGATGCAAGTATATGGGGAACTTTACTTAGTGGTTGTCGAGCAAGCGGAAATGTCAAGGTTGCGGAACGTGCTTCTCAACATATCATTGAATTAAATTCAGATAATACTGGGTATTATGTGTTAGTGTCAAATGTATATGCAGCCTTAGGAAAGTGGGATAAAGTAAGAATGATACGAAAATCCTTGAGAAATAAAGGACTGAAAAAAGACCCTGGATGTAGCTGGATGGAGATTCGAAATAAGGTTTATGTGTTTGGTACTGGGGATAGGTTCTTCGAACAATATGAAGAGGTTAATAGGTTATTAGAGATACTTGCTGGTTTAATGGCCAAGGAAGGTTATGTTGCTGATTTGCAATTTGCTTTGCATGACGTTGAGGAGGATGAGAAGAGAGACTTGCTTTGTGGCCATAGTGAAAGGCTTGCGATAGCATTTGGATTGTTAAACACAAAACCAGGAACACCTTTGCAAGTGATGAAGAACCTTAGGGTTTGTGGGGATTGCCACACTGTGACTAAGTATATATCAAAGATTGTGCAACGAGAATTATTAGTTAGAGATGCTAATCGTTTTCATTTGTTCAAGGATGGAACCTGTAGCTGTGGAGATTACTGGTGATGGATTTCTTTGCTCAGTCATGCCTTTGATTGACTGCAGATTATCTCTGCACTAGAAAAATTAAAGAAATATATATGTGCTATATGGGATCTATAACCAATGGTTGAAGGTCAGACTGACTGGCTTGATGCCATGCTCCGTTTTGGTGGATTTTTATGACTATTTTTTGTATAATTTTTTTGTTATTTTTTCAATCACAGGAATGATCAAAAGCATCAGATTCAAGCTAATACTAAATTTCAGTACATCATGTTGTGTCAATCATCTGGTATGTATGTGAACACTCTTTTGTTTTGCCTTTCATATGTTTTTCATGAATATCTGAATTATTTGGAGGGTGGAATTGTGAATCATCTAAAGTGTCTTGGGGTTTGGAAAGGGGTGGGGCAAAGAGAAATCTTATTGGATCATTTTGTTTACCTTGTAAAGTTCTTTTTGTGGGGCCAACATTGCATAATGTCCTATGTAGATAGAGTGCTTCCATCATTTAATTTTATTGCTAATTAAGTTTACAGAAGCAGGAGCCTTAAAGTTTTACAACCATTAAGTCTTATTACAGCCTCCGTATTATCTTAAGCTTTTATAGCAATTTGTTGTTAACAAGTGCCAACTAACAAAGTTTCAAAATGACACTTAGGTATACTTATCTATACTTATTTTTCAATCATCTGCTATTCTAGTTTTTATTTTGGGAAAATTTCACTTTACCTCCTTCTTGTTTACTCCATGTGTGGTTTGCCCCAATGACATTTGAAAATAAGCACATAACCCCCTATGGTTTATAGATTAAAGTGCTGCTTCTGTACTGTTAACGGCATATCATTGTACATAAGTAACCTCATTGTCTAAAACCATGGGCATTTTTATCATTTTAGTGGCAATCAAAATGCACTTTGTGCTTTACTCCATGTGTGGTTTGCCTCCTATCATTTGGATAAGAAGCACATAACCCCTTTATGTCTAGACATGTATTTCACACTTGCTCTTAACTTGGATAGAATTTCTGATAGTGCACTTTAAGCCACAAACCACAAGGGGTTATTTGCTTATTTCCAGAAGATAAGGGAACAAACCACTTTTATTTTTTTCATTTTCCTCATGATACTTTCCTAATCTCTTTGAATAATTAGCTATTCCTTGGATCTCGTATGGATTCAGATTTTGGCCTAAATGAAAAGGCAACACAGTTTGAGGACATAATTAGTGAAGAAAATGGATGGTTATTTGATATTAGCATTTCCTGGTGCATATCTTTTTCTTCTTTTTCTGCCAAGCATGAAAATGCTGGAGGGCTCCTATTTATACATAATAATGCCAAAGGTTATCTGTATCTACTCCACCGCTCTTAGCATCCCGCATTGGCAAGACCAACACTAGGTAATAGGCTAATAGCCTTTCTCTTCCTTTCTAGGAAAATTAAAGGCGTCTGTCTGTTTTTGCATTGTTTCACATCCTGTTTTTTCCTTTTGGCATAACCCATTTCTTAGTTAAATTTTATTTTATTATTATTATTTTTTTAAACTTAATGAAATAATTCACACGTATTCACACCAAAAGCCAAAATGTCCAAACCCACAAGCACACTAAAAGGGACTAACTTTTGGATGAGTGATGGAAAACTTAATTGGGTGGAACAAATAGCTAATGCGGACAATTCTGTTTGTTTTTCAGTGCATCATGAAGGCATTGGAAAAACTGCATCTTGTAGATAGAATTTGAAAAATGCTTTCGGAAATATTGTTTAAATTTCTTTTTCCTGTTGTATTTGTCTCTTTCATGCTTTATAGCCCAGATTTTCAGGAACAAGGCTTTGATGTAGTCTGCTTCTTGTTTTGGGAATATTGCAATTTTTTGGGATGTGATTCTGTGTCTCATATGTGATGCATAAGCATTCTTAACCCTGTTGAATGAAAGTTTGCTTATTATTCTTCACAATTGAGATATAGTATAAAAGACGAAGAAATCACAATGAGCTGAAGGTACAAAAGATTTGTGTGACTTAGAGCTAAGAAGTTAATGCGAATAATCCTATTGTATAAGTTGAATTACTAACAAAAGCAGTTCGGATAAGGCATAACTGATGATTTAGTCATGCATTATTTATTTATTTTTATTTTTTTTTTGTGCGGATAAACACAGAACAGAACCCTATATATAATTCATGATTCAATCATTCAAGGCTGATGCACCAACATACAAAGATTTTCTTGAGATGGAATGGAAGCATATCATTTAGTCTTCATTCATACGATTGTATGAGCTTTCACAAACTGGTTCATTTAGGTGCACCTGTTGCAAGGTATGTCTCGCGAATGGCTTGAAACTTAGTGACTAGCTTGTCATGAGGTGGCCAGTTTTCTTTTATTACCGGAACATCTGAAAAGTTCTGCATCCACTTGAACAACAATGGAAATTTCTCTGCATCTATCAACTTTAGACCTGTAACCACTTCTAATACACTGACCAGATTAGCGATACAACCAAATGCAATATCTACTAGTCCGATTGTCTCTCCACTGAAAAATTCTTTTCCCTTTAGCTCTTTTTCTATTAAGTTCAGGTTCTCTATGGCTGGAGGAATAGCCTCCTCTTGCTCTTTCCCTTGAGTCATAAAAGCATGCCATATTGATGGCAAAAGCTACATTTGAAAGGAAAAAAATAGTAAGGGTCTGTTGATTAGAATGAAAATGATGGTGGAA
Organism: Camellia granthamiana; assembly: GCA_036172215.1. Taxonomy (NCBI): domain Eukaryota; kingdom Viridiplantae; phylum Streptophyta; class Magnoliopsida; order Ericales; family Theaceae; genus Camellia; species Camellia granthamiana. The sequence goes on along the minus strand of CM069908.1, from coordinate 41,486,690 downwards.
AGTGAACTTGGTAGAAAGTGAAGTGAAAGAAAGGAAAATTTATTTTCTTGCATGCATTTGATTAGAATTTTAAAAATTATTACATTTTAGATAAGTTTTCACTATCCATTTTAGACAAGTGGATTGAGCCATGGGCAAATTTGGATAGTGTGATAATTGTTCCCCATGAAAAAATTTCATGAATATTTTGTGGGAAGCCAAAATCTAAAGTTAGAAGCTTAGGATGAATTACAAAGGCAGTCAAAAATGTCACATGTGATGATCAAAACAGTAGTAAGCTAAGTACAATACTATCCTGCCAACTTCAGTAGTTCTTATATGAAAGTATTTCAAAATCTCCACTATACTTTAAATAAAGTGATTAAAATATATATGTTTTGATGATTTATATACTGAATATTTTGATTTAGGGGCAAGTTGATCAAGGCATGCGTAAGGCATCAGTGACTCTACCTTATCGTCACTGAATTTTGCCCAAAAACGAGCTGTGGCTCTTTCATAAGGATCTTCAGGTAATAAAGGAGTCCGCTTCCATGTATCCTCGATGTATTCAAGAATTACAAGAGATTCCGAGATTGGTTTTCCATTGTGCACGAGGACTGGAACTTTTTTGTAGACTGGATTATACTCAAGAAGTAGAGAGCTTTTGTCGGAAAGATCCTCAAATATGGTTTCATATTCTATGCCCTTAAGTTTCAATGCCCAAACGATTCTCAGAGCAAATGGACTTGACCACGTCCTGAAAAGCTCAACTTCTGCCATTTTTTCGTTTCTTTTGACAGGCAAAATAGTGATAGCTGAGGTCTTTTATACACTTCACAAATTTTCAGGATGCTTTTGATCTCTGCCAAGTGTAAATTGTTCAGAAGTTATGAATAAAAACATGCCGATATTAAGATTCTTTTGTTTTTTCCTAGTTTCGAACATAAGTTTCTACGTCGGCTGTGAAGTTATTCTCTTTTGTAAGGATTCTTTTTCGACATACATGCTTTGGCTTCTATATGATTGGCTTTGTGATCAGGACGGCGGGGTCTGGTATTAACTTTCTTGATGTTGTTTTTGACAAGTTTTAGTTTTCTGGTATACTGCATGATCACACAAATCAATTTAAATCTCTCTTTTTTTTTTTTTTTTTTTTTTTTTTGTGCTTGCCCGCGCGCATATTTTTATATATTTTGAATGTACATAGAGCATTACTTTCTTGTGGCACTTGGAATGTTGGCTTCATTCTGGTGAAGGGATTGGGAAAAGTTATGGACTTTGATGGTTGTTGGGAAATGTTCCGGTGTGTATTGCATATCATATATAATTCTAGTACAAAATTACGTAAATTGAACACAAATTTGAGTAAGTTTGTAAAAACTTATATAATTTTGTGAATTTACGCGAATTTGTACTAAACTTACGTATTTTTGTGAGATCATTTATATAAATTCGTTAAAACTTATGTAATTTTGTATTAGGATTGCATATGATATGTATTACACCCTGAAAAATTTTCCAAAATAATTAAATGGATTCCATGTTTCGTGTATTTATTTAGTTTTTCGATAGCCAAGTCATTGAAATTTCATGATTTTTTTTTCCTTCTTTTTCAAAATTTCATATTACTCATAGATCTTGTCAATAGGATTCTAAAAATATAAATTTTACGAAAAGTGGAGATGTAAATCAAAAGTTATTAAATTTTAAAATTACTTAAATAATGTAAAAAGTCACGGGAGAGAGAAGCAACTTTATGAGAGAAATAGATTTTTAAGATTATGAGAACATTTTGGATAATATACGTTAAAGTTTGACCTTATCACTTTAAGATTTCAAATCTACGGGACTTCAACTAACAAACAAATTGTTAGTATTTGTTAAACTCTTACACAAACTTGTAGATGAGTAACTCACTAATTTTTTCTTTTTTGTTTGTATATCATTACTCAAAAGAATTATACAAAAATAAATAAAAAATAATTGTCACAATATTAATTTTTAAAATAAAATTTATTTTTATTTTTAAAAGTATTTTGGTTTAAAGTTTTTCCAAACTGTAGGCTTTTAACATTTTTTCTTTTTATTTTTATTTTCCTTGTTTGTAAATTTTTTACGGACTCTTTATAGTTTGGCTTCTTAATAGGATGGGTATTGTGTGGTATTAGATGGCATTTCTATGGTATCATTTTGGGTTAGTGTCAGAATTATTTTAATACGAACTCAATCGATTTATTACTTTATGTTATCATGTTTTCTCATTTTCAATCTATATTTAGTTCATGTCGTGTCAACTCATCATGTTAAACAATTATCTTGAAAAGATTAATTTTTTTTCTCTACAAGTTATTTTTAATTAAACTAATCTTCACTGAATAACATTATTTATAAAAGTATTTGATTTCAACTCAATTCTATTTTGGTAAGTTAGAAAAATTATATCCTATTATTATTATTATTGTTGTTGTTTTTTTCCACTTAATTTACTCCAAAACAGTCAACAAAATGCATTATATTTTAATTAAAAAAATTATATTAGCTTTAAAATTATATTTTATGTACTTTTTAATCAATTGGATGGAGTTATATAATATATTTTATCAATTGGATGGAGTTATATAATATATTCAAAAATATTATGACATGTGAAAATAATATTAAAATATGTAAATAAATCTTTATTAAACATGTTAACCATGTCAATTTTAGGTTATGCAATTTTCACTAACATTAGTTTCAATGTTGCAATTAAGCATAGGAAGACATTTTTATGATTTAAAAAAAAAAAAAAAACTGTTTTTGTGAAAACAAGTAGAGCATTAATATTTTATTCCATTTAATTTCATGAAAAATACTTTTATTTTTGGATACTAGTGTCGATTAATGTTTGGTTAATTAAATAGAGGTGGAATTGAATTAGATAGAATGAAATGGAATTATTATTTTTGGCCTCTATAAAAGTGCATGCATATGCTATGCAACACAATATTTTTTAAAGTCGTAACTAAATTTTTTTGAATTTTCAAGTTTTATTAAAACTTTAATAGTTGGAATTACCTTTTAAATAATAATTGTTCATTATTTGTGATTGTTTATAAAGGAATATGACGATGTAACATTTACTTTGATTTTCAAAATTTTAAAATATTAGTTTTAAAATTGAAAAAATTGAAAATTTTATGTTTATAAAGGAGCATGATGATGGAACATTGCTACGTAAAATTAAAAAATTTCTCAATTTTAAAATTGAAAAATTTATGTTTATAAAGAAGCATGATGATGAAATATCGTTGTGTAAAATTGATAATATTTTCAGTTTTAAAATTAAAAAAAATTGAGAAAATTTTAAATTTAACTGGATAGTTTCACTTCAAATCTCGTAAAGCTAAAAAAAAATTTATTTTTATAGAATTTTATACTTAATATTGATATTATTTAATAGATTTCGTTGTGTAAACTCGAGAAATATAAATTTTATTAAAAATTAATATGTATAATAAAAGTTTTTAAGTTTTGAAATAACAAAATAAAGCAATGAATTAGGAGAACTTATCAAGTGTTTTTGGGTGCACCATCACGTGATGCCTAAAAGAGTTGGAATTGGTGGAGAGCGTGGTTCACAATTTTATATTAGTATGAGCCATAATGTTTGATAATTGTGAATAATATTATCATGTAATATACTTGAAATACTTAATAAATTTTTTTTAATACTTAATGAATTAACGTGGTAAAACACTTGTATAAATAAAAATATTTTGAATATGAAATGTCATATTTTTACTCTATTAACGTTGTGTTTGGTTGAGAGATTTAGGAAGAGATTTAGAAAAGGAAAGAAAAAATGTGTGTAAAATCATATGAAATATAAGTATATATTATTCATATTTCACCTATATTTTTTATATTTCTTTCTAAATCTCTTCTCAAATCTTCAATCAAACCTAGCATAAAAAAAACATTAAAACCAAAACCAAAATATAAAAATTAAAAAAAAATATATATATATATACAAAAATGCTTTAGAGCTATAATATAGGAGCTCTAATAGCTCTAATGGAAGGTGGGTCCCACTCTGATGTGATGTTTGTGCCTTGCTTTGTTTTTTTTTTTTTTTTTTTTTTGCTTTGACACATCACTAGAGCTCAAATTAGAGCTCTAAATTTAGAGCTCCGTAGCATTTCCCATATATATATATGTGGCTGCTGCTGGCGCCTGCTTAACTATAAAAAGCAAAGTGGGCTTTAGGCCCAGTCAAGTACATATATATTACCATATAAGGGTTGTATAAGCCCTAGATTCCCACCGCCTACTCCTCTCTCCCCTGTACGGCGACTACTACTTTGTTCTTACCTGTGATCCATTTCATTGGTTTAAACAGAGAAATCACGGTGGAGACTCTGACTGATTGATTGGGTAAGCAAGATCTCTCTCTCTCTCTCTCTCTCTCTCTCTCTCTCTCTCTCTCTCTCTCTCTACCGTGTTTCTCTGTCTAAAGTGATGAACTGGGTCATGATCTAAAATCGTTATGCCGTATAAGGCTTTCTTTTTTGGGGGTATTGTTCAATTTTTCTCTCTCCATACATATATACTGTATGTTTGTAGATGTTTTATCTAAGATCAAGGTTAGATCTATGTATGCATGTAGATCTAACAAGTTGTGATGCAAATGATATCGGTCTCTCTCTTTTTGTTTGCTTATAAATTGTCAGGATTGTTGTTTACGTGATTGTCATACCTGTGTAGTCTTTGGTTTATAATTATGATATCAAAATAGGAGAAGGAAAATGATTTGTCCCCCTAAAAATGCCTCTCCTAATCCCCTTAATGCCCAAAATGACGTTGTTTTGGACAATTTTTTTTTTTTTTTGCCTTGGTCTGAAATTTCGGGGGATTAGGGGGCCAAAAATTAGGGCTCCCTAGCACAACCCATAGGAGAATGAACACATCAGTGATACATTTCGAAAATATTTACAAACTGGTGAAATAATTTATGACTTAGGCCTCGTTTGGGAACATGCTATTTTAGTAACTTTTTGGCTTTTTACAAAAAGATGTGCAGAAAAGTAGAGAGGTGATATGACTAGTTTTAGTTGGCTTTTTGACTTTTTGGCTAAAATAGCCAGTCCCCAAACGAGGCCTTATTAATCATTAAAATTTGTAAAGTTCATCATTAATCTGAATTGTTTTTAGAATAGTTTGTTATCGAGACTTAACCATCCAGATATTTTTAGGTCTTTGATTTGTGGAGTATGGAATGTATAGATAGAATAAATCTAAACTATAAAATCATAATTCTAATTCTAGATAATTTTTGGATTGATAAGTTTAATTTCGTAGAATTATCGTTTTTTTTTGTTTTTTCAAATACAATGATTTGTTATTTTTCTTGTAAAATAATGTTAGATAAACATAGATTGTGTTTGGAAAAGCTCTCTAAATACATTTTCACTCATTGATTTCAGCGTGGTTGCTTGGTTGTGTTTTTTCAAAAATACTTTTCAGAAAATTTTACTTTTTTGTTTTCCGTGTTTTTTGTTTTTATTGAATTTTTTTAATATTTTAAGTAATTTTTTTTTTTACTTTTTAGACATATCTAACATAAATATACTTAAAAAATAAAAAAATTGTGAAAAAAATATTTTAAAAATTCACTAAATACTAAAAATACAAAAAAAATATTAGAATTCAGTACATTTTTTGTATTTTTATGTATTTATTAAAATTTTAAAATATTTTTTCACAATTTTTTTACTTTTTAGATACATCTAAGTAAGGTGCATCTAAAAAAATAAATTTTTTTTTAAATTTAAGAATATTCACTAAAAACAAAAAAACACGAAAATTAAAAAAACTGAGTTTTCAAAAAATTTAATTCAAAAAATTCAAACCAAAAACTCAAACCAAACTGAGTTTTGAATTTTCAAATTATAATTCCAAACTCACTTTTGAAATAGTGGGAATAGTGTTCGGTTTGTTTGTTTGTTTGTTTGTTTGTTTGTTTGTTTTTTTTTTTTTTTTTTGGTTTTTTTGCATTTGTTATTTTTATATTTTAAATAAAAAATATTTTTAGAATTTTTTTAAACTTTTTTATGAGTTTTGAATAGGATTTTGAGTTATGTGTTTGGTTATGAGTTGTAAATTTTTGAATTAAATATCATGTCATATCATTTATTTTAAACTCAATTGAAAATTCTTTTTAAGACTTATAATTGAAAATTTTTTCCACAATCAAATTATAATTTCAAAACTCACAAACTCAAAATACAACTCTATTCTCAAATCATATTTAGAAAATTTTACCAAACGCTACCTTTATTTCTTCATTGATTTGATATAAGTTTGATAAAATGATTAAATTTCATTTTCACTAAATTTTTTATTAAATTTCAATTTAATAAAAGATTTGATGAAAAATTAAAAATACTTATAGGTAGGAGGGGGTGTGTGTATATGTGAAAAAGGAAATTATTCTATGACCTGGAGGTGAATTAGAGGTTGTTTGGAAAGTTGGATATTAGCACATATATATATTTTTTTAATCTCTTTTTAGTTATATTATCTTTTTATTTTTTTACATATTTTTTCGTAAAAAAATTAAAATATATATTACCCTAAACAATATTTTATTTTAGGTCCTCAACCAATGAAATATTATTAGTTGGGTAAACTACCAATAGGTCTAATAATTGAATTTAATTCCTATCAAGTCTTATTGAAATTAAGTCTTGGTAAAATTATTGTTAAAAATAATTTTTTTGTGACGATTTTTTACATATGTCGTTAAAAATTAACAATTAGTAATTTTTTTTGTTATGATTTTTATAAATTGTCGCTAAAATTTACAATTAGTGACATTTTTCTGTGCCGAATTTTTAAATTGTCGCTAAAAATTGTGAATTAGTAACACTTTTTTGTGACGATTTTTTTGAACTGTCGCTAAAAATTATAATTAATTATATTTTTTGTGACAATTTTTATATTGTCGCTGAAAATTAACAATTAGTGATGTTTTTTAATAGTGATATATGAAAAGTATCCCACGGGCCCCCACACGTGAGCTTATACCATCACTGGAGGGTACAATTTTATTTTATTTTATTTTTTGTGTATTTTTTTGTTGAATAGTGATAACTTTTTAAATTTTTTAATAATTTTATGATTTTTTTTTTTTTTGTTTTTTATAGACTATCCCAAATAGGCACTAAATTTTCAACAAGTTTTTGCCTTTTAAATTTGATTCCGTCCCAAAATAATAGTCTATTTTGGATAATTTTTATTTTTTTTTAGCAAAACAATTATTACGTTTAAAAAAAATTAAATTTTCAAAATTACTCTTTAATAGTACAGTACATTTTTTAAGAAATATCAATTACCATAATTATACTTTTATGTTGTTAATAATTTTTTTTAAGAAAAGATAAAATAAGAAATTTATATTATTTTATTCCTTAATTTTTTTTAAAAAAAAAGACTTATATTTTGAGTGGGACGGAGAGAATAATAAAATTTAAGATGAACAAGTAATTTTTTAAGAACTTTTGATGAAATTTAATGAAAGATTGGAATAACCCATATCAAAACAAATTTTTACTCATTTAAAATCAAATAGTAAAAAATTAATAAATTTAAAATCAAATAGTAAAAAAATTAACTAATTCCTTAATTAAATAGTGAAAAATTCCTTAAATAGTAACTAATAGTAAAAAATTCCTTAATTAACTAATTCCTTAATCAAATAGTAACTAATTCCTTAATTTAAAATCAAATAGTAAAAAATTTAACTCATTCCTTAATTAAATTCATTGATCAACTTTCATTCAAAATTCCCTTCCTGCAATCTCTCTTTCTCTCTAAATGCATATATATATATATACTCGCATACACATACAGGTATTCAATGGAATTTTGATACGCTATTGGAGTTGTTGCAATGAAGGAGAATTTCTTATTGCTTCAAAAGATGATTTTCTTATTGCTTTTTATTTGCAATATTTCGATATTTCTTCAGAAGATGATTTTCGTATTTCTTATTTGCAATATTTCGATATTTCTTTAGAAGATGATTTTCTTATAGTTTCCAAGACTTTTCAACTTTTAGGTTCTCCTTTATCTTCCTTCTTATATGCAGTTACGTCCATATCTATGTTTGTGTTTGTTTATTTCGGTTATATACAATTGTTATACAGGTTTCAAATTTTCAATTCATTTCGAAACTAAATGAAATTTAGGGTTTGAGGATTTATTTTGATGTTTGTTAATTGCAAAAATCTTGATGAAGCTTGATTTTGTGAATTGTGACATGTTCTTGTATGAAAGGAACTACTTTTCTTGTCTCAATTGGATTATTTATTTTTTTTTTATATTTATTTTTGGAAAAATCTCTATTGGATTTTTGTCATTTAACTGTGTGATGTAGGGGAAATACTTTAAATTGTTCTTGAAGGGTTAAGTTGCTTGTGGGTATTAATATCAAAATCAAAAAATCAAACTTTGATTAGATAGTATATTAGTATCTGCTTGTGGGTATTAGTATATTACTATCCCCCTACAATTGGGGAAGTTCAATTCGAGATTAAATAACTTCAATTACAGTGAGTGAAATGAAAATAATAGGCAAATAGTAATATACTAATATCCACAAGCAGATACTAATATACTATCTAATCAAAGTTTGATTATTTGATTTTGCTATTAATACCCACAAGTAACTTAACCCTTAAAGTACAATTTAAAGTTTTTCCCCTACATCACACAGTTAAATGACAAAAATCTAATAGAGATTTTTCCAAAAATAAATATAAAAAAAATTAAATAATCCAATTGAGACAAGAAAAGCAGTTCCTTTCATATAAGAACATGTCACAATTCACAAAATCAGGCTTCATCACGATTTTCTCAATTAACAAACATCAAAATAAATCCTCAAATCCTAAACTTCGTTTAGTTTCAAAATGAATTGGAAATTTGAAACCTGTATAACAATTGTATATAACCGAGATAAACAAACACAAACATAGATATGGACGTAACTACATATAAGAAGGAAGATAAAGTAGAGCCTGAAAGTTGAAAGTCTTGGAAGCTATCGCAAATAAGAAGCAATAAGAAAATCATCTTCTAAAGGAATATCGAAATATCGCAAATAAGAAGTCATAAGAAAATCATCTTCTGAAGAAATATCGAAATATCGCAAATAAGAAGCAATAAGAAAGTCATCTTCTGAAGCAATAAGAAATTCTCCATTGCAACAACTCCAATAACGTATCAAAATTCTCCATTGCAACAACTCCTGTATGTGTATGCAAGTATATATATATATGGATTTAGAGAGAGAGAGAGAGAGATTGCAGGGAGGGAATTTTGAATGAAAGTTGATCAATGAATTTAATTAAGGAATAAGTTAAATTTTTTACTGTTTGATTTTAAATTAAGGAATTAATTACTATTTGATTAAGTAATTAGTTAATTAAGGAATTTTTTACCATTAGTTACTATTTGATTAACGAATTTTTTACTATTTAATTAAGGAATTAGTTAAATTTTTTACCATTTGATTTTAATTTTTTTACTATTTGATTTTAAATGAGTAAAAATTTGTTTTGATATGGGTTATTCCAATCTTTCATTAAATTTCATCAAAAGTTTTTAAAAAATTACTTGTTCATCTTAAATTTTATTATTCTCTCCATCCCACTCAAAATTAAGGAATAAAATAATATAAATTTCTTATTTTATCTTTTTTTTTTTAAAAAATTTATTAACAACATAAAAGTATAATTATGATAATTGATATTTCCCAAAAAATGTATTGTATTGTCAAAGAGTAATTTTGAAAAATTAATTTTTTTTAAATGTAATAATTGTATTACTAGAAAAAAATTAAATTCTTCAAAATAGACTATTATTTTGGGACGGAATCCAATTTAAAAGGAAAAAGCTTATTAAAAATTAGTGTCTGTTTGGGATAGTCTACAAAAAAGAAAAAAAAAGTCTAAAAATTACTAAAAAAATCAAAAAATTATCACTATTCACCAAAAAAGTGCAAAAAAAAAAAAGTACAAGCCAAAATTGTACCCTCCAGTGATGGTACAAGCTCACGTGTGGGCCCCATGGGATACTTTTCAGGGTAAACTACCAATAGGTCCTACTTTGGAGACTTATTACCCAATAGGTCCTACTTTGGAGACTTATTACCCATTAAGTCCTATTTGATAAATTTATTAAGTGATAAAGATAAATTTATCAGTCTTTTTTTTTGTGAATAAATTTATAATGATAAATTTATCAGTCTCTTTATTTTTATGAATAAATTTTTAGTGATAAATTTATCAATATCTTATTTTTATAGTGTTAAATTTATTAGTTAGGACCTGTAGGTAAATAAGTCTAGTTAATAGGACTAATTGGTAAGTACCCCTACTTTTCATATATCTTATGAAAAAACTTAGATACATATATTCATCGAACTTGAGGGTATTGTTGGGCCTGTGGTGGGCCATCACGGGTCCCATTTTGATAATCTGAACCGTTCAATGTGTAGAATTCGTCGTGTAATATATGCTTGTAAAAAATCACGTTGATTGGATATAGATAGCTATATGATCAAATCAGAATTTTTTTCAGCCGTTTATTTTTCATCATCCATTTTTTTACAAAACTGATTTGATCACATAACTATCGATATCCGATCAACATGATTTTTTATAGCTATATAGTATTTGACGAGTTCTACACATTGATCGGTTCAAATTATCGAAACGAAACCTGTGAGTACCCTCAAGTTCAATGAATATATATAGGGAAGCATCGTCCTATATATATACATATATCTTCTTAAGGCACCATCTCATTTCAAAGTAATCCATACTTGTTCCTTAGAGCATCAATGTCAGTACGCATAAGGCATACGGGTACTACGGTAATTTTGTTATTTTATACAATATTTAATACATATTTTTTCGTAAAAAATTAAAAAGTTATCTCAAACAATCATATTTTTTTCTCTACTTTTTTATCTAAAAAATCAAAAAGTGCACTTATATAGTTCATCCCAAACAATTAGTGAAAGATTTGGTTCATCTTTAATTTGACAAAAAAATTGGCTGTGTTTGGAGAAGCTCTCTAAACACATTTCCATCCATTGATTTCAGTGTGGTATTTGTTTTGAGTTTTCAAATTATAATTTCACATTCACTTTTGAAAATTCCTTTCTAGGCGGGAAAATTTGGCTAACCTGGACGTCTGGCCGATTGATCGGAATAGCGTTCGGTTTTTTTTTTTTTCACCTGTTATTTTTATATTTTAAATAAAAAATATTTCTAGAATTTTTAAAAATTTTCGTATGAGCTTTGAATATGATTTTGGGTTATATGTTTGGTTATGAGTTGTAAAATTTTGAATTAAATATCATATGACACATCATTCATTTCAAACTCAATTTAAAACTCTTTTCAAAACTCATAACCAAACAAATTTTTCACACTCAAATTATAATTCCAAAACTCATAAATTCAAAATATAACTCTATTCTCAAATCATATTTAGAAAATTCTACCAAACATTACTAAGTTTCAAATATGTTTTTCTTTTCCAAATAAATCAAACAAGGAATCAAAATAATCATCAAAATAAATAAGTCCAACAAAACTAATAAGAGGACTTACGTGTAGGCCCTAATAAGTGGACTTATTATTCAATAGGTCCTATAATAATTAATGACATTTTTCACTAAACACTATTAAAAAACATCACTAATTGTTAATTTTCAGCGATAATATAAAAGTTTTGTCACAAAAAATATAATTAATTATAAGTTTTAACGACAGTTTAAAAAAATCGTCACAAAAAGTGTCACTAATTTACAACTTTTAGCGACAATTTAAAAAATTCATCATAGAAAAACGTTACTAATTGTAAGTTTTAGCGACAATTTATAAAAATATGACAAAAAAAAGTCACTAATTGTTAAGTTTTAGCGACGTAAAAAATCGCCATAAAAAAATTATTTTTAGCGATGATTTTACCAAAACTTATTTTCAATTAGACTTGATGAGAATTAAGTCAAATTATTAGACCTATTAGTAGTTTACTCAACTAATAATATTTCATTGGTTGAGGACGTAAAATAAAAGATTGTTTGGGATAATATATTTTTTAATTTTTTACGAAAAAATATATAAAAAAATAAAAAAGATAATATAACTAAAAAAAGATTAAAAAAATAAAAATATGTGCTAATATTCAACTTTCCAAACAACCTCTAATTCACCTCCGGGTCATAGAATAATTTCCTTCTTCACATATATACACACCCCCTCCTCCCTATAAGTATTTCCAATTTTTCATCAAATCTTTCGTTAAATTGAAATTTAATAAAAATTTTAGTGAAAATGAAATTTAATTATTTTATCAAACTTATATCAAATCAATGAAGAAATAAATTTCTTTATAAATATTCATGTAGAATTATATTATATAATTATTTATTTATTTTATCATCAAAATTAGAAAGTATTCCAAACAAAATACTAAGTTTGACTGAGTTTGTAATTTTGTTAATTACAATTTATTTTCAATCTAAATTATTAATTTATCATTAAAGAAAAATAACATAAAAAATAGATATATATATCTAAAATATTAATTTTTGTGATTTTAATGATTAAAATATTATTATTTTTATAATTGTTATTTAAATTGAAAATTAAGTGTTTAGTTTTTATATTGATAAAATTAATTTTTTTTATAAAATATTTCTTAAAAAATTATGTATATATTTAATATTTTCATTTAACCCGTTTTTTATGTTGCATCGGAGAACACATTCCTCGAACGTGTGTGGTGAAAACAACGAAACCATGTTAAATATATGGTGAATTTTATTATCTACACTTTATATTATATGTATCTTTAGTTACGTTATTTTTTTATTTAGTTATGACTTAATTTTTTTTAATTATGATATTATTTTAAAATTTTAATTATGACTCTTTTTTTATTTGGTTATGATTTTTTTTTTAATTTTTATTAGTTATAATTCAAAAAATATGAAATTATGTTATTTTTTCTGTAGTTATAAGGAGCATATTATAACAGTCTTTTTCTACATATATAATTAGGTAAAACCACAACGTTAATGCTAATGTCTTGAGTAAATTGGCAAAATTGAATATACTAATAATCACATTGATATTATGTTTGGATAAAGAATTTGTAAGTGAAAAAGAAATTCAATTATTTATATGTATTTATTTTTTGTGACTTATTGAACAATATATATGTTTCAACAAATATATACTCATTTTAAAACATTTTTTTTATTTAACAAAAAAGAACAAATTGTATTTTTTATCATGCCTTCTTCCCATTTTGTTTACAAGTGATACTTCTATTTGCCTATAAATAAACACAAAAATGTGCACAGAAGATATTGGCTCAAATTCATTTTAAGTGTAATTTTCACCACAAGAAGATTGAATTTAAATGATGCTTAAAATTTTTTATAGTTATTTAAGTGTAACATTATTATTTAATTTTTTGTTTCATTGGTAAAACAAGGCCAAACATAGCTTAATTCATTTTACATAATCTCACAACATAACTTTTTTAAGGAATATTTATATAAAGGTCTCTTAAATTATTTTGATCACTTAAACTATAAAGGTAAATGTTAATAAGTGTCCCTTATGTATTTTTTAATGTTAGGAAGTGTGTATAAAATGTTTTAGAAATATGTAAAAATATTAATAAGTGTATTAATTTCAGTAAAAGTGTATTGAATTTAATGAAAAATGTCTTGTGTTCTTCAAATTTGTTTGTCACTTCCTTATATCTTAGGGACACTTATTAGCAAAACCCAATTGCAAAAACGTATAAATAGACTCCCTAAATTATTGAGAAGCGCACTTTGCCTTTTAAACCATAAAAGCGTACAAAATGATCCTATAAACTATTGGTATATTTCATTTTGATCCCTTTTGTTAGGGTGTTCAATTTATACTCTTTTATAGTTTATGAGTTCATTTGCCCTCTTTTATAATTTAGGCAGTAAAATGATACTTTTTAATAATTTAGAGGGTCAATTTTTATTTGTACGCTTTTATAGTTTAAAAAATTAAAGTGATATTTTTTAATAATTTAAAGAGTGTATTAGTAAATAATCATTTTTTTAACCAATGGACATTTCCTACTCATCCGTGGTTAGATAGGAAGTGATGAATTTGATTTGTCACCTCCTTTCTAATGCAATAAAAAAGAAAAAAAAAAAAAAAGGAAAAATTTACCTCTCAAAAATAATTATACTTGTTTTATTTTATTCCTTAAATTTTTATTTAAATAATTTTAACTTTAATCATTAAATTAGTTTACTTTACCCTTAATCGTTAATAGGATTAATATATATATAAATAAATATAAAAGATAAACTGTCAATAGATCTTAATAGTTAGATTTAATTCCCATAAAGTCTTATTGAAAATAAATCATAATAAAACTATCTCTAAAAATAAATTTTTGTGACATTTTTTTGCATGTCGATAAAAGTTGACAATTGATTACTTTTTTTTTGTCACGATTTTTATAAATTGTAGCTAAAATTTACAATTAGTGATGTTATTTTGTGACGAATTTTTCAAACAGTCATTGAAAATTAGAACTTAGTGACTTTTTTTGTGATATTTTTTTTTAAACTGTCGTTAAAACGTATAATTAGTGATATTTTTTGTGACAAAATTTTTAAACTGTCGTTGAAAATTAATAATTAATAACTTTTTTAATAGTATTTGATGAAAAATACATTAATTTTTACAGGACTTATTAGACATTAAATTCACCTATTTAAACTTACACATAAGAGCATCTCCAACGGTGTATTAAATTTTTTTATCAAATTTGAGTAAAAATTCTATTTGATATCAGGCGCTCCAACGGAGGTTTTTGAATCTTCATCAGAACACCGGTCGACCGGCCAATATAAATTTTTCACAAATTTTTGCCTTGATGTTGTCATTCGTGTAACGGCCTCAAAATAATGCATAATTCCCACATCCAATCTTTCCATAAACATGATAGATAGTTTACATTTCCATACAAACATCTGAGTTAATATTACAAAAGTGTATTTCATATTAATTACAAATGTTTACAAAAATAATAGAATGCCCTGCAGGCTTACATCTTTCCAAGTTGTTACTTGGTCAAGCAAAAGAAGAGTTCTAACTTTTTTACAGGTAAAGCCCTCGGCTTGCATTTACATATAATCAACAAAATAAATAACAAAGCAGAGTCTTCAACTCCGAAGACCTCCCAAGTAAAGATATTGAACTTGGCACGTCTCCTGTACCTGAAAATGGTGTCCCACGTAGGGTGAGCCAAAGCCTAGTAGAAATATACTGAACCCAATATGAGAAATAACTAAAACATTATCACACAACAAATGATCGACACGTATAAACATTACCATACAACAAATGATCGACACGTATACACTAAATCACACCCTTCTCATGGCCCGACAACAATTACATCCATGCTACCATCCACTTCCCTCATTTGTCCAGATCAGTTCCTAATTATGGTTCAATATCTAACCAAACAATTTAAGTGAGACTACCACTCGACTTGTTAACTCTTCTGTTACCCATGATTCAAAATGAGACTACATCTCACGTAACTAATACTTCACTTTATAAGGTCTCGGGACTTTCACTCCGGACGCCTCGGCCAACTTAATTATCTATGGAGTACATTCCTCAACTCCTCCCAAATAATGATACATATACAATGTATTTAAACATATAACCACCTATGGAGTACATCCCTTATCTTCTCCCAAACATAGATGCACAAACAATGTGTTAAAGTATATGAACACACGTGTGGAGTACATAAATAATGTGTTAAAGTATATGAACACATATGGAGTACATAAATAATGTGTTAAAGTATGTGAACACATATGAAGTACATAAATAATGTGTTAAAGTATATGAACACATATGGAGTACATCCTCCATCTCCTCCCAAACAAGTTACATACATAACGTGTTAAAGTATATGAATACATGTGTGTGGAGTACGTCCCTTATCTCCTCTCACACACTGGAGTACATCCTCTATCTCCTCCCAAACAAAGATATATATATATATATAACGTATTTAAGCACTTCATCACATACCATGATCAATCAATACACATATTTGCTGTATTATTCCAACCATCACATTCAATGACATAACACGTTCGATTAGTTTCAGTTTTCCCTAATCAACATACAGTGTCTACAACAATCAAGACTATCCTCCACCGATAGCCCAAAGCAGTTATCTCTAAACAGATAATGAATTCATCAACAGATGAAATATCGACAATCTCATAGGTGAGTGATTAAATTATCCAACTACACCATTTACTCCCACAATTTCCCAATTTCATTATTCTCAACTCAATTTCACATTTTCCCAAATTAATTATTCAACATAAATAGGGCATTTTTCCCTTTTTCTCAATATGAACCCTAAGGTTCAATTTCATCAATTTGACAACAATAATTCCATTTTTCAAGGTCTCTCATACACATAGAGTTTAACATTTGAAAACCCCCTTTTTATAACCACCAAACAAACCCTAACTTTTCCAAAATTACCCAACATTACTAACTAATCAAAAAGACCAATATTTATGTCAAAACTCATAAGAAGGAGTAGATCATCCCTACCTCAAAGTTAGGAGCTCAAAGGAGATGAGGAGAAAAACCAAAGATGCTCCAAATACGAGATTTTTCAGATCAAAGTGAAGCCCACCCCGAGCATAACCTTTCTTACAAAGGGACTAGGCTAGAAACACACTAGAAGTAGATCAATCCCTAGAGAGAAGGTAAGTGTAGAGAGAGAGGGAGCTGAATCTAGGGTTTTGAAATCAAAAGGGATGAAGAAGTGAAGTGTAATCCCGCTGCTGACTACTGATATAACACAGGCTCGCTCGAGCGAAGGATTGGTCGCTCGAGCGACCAGACACAAAGAAAACCTCGCTCGAGTGAAGAAAGTCTCGCTTGAGCCAATAATGTAAAGCTTCAGGTCTGCAACCAGAAGCACGCTCGAGCGAAGAAAAGCTTGCTTGAGCGAAGAACTCCAAAACATAGTCCTCGCTCGCTCGAGCCAAGGATTGAAACTCTTAGGTCTAAACCCAGACGCAGACGCATGCTCGAGCGAAGGACTTCTCGCTCGAGCCACCAGACACAACACCCAACTCTCGCTCGAGCGAAGGAACCCTGGCTCGAGCGAAGGATCTAAAACAAGGGGCTCGCTCGAGCAACAAAAGCCTCGCTCGAGCGAAGAACCAAAATTCTGGGCAGCAACACTTGGTTTAAAAATTCACCCAATCTGTTACAAACCTTCCCAACACATCCTAAAACTCATATACAAAGAATCGAAGGACGGAAACAAGATACAACAACAACCAACACCCACAGAACCAAGTCCGGGTTACAATAATCAATGGAGGGAAAACCGGGATCGCTATAATTCGGGGGTTGATCGGGCAAACAATCGGGAGGTCGATCGGCCAATGTAATTTTTTCGCAATTTTTTGCCTTGAGGTGGTCATGAAGGGACATCCGGGGGGACATCCGGTGATGAAAATCAAACGGCTATGAATAATGATCTAATGAAAGGCACATTAATCCTCAGTTTGATGAAAAAAAAGTCAAATCTCGGTGTAGACGTCCCCGAACGTCCAGGGAGGGATATCCCGTTTTGTTCATTTGGGCTCACTACAGTTCAGGAGTCAAATGTCACGGTCCTGTATCTAATCTCACAGAGTGCAATGCAAGACCGATGAATCATCAAAGAGTCCAAATCCGACAAATCGTTTTTGAAAACAGATTTTTTTGAAAGAAGTGCTAAACATGGACTGCTTCACCAGATACAGAGTCGCCACCTAAATATTTTATTTTGGAAAATTTAGGAAACCCTGACTCGTGCCTAAGGCCACGTGTCCGTCATCACCAAAGTTGCCTCAGCTTGGGAACTTGGGTACGATTGGGGAAGGTCATTTCGTGAGCACCCCCGCTCGCCTGGTCAAAGATTGGCCTCTACTAACCATGATATCGAGTTTTGAAAACAATATGAGCTCTTATTCTGGTTATTGGCCTAGACTTACTACGTGATGCGCACAACATACAAATATAGACTGGATCGCCTGAATTGGAACAAAACATCTCATGTTTGTTTATTTTGAACATGATTTGATGGTGCTACCTGCAAGTAGGCTAAAACGTGGATTTGCCACCCTCGGGTGGGCTTAGAAAATATGATTTTGCCACTCTCAAGTGGGCTTAAAACTCACAGTCAATGCATTATTCCAATTCAGATAATCCAACCTTCACCCACAGGCATTCAGGCAGGTATATCACATAAGCACATAGCCTCATGGTAAGCATGCTATCATGGCAGTCACTCACACGCATGCAAGGATGCTAAAGTATAAACACTTACTGAGTACTCCAAGCCAAAACAGAAGCTATGTTAGAAATCCATGCATGATCCTAACTATGCTGAAATGCCTAATGCAACACATGCAAAAATGCAACTAGAAATAGGCTCGGCTATCCTAAGAATGGCATATGATGCTACAGCTAACACGTATTCAACTTGGAATTGAAATACGATGCAGTTAATATGATGCGCCGAGCCCGGTGCATGCAAGACAGATGAATGGATGCAAACATGCGAGCATAAGAATGCTAATTAAAACATGCCCTAAACTAACCATCATAAGCTGGTAAATAAAAGGGAGAAAGACGTGGGGTTGGAAGACATACATCACACACACGCACACTTATTATAATTGTGCCCTCGCTCGGAGGGTTCGAATAAATAATACAGCCCGAATAAATAATTAAAGTCCGAATAAATAATTAAATATTACAAAACCTTAATTAATTAACAAATTAACTAGGAAAGCAAAATAAACTAATATGCAAATCCATGGACTGCTTCAGCTCTGTTCCGAATGATGAACAATGCATGCATGCTCGCGTCGCCTCGTCGGGAAAGTCCTCGCGATGCCCTGATTTGTCTCTGTTTGCAATTGACCCCGGAATGCTGTGCAAGGCTTTAGAAAGTTGCTGATTTCTGGTTTGCTGCAACAGAGATGCAAGAAAGGGGCATGGCAAAGTATTTCCACATATGTATGCACACCTCGACCCTCGTGCCACCAATCACGCATCTTGATGCATGATGGCCGAGGAGTCGAATTGCACGACTCGATGTGAAATGAATGCACATGATAACACAACAAGGCCTAGACTCCATCATGGGTAATCCGGAGTATCGGCGACCGGGAATTGAGACACGTTCCGTCACTTGGAGTACGAAACGTCCCTCGTTTCCCGTCCTTGGGCTAACTCCTATCCCAAACACAATGCAAATGAGATGGCATACACAATGTGACTAACATGTAACCTAGCATGCGCAATGCTATGGACTAAAATGGCATACACAATGCACGTGATGTAACATGGCATACACAATGCTCTAACATGCAACCTAGCATACGCAATGCTATGGACTAAAATGGCATACACAATGCACGATGGACTTACACCAATATGAATGAACCTCAGCTACACTCTGTAGACGTCCCCGAACGCCCCGGGAGGATGACTCCCGTTCGGTTCGTTTATGGGTCTACTACAGTTCGGACTCGAATTGTCACAGTTCTAAATTTGAACCAAAGAGTCCAACTCTGGCAAATCGTTTTGAGAAAAAAACAGATTTTGAAAAGAAGTGCCAAACATGGACTGCTTTGCCAGATACAGAGTCGCCACCTAAATATTTTTTAATGGGGAAATTTAGGAAACCCTGACTCGGTGCCAAAGGCCACGTGTCCGTCATCACCAAAGTTGCCTCGGCTCGGGAACTTGGGTACGATTGGGGAAGGTCAGCTATGAGCACCCCCTCTCGCCCGATCCGAAGATCGGCCTCTACTAACCGTGATATCTAATTTTGAAAACATTATGTGTTCTTATTCTGGTTATTAGCCTAGAATTACTATGTTATGCGCACAGCAAACAAGTATAGACCAAATCGCCTAAGTTGGAACAAAACATTTCATGTTTGTTTTGAAAATGGTTTGCTACTTGCAAGCAGGCTAAAATGCAGGTTTTGCCACCCTCAAGTGGTCTTTAGAAAAGATGGTTTTGCCACTATCTAGTGGACTTAAAACTCACAGTTTTAATGCATTATCCCAATTTAAGCAATTCGACCTCCACCCACAGGCATTCAAATAGTTATATCACATAGGCAGCTAGCCGCATGGTAATCATACTGTCATGTTAACATTCACACGCATGCGAGATGCTAAAGCGTAAAAACTCACCTAGTACTCCAAGCCAAAACAGAAACTAGTTAGTAATCATATGCATGATCTTAGTTCATGTTAAGTGACTAATGCAACACAAGCAATGGTGTAATCTAGACAGGCTCGGCTATCCTAAGCATGGCATATGAAATGCTACAAGTAACAAGTATTCAATTTGGAAATTGAAATACAATGCAGTTAGCATGATGTACCGAGCCCGATGCATGTGAGACAAATGTATGGATGCACGCATGCATAGCATAAGGTATGCTAATTTAAACATGCCCTAATCTACCATCATAAGCAGGTAAATAAAAGGGAAGAAAGACGTGGGGTTGGAAGACATGCACACACTCACGCACACTTATTACAAATATGCCCTCACTCGAAGGGACCAAAAGAATATACAGTCCAAATAACAAATGGCTAAATTAATTATTGCAAAATTCTAATTACTTAACAAATGAATGCAAAAGAAAGGTGGCTACAGCCCCTGCCTCGGGATGCGTGAATGATGCATGCTCGAGTCCGACTCGCCCGGAAAACCCGCACCATGCCACTGCTGCCTCTGTTCTTACTGCCCTGTCTCTCCAAAAATTGCCAAAGTCCCAGAACACCTTCCTTGCATGTTGTTGTACACCACCGGCTGGAGGAAGTGCCTACCGGCCAGCTAAAATTTCCATCGGCTGATTAGGAGGTCATCGGCCACCCATATAGTGCCGGTCGGCACTCTATACTGCTGGCCGGCATAAAATTCCTGCAGAAGACAGTTTTGACAGCAACAGCAGACATGCAGTGCATGGTATGGGATTTTGAGCATATGTAAGCATGGCCAATGCTTCCTATCATGCATGGGACTAAAGGAAGCATGACCCTTGGTTCTTGGGCCATCAACTATGCATCTTGGTGCATGATAGCCTCAGGAACCAAGGTTGCATTTCAATGTCAATATGCATGCAACACACAAATGAGACCAAGACCCTATCATGTATAGATCAAGGGCCTTGGTGACCAAGAGTTGAGACAAGTTGCACCACTTGTAGTGTGAACTCCTCTCAACCCTTACACTTGGTTTGACACCCCAAACCAAGACATGGAATGCATGTATGCAACATGGCTCAAATGATGCAACATGACATGAAGTGCAAGACGTACCAAATGCAATGCAACATGTTATGGCAAGTGTGCAATACTAGGCATGCAATATGCAAAGTATAATGCAAACATGGACAATTCTTGTAAAAGAACTAGCATATAACAAGGCTTTGCTAATCAGGTATGCAACAAACATGTTTCAAGCAAGCAATAGTGGACTTAAACCATAATGGGACAGACCTCAAACCCTCCCCCCCCCCCCCCAAAACAGTGGCAAAAAATGCCCAAAATGATGGACCAACACTCATGCAAACATGCAAGCAAATGGGCCCCAAAGCCAAGGCATAAACGAGGGGCTTTTCACTACCACCAACATGACCATTCATAGCACGTATTAGGCCACCAAAAACAGATTTCTAGCATGCAAAATACACACACACACCTTTGACATGGTAGTCCCCAAATGCCTTAAATATGCAAGCATGCATAATGTCCACTCCTAGGCATAAAAGACCAATGTTTCAAAGCATGAAAGGCATGACAAATAGGGACATATAAACATGGTATAGGGACTGAAATAACATATTAAATGATTTCAAATCATCTAAACAACCTATCCAATGCATATACATGGATCACATCCTCAACGCTTACAAGCAACAATGCAAAACAACTACATTAAGCATGCCAAAAATGGTAAAACCAGTGGCCAACAGACCTAAAACAAGACAAATTATGGCCAAAAGCTTCAATAATTCAAGCCAAAACATGAGGATATACAAGGCTAAACCCATGGCACATTTCTAGGCAAAATGGAGGATTACAAAGCAAGTATACAAAGCATGCTAAGGACCACAAAACCACCATTAGACAGAGATGTAACATGCTCCAAAACATCCAAAAAAAACTCTGAAATGGGGCCAAAAACAAGCAAACATGCATGTTCCCTTTTAAGCCAAAGACAAAGGCAAAAGAGGGACAAAGGGGAGAGGGGTGTCCCTCCCCTATACAAGATTTCAAACCACCTTCTTTACCACTAAAAACCCACTGGTTTTCAGTGGTGAAAGGACCCAAAACAACAAGGCAAATAAGGCTCAAAGTAAAGACACCAAATAGGTCAAAATAAGGCCTAAAAGGGTGAGTTTGCACTCAAACCACAAAATGACCTTAATGGAAGTTCAAAAGCAAGAAAATCTAAGACTTTTTTTAGTTATACACAAAGCTCAAAACACAAAGCAAGATAGGTAAAAACTTGTTGCAAAAAAGGGGAATCTAAAGTAAAGTGCTCACCCTTGAAGAACACTTGAAGAACAGATGGTGCAGCCCTCCTCTAATGATCAAAACCAGTCCAAAAACTTAGCAAAAAACCCTCCAAGCCTCCCAATCTCGAGCTAAGGTGTAATGGTGTGTGTATTGGTGCAAAAGTGAGGTAAAAGTGCACTTTTAGGTCTAAAAACATACACACAAGAGGAGAGAGAGGGAAAATCTAGAGAGAGAGAGATGTATGGCAGATATATAGATACATAAGCTCTGGTTTTTGATCAAAAGTGGCCAACCTCTCTCAAAGGGAGAGAGATGGTGTTTATATAGGCAAAAAACAAGGCTCAAGGCTTCTCCAAGAAGCTAACTAAAAGGGCCAAAGGGGGCAAAAGGGTCTAGGCTTCTTGGAGAAGCTAAGACAGCTGGCCAAGTTTCTCCAAGAAGCTTGGCCAAAGGTTCAAGCTTCTAGAAGCTTAGAGGGTTCAAAGGTGCAAAGTGGTCACACTTATGCACGGAGGAATGTGATGGTGCATTCCAGCTGGCACAGCTGGCATGCACCATGCCTTAGGGGTGCAAAGGGTGCACGCCGGCCAGCCAAATGGATCATCGGCACAAAAAAGTGCCGGTCGGCAACATATAGTGCCGACCGGCCAAAGATTTTAAGAAAACAATGCCGGTGGTACAAATATGCAGCCGATGATGATAGGAGAGGGCCGGTAGGGTGTGGGGATGGCCCACAAGCCATTCCCTACCCTTCAAGGCAAAAACACAGGTGTTTGGTGCCAAAACCGAACACGAAGCAGTCGAGTCAAGAGGTCCTGAGACGAGGCGCGCTGCCAAGGCCTCCGGGAACTCGAGACGAACACAAACATGGATAATCACCGAGTATCCAAACGGTGACGTCCAAGTCTTGAGGACGGTCAAAAATGGGGTGTCTACAGTTGCCCCTCTTTGACAGAACTCGGAAGTCATAACAATGACGGGAGTGAATGTCAAAGCCCAGAGACGACCCATTTTGACTAGGCCGAAGACTTGGACAAACAAGGTATGCGCCCGAAGGCAGGGGCAAAATGCAACTGAAAATGCAAGAAGCTAAGCATAACTTATGATCATGCAAGGAAAAGCTGTAACGAAGCACACATGCGACAGTTATAAGCTAGCATACACCAGACTACACTACAATGCAGAAAGGATGTAAGAGAATTATGCAATTCTCCATACGTCTCACTCGGAGGATACAATACCTGTGCTGCTCGTCCGGTTGCACCGGCCTCAAATGAACCGTACATACAATATCGTGCCTGAAAAGAAAACAAACTTAACAGGTACAATGTCGTTAACAATATGCATGACAATGCAGTTGAAAGTGCGTGATAACGCGTGCCATGTGTATGGCAAGATGGTAGGATTGAACACATGTGGGTAAAGCAATGCACGTATGCAAGCAATGTGTATGAAAAGGGACTTGAACACATATAAGTAAAGCAATACACGCATGCAAGCAATGTGTATAAAAAAGGGAATTTGAACACATATCAGTAAAGCAATGCACGCATGCACGCAATGTGTATATAAAAGGAACTTGAACACATATCAGTAAAGCAATACACGCATGCAAGCAATGTGTATATAAAAGGAACTTGAACACATATCAGTAAAGTAATGCACGCATGCACGCAATGTGTATATAAAAGGAACTTGAACACATATCAGTAAAGCAATGCACGCATGCAAGCAATGTGTATAAAAAGGAACTTGAACACATATCAGTAAAGCAATGCACGCATGCAAGCAATGTGTATATAAAAGGAACTTGAACACATATCAGTAAAGCAATGCACGCATGCAAGCAATGTGTATAAAAAGGAACTTGAACACATATCAGTAAAGCAATGCACGCATGCAAGCAATGTGTATATAAAAGGAACTTGAACACATATCAGTAAAGCAATGCACGCATGCACGCAATGTGTATAAAAAGGAACTTGAACACATATCAGTAAAGCAATGCACGCATGCACGCAATGTGTATAAAAAGGAATTTGAACACATATCAGTAAAGCAATGCACGCATGCAAGCAATGTGTATATAAAAGGAACTTGAACACATATCAGTAAAGCAATGCACGCATGCACGCAATGTGTATAAAAAGGAACTTGAACACATATCAGTAAAGCAATGCACGCATGCAAGCAATGTGTATATAAAAGGAACTTGAACACATATCAGTAAAGCAATGCACGCATGCACGCAATGTGTATAAAAAGGAACTTGAAATTGAACATGTTAAACATGATGCGGAAATGCAACGTACTACAGTATGATTGATATGATTTACGGAATTCACAAGACATAACAGGATACGGGAAGGAGCGTCCTTCGTATGTACTGAGCATCGCTCACAAAAGTTATGGCCTGAGGTCAACTCGAAGGTCTACTTGCATTCTGACAGTGCATTTTCTTGTATTGCTTTGAGTGATGAAGGTGCCAAACCACACAATTGACCCAAACAAGGGTGCGAAAGGTACAATGACCGCGAGGGGAGGTTACTGGTATCCATTCCGGTACCCTGTTACCCTGTTATTTTCCTGCTTTACTTTCCTTTTTATTAGGAGTTTAAGCACATTGCATGGCCTCAGGCAGGTTCTATTTTTTTTGAAATCGCATATTTTTCTCTTCTCTCTTTTTTTAGAAATACATGACGGAAATGAAACAGCTATTTGTTGAAAAGGTGTTGCATTTGTACGTTCTATGCATCGCATCGCAAGGCATCACATAACAATGTGAATCAAATTGATACTGTATTTTGAAAACGGAGCATCGCATCGTAATAATCAGGTAGCAAACCAATTACAACTCGATAAGCAAAGCAAAGGGTCTCGTTTCAACTAGGTGCAAGTACAACTCGATAAACAGTACAAAGACTCAAAGAGAGTGAAATACAACTCGATAAGCAAATACACAACAACTCGATAAGCAAATAGGCGCGCCCTCGTGAGAATTGATCACTGGAGGGTATTGGAAATGGTGGGATTCCCCAACTTCTTAGCATAAACAGCTCAGAGGACAAGGGGGAGAACCACCGGCCCAACAGAAAGGCCGTCGGCAGTGAGGAAAGGGCATCGGCCGAAAATTTGATCCATCGGCCAAAACAGATGGCCGGTCAGCAATATATTTGGCCGGTCGGCAATCTATTTGGCCGGTCGGCCAAGAATGGGAGGAACCAGCAGAATGCTGACACCTGTCCTACATTCAACCTTATCTCCTACAAAAGACTCCAACTTCGTAGTTTTCTTCATTTCCACACTGATTTATTCCAAATGGAATAATTTCTTGCCCAAAATCTTACAACTTGGATTAACAACTTGGATGGCTCGGAAAAGTTGAATTTCCGGGCTTTCGGCATAAACGCACTATTCACTTTGCGTCGTACCCCGCTGCATTTTCCATTTCTTCGTGCCGTGGCAAGGTTTTGGAATCTGGTGACGCACGTCTTCAGTTTTAGTGGGCAAGAGGTGTGTCCTACCTTCGAAGATTTCCAAGCTCTAATGGAATCTGAGCGCGATGAAGAGATTTTGCCCCAACTTCGTTTCGGCCATGCCCAAGCCTTAGGGCAAATGTGTGGGCTTTCAATACCCGATGCTCGTTCTCTGATTTGTGATGGGATGATGGATGTTCCGAGCTTGGTTTGCCGTTTTTCTGAGACTGGTGATCGTGGTGACCATCACTGGCAAGGCTTCCGGCGACACGCCCTCTGTTTGTGCATGTTATCTCATTTTCTGTTTGTCTCAGGTTCCGGAGGGTCTAGTGTCCGGTTGATTGAGGTTGCCCAAGGCTTGAAGGAGGGCAAAAACTGCATTGCCATGATTCTGGCTGAGACGTTGCTGGGCTTAGACGCCTTTTATCGTCGAGAGACGACCAGATTAGCGGGGAGTCCACTATTACTGCAGGTAATGTTTCCCTCCCAATCTCACATATATGTTTGCTCACATTACTCGGCCCTCAAGCTTGGTTTTCCTCACAAAACCCTTTTCTCACTTTTCCTTCTCGTCGTGCATCTCTCTATTCTTTATTCCCTCATTTTTCATCCCTCCCCAGGTATGGTTGATGGATAAACTGCCGGTTATGGACTCCTGCCCAGCTTACTCAGCTCGCGGTTACTTCTTCAGGCAGCGCCTAGTTGACGCCCTTGATGAGGGTTGGTGGTTCGAATGGATGTGCAGTTTGTCCGCAGACCGTATTGCTTGGCGGTGCCCTTGGCTCAATCTCCCGGTAATGAGCTATAGCATGACCCGTCAACCCGGGATCCAATTGATTGGCTTGACTCACTGTGTCTTCTACTTTCCATTCCGTATCCTGCGTCAGTTCGGTCATGATCAAGCTTGCCCGCCGGAAGGGATAGAGTACCCGGCTACATTCCCGATTCGAGGCGCACATCTGGCCCGATATGCCACAGCATGGAGGACGAGAGAACTCCTAGCCCCCGCTCCCACTTTCAGTTGCACTTTGTCTGATGAGTGCTTGGATTGGCTTAATGAAGAGGCACAGGAAGGGCCCACTCTGGCATTAGAGACTTCGACCAACTTTGGGAGGGGGCGCAGGAGCACCTGACTTGACTATGCCTCGGATTTATTGCTTTATTAGTACTTTCAAGTTTTCTTTATGAATGTAATAAAAAGCAACTTCAATTGTATGCAAGAGCAAGAGAACTTTGTATTGAAATCAATGAAATTGAAGGTTATGGTACTGAAAATTTTCCGCTTTAGTCCAAAAATGGTCTTAGTTGTAAAAAGATTGATTTGAACCAAGTCAACTTTTATTAAAACTTTTCAAAACTATTTTCGGTATGGATCAGAACTGGACACGCCTGAGATCTGTCACTGAGATGCACAACCCCGGATCCTAGCAACTGGAAAGTTGCCCCTTGTTTGAACGGTACCACGGCACTGTACAGCAACGGAAAGTTGCCCCTAGTCTGAAAGGCACTGTACCGGAGATCGCGATAGACGCTGATGGACAAAGATGACCGAGATGATCAAATGGACAAAGTTGATCGGGGAAAAGTTTATGGCTGAACTTCAGGATGAAGCTGCCTACATATCCCAAGGATGGGAATCAAGCCTTACGTAGTTCAGGCTTGGGTTCACTCGAGTATTTTCACTCTCCTTTTGCGCTCTAACTTTTGCCAAGGCCGCCCTTTGCGGGTTTTCAACCTTGCGAGCTCAATTTTTATATTTTTCTAATTAATTTTTTTTTTTTTTTTTTGTGCTCTGGATTTTGCCTAGGTCGCCCTTTCGGGTTTTCGGCCTAGCGAGCCTCTCAGGGGTAATATTTCTTCAACTTATCCATGTTGATCGGTTGGGAGAACTCTAGGCCATCTAGGTCCATCAGAACCACAGCTCCATCTGACCAGATGGACTTTATGACATAGGGACCAGTCCAATTGGGTCTGAACTTGCCCCTTGGGTCGTGGATGGGAGCTCGGTTGTCTTTGAGTACCAAATCTCCTTCCTTCAAATTCCTGGACTTAACCTTCTTGTTAAAAGCCCGGGCAATTCTGCGTTGATATCCTTGGACATGGTATAGTGCTTTTAATCTCCTCTCATCGAAGAGCATGAGTTCCTCGAATCTGCTTTGCTGCCAATCTGCCTCGGCTATTTGACATTTAGCCAATACTCATAAAGACGGAACCTCAATCTCTATAGGTAGAACGGCCTCCATCCCATAAACCAAGGAATACGGAGTCGCCCCGGTAGAAGTTCTAATTGAAGTTCGGTAACCCCACAGAGCAAACGGCAACTTATCTGGCCAATCCCGGTAGGTTTCCACCATCTTCTGCAATATGTGTTTGATGTTCTTGTTGGCGGCCTCAACTGCTCCGTTGGTCTGCGGCCGATACGTGGACGACTTGTGAAAAGCCACATTGTATTTCTCCAACAAATCAATCACCTCTTTCTTGAAGTGGGAACCATTGTCTGAAATGATCTCGTTCGGGACTCCATAACGGCAGATAATGTTGTTTCTGATAAACTTTGCGACGTGCGAAGCCTTCAGCACCGCATAAGATTGGGCCTCCACCCACTTCGTAAAGTAATCTATTGCTACCAGGATAAACTCATGCCCATTCGACCCCTTCGGGGTAACAGCCCCAATCACATCAATTCCCCAAACTGAAAATGGCCATGGCGACGTCATGTTGTACAGCTTTGATGGCGGGATGTTCATGCGATTCGCATGGATCTGGCATTTGTGGCATCGCCGAACAAAGCCGATACAATCTTCCTCCATGGTAGACCAGTAGTAGCCCTGTCTGAGAATCTTCCGTGCCAGCATTACCCCATTCATATGTGCCCCACATTCTCCTCCATGGATGGCCTCCATCAGGCGCTTCGACTCTTCAGCTTCTACACACAGCTTGTGCATTCCCAGGTGACCTCTCTCGAACAATTTCCCCCCGCAGATGATAAACTGAACAGCCATTCTTCTGATTGCTCTTTTGTCCTTGGCATTTGCCCCTGGTGGATACGCCTCCTTCTCCAAGAAGTTCCATATGTCATAATACCAGGGGTTGTTCTCTTGCACTTCATCTATGGCAGAGATTGACTTGTAGGCAGGTGCAAATTTCTGGTCAATAATGACTGGACGCATCCGGACTCCAGATGGGATGTCTATCATAGAAGATAGAGTTGCTAACGAATCTGCGAACCTGTTGTTCTCTCTTACTAGGTGGGTGAAATTTAGCTTCTCAAACCGAGGAATTAGCAAATCCAAGGTCTGGTGGTAAATTATCATCTTTTCCTCCTTGACTTTCCAGTCTCCTTTCGCCTGAGACACAACAAGGTTCGAGTCCCCAACGACGTCCAATCGCCTTGCCCCTAGTTCGAGGGCCGCTTCTAGACCGGCAATACATGCCTCATACTCTGCCTCATTATTTGAGACTTTGAACCGAAGCTTGAATGCTAAAGGGATACGGGAATCATCAGGCGTTATCAGCAACACCCCTATCCCATACCCGTACTGATTTGACGCTCCGTCAAAGTACATCGTCCAAGTTTCATCTTCGATGTGCAGAATAGCTTCATCTGGGAATAGGTACTCAACCGCTTCGTCTCCCTCAACCGGGTGGTCGGCAAGGAACTCTGCTACCGCTCTCCCTTTTACGGACTTGCGCGTCACATACTTGAGATCAAATTCGGAGAGCAACAGCAGCCAACGAGCTAGCCTACCCGTAAGTGCTGGTTTCTCGAAAAGATATTTGATGGGATCGAGTCGTGAAACCAACATTACAGAGTGAGCTAACAGGTAGTGCCGTAGCTTCCTGGTAGCCCATACCAAGGCCAAACAAGCCTTCTCCAGCGGAGTGTAGCGGGTCTCGTAATCTAGCATCTTCTTGCTCAGATAGTAAATGGCCCTTTCCACTTTATCTTCTGACTTTTGTGCGAGCATGCAGCTCATTGTAGCCTCGGTTACTGACAAATACAATATCAACGGTTTCCCCGGCTTTGGTGGTAACAACACGGGCGGATTCTGTAGATACTCTTTAATCTGTTCAAATGCAGCTTGGCATCGGCCGTCCCATTGGAACTTCTTTCCTTTCTTCAGAAGACCAAAAAGTGGTTCACAAGTTAAGGTTAGTTTTGAGATAAACCGCCTTATGAGTTGCACTTTACCCAGAAAGCCTCGCACCTCCTTTTCAGTCATTGATGGTGGCATTTCTAAGATGGCCTTGATTTTGGACGGGTCGACTTCGATGCCCCTTTGTGTAATCAGAAATCCCAGCATTTTTCCCGCTGTAACACCAAACGTACACTTCTGAGGATTCAACCGCAGCCGAAATTCTCTGATCCTTTGGAAAAACTTTTGCAAGGCGGTGTAGTGGCCCTCTCTTTCTTTGGACTTGACAATCATATCGTCCACGTACACCTCGACCTCTTTATGGATCATGTCATGTAATATTGTGGTTGCAGCCCGTTGATATGTAGCCCCAACGTTCTTCAACCCAAATGGCATCACTCTGTAGCAATATGTACCCCACGGGGTGGTAAAAGCAGTCTTCTCCCGGTCTTCGGGTGCCATTACTATCTGATTATAACCTGAGAAGCCATCCATGAACGAAAGCAAAGTATGCCCCGCTGTGAAATCTACCAACTCGTCGATATGTGGCAAGGGAAAGTCATCATTCGGACTGGCTCTGTTCAAATTCCTGAAATCTACACATACCCGGATTCGGCCATTCTTCTTCGGCACTGGGACAATGTTGGCCAACCAAGTCGGGTATTCGGACACCAGCAGGAAGCCTGCGTCAATCTGCTTGGTGACCTCTTCTTTGATCTTAATGGCCCAATCAGGGCGAATCCTTCTGAGTTTCTGTTTAACAGGTCGGGGCCTCAGGGTCAAGAGGGATCTGGTGCTGTACAATCTCAGGATCGATTCCAGGCATGTCTTCGTAGGACCACGCGAAAACATCTTTGAAATCTTTTAATAAAGCGACTAAGCGCTCGCGTTCCTCCGAAGACAACGTGGACCCGATCTGGACTAGCCGTGGGTCCTTCTCAGTACCAATGTTCACGGTAGTGATTTCATCAATTAAGGGTTCAACAAATCTCTCCTGCTCTTGTTCAATTAGTCGTTGCAAAACCGGAGGAATTTCGTCCTCGTTGTTTTCATCAAAATTTTGAAAGTCCTGATTTAAGCAATAAATCAAAGGCACAGAAAAGTACTCGGAAACCACATTCACCTCATTCTCATTATGTACTTCCAAACCGTCCAATTCTTCTGTTACAACAGACTCAAAAGAGAAAGAAAAAGACGACCTGGACAGGACTGTGGCATCCGGGTTATCACCCCCAGGAATACCGGACTCAGACTCAGACGAGCTGGAACCTGATTCCGACTCACAAGACTCGGTGGAATCAGATTCCGGCTCACTACCTGACCGGGTGCTGCTCGACAAAAACCCATCCTCATACTGCCAGGTGAGGGAGGGTGCGATGGATGCATCCAAAAAAGCTGCTGGTAGGCCCGCAGCCGTTTCATCTCCGATCATAGACACCGAGGAGTTATCCCCCAAGCACAACTGGTCGATCGAAGGATCTGAAAGTAGACATGCCAGTGATACCCCCATTTCAAACTCTGTGTCCGCAGACTCTAACTCTTTGCTATGCTCATCCTCAACTGTTGGGTCTGTCTGCTTTTCAGCAACATCATCCCCAGACAACTGTAGGTCAAAGAAAATTTCGAACCCTGGCACGCGTTTCTTTTCTGCGTTCAACCACGGCTCCGGAAAACCACAGAATGGAAAATCTTCCCCCTCCCGGATGAAGCGTCCGTTTAGGGTACCTCGGATGGGCCGATGCATCAATTCAAAGGATTTTCCCATCTGTTTTGCTTTGGCTCTTCCAGCCATCTCTTTTCCTTTTCTTACCCAATCCTCCTTGGTGGGCAGATAACCCAAGCCGAAGGTATAGGGGTTGTGTGGCACTTCGGCCAATGCTGCGACGCCTTTGCGGCCGCTCTTCCCTAATCCCATCCCGGGGATATGTTGGAGCTTATTCATGAGATACACTGCTTGGGCACTGACATAGATCCCTCGTTAGTAGCCATGATGTTCTGTACAACCTGAGCCTCGGCCAAGGTAAAACCTGATATGAACATATCCTCCATACCATGCTCGATTTCTAGAACAGGCGTAGATACTTCCGGTGGTGGGTGGATTGATGAATTTCCAAAGACAATGGCTACTCCCTTCCCATAGGGGTATTTCACCATTTGATGCAAAGTAGATGACACTGCCTTCACTTGATGCAGCCACGGCCGCCCTAAAAGCAAGTTGAAAGTTGCGGGAACTTCTAGGACATGAAAATCTATCTCATGCTGCCCCGGCCCTACCTTTATCTGAACTTTAACTGTTCCCATTACTTCTCTACTTGTATTGTCATACGCCCGGATGACCTGGGCTGTTGGTACGAAATCGGCAGTTTTCAAGCCAATGGCATACGCCGTCCTTGCTGGGCAGACGTTGATGGCAGACCCGGTATCGACAAGTACCACCGGTATCCACTTATCTTTACATTCCACGGAGATGTAGAGGGGTTTATTGTGATTTACGCCCTCAGGCGGAAGTTCTTTATCTGAAAAGGTCAATGCCGAGGGACCTCCTCCCGGGAAAACCAGCCCAACCAGCTGCTCTGGTGTAGTCTCTATGGAGAGTTTGGCCTTATCCATGGCCGTCAAGACAGCCTGCCTATGTACTCGTGAGGCCATGAGCAGTCCCCAGATGGAGATGTCTGCTTGTATCTTTTTTAGCTGTTTGAGTACGGCTTCCTCCTCAAGCTGCTTCTCCTTTTGCTTCTCAGCTTCTCTATCCTTCCCCGAGGCCTCTGGCTGATCTAAGTGTGGGGGTTTGAAATACCGCCCACTCCGCGTCATGTGGTCGACCTCTCCAAGGTACCAGGTGTCATCAAGTTGGTTAATCCCCCAATCTTCATCCGTGTGGGCAAGACATAAGTCCTCATCTTGCCACCACATTCCATCAGCAGTTGACAAACATCTGTCCGGCTCTGGTACAACTGTTCTCGTACCCACGGCACCTTCCATCCGTATGTTCGCAGTATTCTCAGTTCTTGTGCATCCAGCAGTTTCAACTCCCACATGGGCCTTCGCCTTCCTGATTCTCTCGGAATCTTCGAAACTTGCTTGTTCCGACATGACTGACTGTTCAATAATCCCCGTACTCAAAATATTCCAATTTCGGGCGAAATTCTTGACACCGGCGCCCTCCGGCGATGTACTCTGCTCTTCGACCCTTCCGGCCGTCACTGATATTCTCAACCCTGCTGAGCCCTGTTCTGACCGAAACTCTCCTATCACATCAGGTTGATCGTCCAACCATCCAGTAACTTCTGCTGAATTCTCATACTCGAACCATGCGACTGCCGCATCCTCTGGGGCTTGGTCACTGTAAAACTGGAGATCGGCAAGGTCCTCCCCCACAGCTGTTACACCATCTGTTCCCTGTTCCGAACTATCCCCGTGAATCACACATACCTCTCCCTCTGTTGGCAATTCTACTCCGGGCCCATCTTGGCCTATTGAGGAAATGTAGTCACCCGGACTATATGTCTTCTCAACATAATTCCCCGATTCCGCGGACTCTGGCTCAATCACTTGTTTTTCCTTTGGGATCTCCTCTTTCCTGTTCTCGGTGGTCACCACCGCTGGCTCAGGTTGGGTCATGGAGATGTCCATCATGCACAAGTCGGTGCAATCGGGAAGAAACACCTCCGGTTTAGGCAGGTGGGTAGGTGTGATATAGATACTAGGGTCGTAGGACACGGCCCCAGTATGGATGAAATTGAGTCTTTTGGGTGGTGGAACTTGGTTATGTGTGGGGAGGG
Source organism: Camellia granthamiana (assembly GCA_036172215.1). Lineage (NCBI taxonomy): Eukaryota > Viridiplantae > Streptophyta > Magnoliopsida > Ericales > Theaceae > Camellia > Camellia granthamiana. The sequence continues at coordinate 41,452,594 of CM069908.1, read as the reverse complement.
GATTTGTAGTAACGTTGGGCTTCTCGGGAGGCAAAATCACCCCGTTATCGATGAGATCTTGAATCTCATGACGCAACCGGCAGCACAGATCGGTATCATGACCGTGCTGTTGGTGAAATGCACAATACTTGGCTGGGTTATGGGTAGGGGGAAGTTTTTCTGGTAGGGGCCGCGGCTCCAGGGGCTTCAGATGCCCTTTTTTGATCAAAACCCCCAGAGCTTTGGATAGGGGCATATAAAGTGGGGCGAAAGTTCTGGTGTTTCTGGGCGGGTATTTGGCTGTTGATGGGTTACTTCTGGACGCACCGGAGAATGGTGCGGCTGCCGTACCTCTTGGTGGGGGGTTGGCAGTGACCATGCTCACTTTGGAGGCTCTCGTAGCTGTAGTGTCGCTCGGGCCTGCATTGCTACCACGATTGAAAGTTCGTCGGGGTTGCTCTCAGTCGTTATCAATCAAGCCTTGCTTCAAGGCATCTTCAATCTGCACCCCCATTTCATGTAGGTCAGAAAAGGTAGGAAAGGGGAGTACTATCATCTTTTGCATCAACTTCGGCTGAAGATTGCGCACAATCATCCGAATTTGGTCTTTGTCCGTAGGCCTCAAGGTCATCATCGAAGCCTTGGCCCTCCATCTGGTTACGAACTCTGAAAAACTCTCCTTAAGCTCTTGCCTAGTTGTCTTGAGATCACAGGTCGTAATCTCAATCTGTGTATTGTATGAGTACTGCGCGATGAAGGCCTCAGCCATTTCGTCCCAATTCCTCTTAACGTCATCTTCTAGCTTGGCATACCATATGGCCGCCACGCCCGACAGGGTCCGGCCAAATAGAGACAACTTCTGAAGCCTACTGAGGCCCATTGGCCTTAGGATATCTGAAAATAGTCTCAAGTGCACCATGGGGTCCCCAGACCCGTCAAATCGATCAATATGAGGCATTTTGAATCTGTCGGGCAGCGTCACAGCTGCATCGGTGTATCCATCTTCAATATCGGGGATAGTCTTGACCCCTTGGGATCTCTTGAATAGCTTTTCAAGCTTGCTCAACTTCAATGCGGTGGGATCAGTCTCGAACTCAAAGGGAGAGTCCAGTAGGTTGGTGGGTGTTTTTGATAGCTGAGGTTGGATTTGAGGTAGGATTGGAGGTGGGGGTGGTCCTGTGGGAAGTTCTGTATCATTCTGAACATTGGCTGTCTCCCCGAGGTTTGGAATTCCTGGTGGGGGAGGAACTTGATGCGAAGCGGATGCTCCGGTTTGCTGCTCTAGCCTGGTAATTGTCTTTGCCTGTTCCTTCACCAGTGTGGCCTGTTGCCTGGCGAATTTTGCCTGACGGACGGCATCCTGCTGCATTGTTTTCATGCTCTCTTGGAGGTGGCGCACCATCTCTTCCAAACTAGCCATACTATTCTGCTCTGGTTGAGTTACCGGTATATATTCTCTCTCTGTTGGTGACACGGAATTCTGATCCCTACTGAACACAGGTGGGGTAGATAAGGTCCTCTGAACTGGCTGCTGTACTGATGTCCTCTGCCTGACCGACCTCCGTCTAGTAACCGGGGGTAGTGAGTAGTACACTGGTTGTCCGTCTACCAGATCCTCAGATCGATGGAGTCGACGACCTCTAGTCCAGAGTGCTTGGGGAGTATCTACTGGGTCGGAAGCAATCGTGCTCAACTACCTAGTAAAAAGATAAATAAAGCGTATAAATAAACAGACAATTGGACAGCACAACGGCATAAAATAAACATACAACACACGGTTGAATATCATAACACACTGCTGGTGAACTGGATTACACTGTCCCTCAAATACTGATCACTGTTTCTGAATCATTGCCCCCATGTCTGAATCGGGTACCCGCAGATATAACTGATTCTCAAACCACTGATACTGGTGCCCTCAGGCCGAATACCAAAAACTTGCAAACTGATATGCGCATTCCTGTAAAGATACACTCTAAAAGCACATAGCATGTAAAAGAGAGCCAATACACCCCTATGTTGGGGTAGGGTTTCCCTGTCCTATTTTGTCAGGAGCTAGGGTTTCACTACGCACACAGCGGTTTCAAACAACCTATATCGGGTAAGCAACCTGTCCTAGTTTGGAATGGTCACTATGGATTTCTATATGCACTAGGTCGAATGGTCAAAAAGGGTGCCCCGGTAAAACCGGGGTTTGTGTTCCCATATTGGCAGAGCCCACAACCGGTTAGCCTTATGGTCATGCCTTGACAAGACAAGCCTCCGGCAAACCGTTCAGGAATAGCAGATGGCCAACACGGTATCCTAGGCGCAGCAATGCACATACAATGCAAAGAAACACACAAGTGTAGTCAAAACAGGATATCACGAGTTCGAGTCAAGCTCTCTAAAAATCCCCAGCAGAGTCGCCAGAAACTGTAGACGTCCCCGAACGCCCCGGGAGGATGACTCCCGTTCGGTTCGTTTATGGGTCTACCACAGTTCGGACTCGAATTGTCACGGTTCTAAATCTGAACCAAAGAGTCCAACTCTGGCAAATCGTTTTGAGAAAAAAACAGATTTTGAAAAGAAGTGCCAAACATGGACTGCTTTGCCAGATACAGAGTCGCCACCTAAATATTTTTTAATGGGGAAATTTAGGAAACCCTGACTCGGTGCCAAAGGCCACGTGTCCGTCATCACCAAAGTTGCCTCGGCTCGGGAACTTGGGTACGATTGGGGAAGGTCAGCTATGAGCACCCCCTCTCGCCCGATCCGAAGATCGGCCTCTACTAACCGTGATATCTAATTTTGAAAACATTATGTGTTCTTATTCCGGTTATTAGCCTAGAATTACTATGTTATGCGCACAGCAAACAAGTATAGACCAAATCGCCTAAGTTGGAACAAAACATTTCATGTTTGTTTTGAAAATGGTTTGCTACTTGCAAGCAGGCTAAAATGCAGGTTTTGCCACCCTCAAGTGGTCTTTAGAAAAGACGGTTTTGCCACTATCTAGTGGACTTAAAACTCACAGTTTTAATGCATTATCCCAATTTAAGCAATTCGACCTCCACCCACAGGCATTCAAATAGTTATATCACATAGGCAGCTAGCCGCATGGTAAGCATACTGTCATGTTAACATTCACACGCATGCGAGATGCTAAAGCGTAAAAACTCACCTAGTACTCCAAGCCAAAACAGAAACTAGTTAGTAATCATATGCATGATCCTAGTTCATGTTAAGTGACTAATGCAACACAAGCAATGGTGTAATCTAGACAGGCTCGGCTATCCTAAGCATGGCATATGAAATGCTACAAGTAACAAGTATTCAATTTGGAAATTGAAATACAATGCAGTTAGCATGATGTACCGAGCCCGATGCATGTGAGACAAATGTATGGATGCACGCATGCATAGCATAAGGTATGCTAATTTAAACATGCCCTAATCTACCATCATAAGCAGGTAAATAAAAGGGAAGAAAGACGTGGGGTTGGAAGACATGCACACACTCACGCACACTTATTACAAATATGCCCTCACTCGAAGGGACCAAAAGAATATACAGTCCAAATAACAAATGGCTAAATTAATTATTGCAAAATTCTAATTACTTAACAAATGAATGCAAAAGAAAGGTGGCTACAGCCCCTGCCTCGGGATGCGTGAATGATGCATGCTCGAGTCCGACTCGCCCGGAAAACCCGCACCATGTCACTGCTGCCTCTGTTCTTACTGCCCTGTCTCTCCAAAAATTGCCAAAGTCCCAGAACACCTTCCTTGCATGTTGTTGTACACCACCGGCTGGAGGAAGTGCCTACCGGCCAGCTAAAATTTCCATCGGCTGATTAGGAGGTTATCGGCCACCCATATAGTGCCGGTCGGCACTCTATACTGCCGGCCGGCATAAAATTCCTGCAGAAGACAGTTTTGACAGCAACAGCAGACAGGCAGTGCATGGTATGGGATTTTGAGCATATGTAAGCATGGCCAATGCTTCCTATCATGCATGGGACTAAAGGAAGCATGACCCTTGGTTTTTGGGCCATCAACTATGCATCTTGGTGCATGATAGCCTCAGGAACCAAGGTTGCATTTCAATGTCAATATGCATGCAACACACAAATGAGACCAAGACCCTATCATGTATAGATCAAGGGCCTTGGTGACCAAGAGTTGAGACAAGTTGCACCACTTGTAGTGTGAACTCCTCTCAACCCTTACACTTGGTTTGACACCCCAAACCAAGACATGGAATGCATGTATGCAACATGGCTCAAATGATGCAACATGACATGAAGTGCAAGACGTACCAAATGCAATGCAACATGTTATGGCAAGTGTACAATACTAGGCATGCAAGATGCAAAGTATAATGCAAACATGGACAATTCTTGTAAAAGAACTAGCATATAACAAGGCTTTGCTAATCAGGTATGCAACAAACATGTTTCAAGCAAGCAATAGTGGACTTAAACCATAATGGGACAGACCTCAAACCCTCCCCCCCCCCCCAAAACAGTGGCAAAAAATGCCCAAAATGATGGACCAACACTCATGCAAACATGCAAGCAAATGGGCCCCAAAGCCAAGGCATAAACGAGGGGCTTTTCACTACCACCAACATGACCATTCATAGCACGTATTAGGCCACCAAAAACAGATTTCTAGCATGCAAAATACACACACACACCTTTGACATGGTAGTCCCCAAATGCCTTAAATATGCAAGCATGCATAATGTCCACTCCTAGGCATAAAAGACCAATGTTTCAAAGCATGAAAGGCATGACAAATAGGGACATATAAACATGGTATAGGGACTGAAATAACATATTAAATGATTTCAAATCATCTAAACAACCTATCCAATGCATATACATGGATCACATCCTCAACGCTTACAAGCAACAATGCAAAACAACTACATTAAGCATGCCAAAAATGGTAAAACCAGTGGCCAACAGACCTAAAACAAGACAAATTATGGCCAAAAGCTTCAATAATTCAAGCCAAAACATGAGGATATACAAGGCTAAACCCATGGCACATTTCTAGGCAAAATGGAGGATTACAAAGCAAGTATACAAAGCATGCTAAGGACCACAAAACCACCATTAGACAGAGATGTAACATGCTCCAAAACATCCAAAAAAAACTCTGAAATGGGGCCAAAAACAAGCAAGCATGCATGTTCCCTTTTAAGCCAAAGACAAAGGCAAAAGAGGGACAAAGGGGAGAGGGGTGTCCCTCCCCTATACAAGACTTCAAACCACCTTCTTTACCACTAAAAACCCACTGGTTTTCAGTGGTGAAAGGAGCCAAAACAACAAGGCAAATAAGGCTCAAAGTAAAGACACCAAATAGGCCAAAATAAGGCCTAAAAGGGTGAGTTTGCACTCAAACCACAAAATGACCTTAATGGAAGTTCAAAAGCAAGAAAATCTAAGACTTTTTTTAGTTATACACAAAGCTCAAAACACAAAGCAAGATAGGTAAAAACTTGTTGCAAAAAAGGGGAATCTAAAGTAAAGTGCTCACCCTTGAAGAACACTTGAAGAACAGGTGGTGCAGCCCTCCTCTAATGATCAAAACCAGTCCAAAAACTCAACAAACAACCCTCCAAGCCTCCCAATCTCAAGCTAAGGTGTAATGGTGTGCGTATTGGTGCAAAAGTGAGGTAAAAGTGCACTTTTAGGCGTAAAAACACACACACAAGAGGAGAGAGAGGGAAAATCTAGAGAGAGAGAGATGTATGGCAGATATATAGATACATAAGCTCTGGTTTTTGATCAAAAGTGGCCAACCTCTCTCAAAGGGAGAGAGATGGTGTTTATATAGGCAAAAAACAAGGCTCAAGGCTTCTCCAAGAAGCTAACTAAAAGGGCCAAAGGGGGCAAAAGGGTCTAGGCTTCTTGGAGAAGCTAAGATAGCTAGCCAAGCTTCTCCAAGAAGCTTGGCCAAAGGTTCAAGCTTCTAGAAGCTTAGAGGGTTCAAAGGTGCAAAGTGGTCACACTTATGCACGGAGGAATGTGATGGTGCATTCCAGCTGGCACAGCTGGCATGCACCATGCCTTAGGGGTGCAAAGGGTGCACGCCGGCCAGCCAAATGGATCATCGGCACAAAAAAGTGCCGGTCGGCAACATATAGTGCCGACCGGCCAAAGATTTTAAGAAAACAATGCTGGTGGTACAAATATGCAGCCGGTGATGATAGGAGAGGGCCGGTAGGGTGTGAGGATGGCCCACAAGCCATTCCCTGCCCTTCAAGGCAAAAACACAGTTGTTTGGTGCCAAAACCGAACACGAAGCAGTCGAGTCAAGAGGTCCTGAGACGAGGCGCGCTGCTAAGGCCTCCGGGAACTCGAGACGAACACAAATATGGATAATCACCGAGTATCCAAATGGTGACGTCCAAGTCTTGAGGACAGTCAAAAATGGGGTGTCTACACACTCACATCAGTGGCCATATGATGAAAATGAGACAACCGAAATACAGGCAAACATGCATGAATGCAAAGAACCGATCCTAAGGCACAACATGCAACTTTAACAAAGCATGGCAAAGGATGAAACATGGCATAGAATGGGACATGATACAGCTCTGAAATGGCATAAAAGATGGTCCCGAAACATGCAAATATGTCACACAATGCATGCTAGGTGGCTCGGGTACCGAAACTAGTGAAGTGCGTTACACTAGAGGTACCCAAAGCGATGCACAAATGGAAAAACCAACCCCAAACAGACCCTAGGCAGGTTTGAAACAATGGGAAAATGGCCTAAAATGGTGGCTCAACATGCAAGGAAATGGAGCTCACTCAAAGGTCCGAAAACAAGGCATTCATGTACAACTCTCAAGCACACTTAAGGAGTAGAAAACATGGCAATATGGCATTCATACAAGCTCTGAAATATGATGCAAAGTGACCCTAAAGCATGAAAACACCTCAGTGTATGCATGCAATGGACCTCGAAACTCAAAGCTAGGCAAGTGTATTGAACTACAAGCATGCAAAACAAGCATCATTCGACCATGAGACCCAAAAACAGAGCTAGGGCAGTCCAAAATATGCACAAAATTAGTTTAAGGCAATGCCAAAAAGTGCTAAAATCAAGGGTCAACAAAGCATGCAAAGAAAGTTAGTGAACCATGAGTTGTACTACAACTATATGAAGCATATGAAAGCTCACCAAACCAACCAAAAAAAGAAGTATGCCATGCCAAAATATACCCAAAAACCCACTGAAACTCAGTCAATGCATGCAAGAATGATGTGCTCCTTTGGAGGGCCATGCAAGGGGTTGTTCTACATATATAAGATAGACATGCAAAATGGCAAAACCACCTTTGGACAGAGGTTATGAGGGTCCTAAAACCCACCAAAAAGGTCCTGAAATGAAGCTAGGAAGCATGTAAGCAAAAGCCCCTTTGAAAGGCCTTGAATAAGATTGCTCTAGACATGCATAATAGACACTTTATATGGCAAAACGGGATCCGGACAGAGTTCATGCAGACCTTAAAACTCACCAAATAGGGCCTGAAACGTGGCTTTGAAACATGCAAATAGGGGCCCCTTTGGAAGGCCAACAAAGCTAGTAAAGAGAATAAGGGGTGAGAGGGTCACCCCTCTTTGATTTTAGGGCTCAAAAACACATGTTAGCCACTGAAAATCCACTAGATTTCAGTGGCTAAAAGGCCAAACCAAGGCCATCAAAAATGCTCTAATGCATTGCTCAAAACATGAGAAAATGAAGCATGCAAGGGGGAAGGTGACCCCAAACAGAAAAATTACCTTGAACAAACTTGAAGAGAAGCTCAAAACAAGACCTTTTTTTAGTTCATGTCGAAGTCCAAAAATGCTTGCAAATAGAGCTAAACTATGGAGCAAAACAATGTTAAAATGGGGGAAATAGAGACTTACCCTTATAGCACAGCAAGGCAGCAAGCTCTGGACCAAGAAAGTGACTCCTCAAGCTCTGAAAATGACCTCCAAGGTGCTTAGGATGGTAGTGGAGGTGTTGTGCTTGGAGGTGTAGTGTAAATGGCCAAGAATAATGGAGTTTGGAAGCTTGGGATGTAGAGATATGATGAGAAGTGTATCTATCTTGAGACCAAAATCTTCAACCCTTGCAAGTGGAGAGGAGGGTCTCTCTTATAGCCAAAGAGGTCTAAAGCTTCTCTTGGAAGCTTGGAAGCAAGATTAAACATCCTCCATACACGTGTATGGAGGATGCAGCAAATGCCTCCCAGCTGGCACAACTGGAAGCAACTCAGGAAGACAAAACAGGAGGGAGTAGGCCGACTAGTTCAAGTGGTCGGCCAACCAGGCCAGGTGGTCGGCCAGCCAGGTCAAAAGGTCCAACTCAAAAAAGGTGGTCGGCCTACCCATATTGGTGGTCTCCCAGGTGAATACAACTCAGTGGTGGTATGGGAGACCAGAAAATGTGACCTAGGAGAGAAGAAAACCAGCTTTCTAGCAGGTTCAAAAGGGTCAGGAAGAAAAGCTGGTCGGCCTACCCATATTGGTGGCCTCCCAGATGAGTACAACACAATGGTAGTATGGGAGACCCGAAATTGTGGCTCAAAAGTGAGGGAGACCACCTACCTGCCAAGAAAAATCGGCTGACCGGGGAAAGGTGGTCTCCAAGAAGAAAAGGTGGTCTCCCACCCTACTACCACCTTCCTAACAATGAAAATAGGGTCCATGCCAAAAATGAACCCACGCCGATGCAAAACGAAGGTTCGGGGGCCAAAACGCGCAGCTGGGGGCCCCGAAAACAGGCTGTTAAGCACCAGAGGTGGCGTACGACCACGAAGGTGGTCTCCCGGGCCACAGTGTCCCTCTAAGGAGAGGAAACAAGGTGTGTGCCAAAAACCGGAGCAAACGGAGAAAGTTAAGCGGTCCTGAACCGAGGTGCACGGCCGGCGGCTCTGAAAACCGGAAACTGGTCTCCAAACAGGAAAAATGGCCTACGACCATGAAACGTAGCCTACGGCCACTGAGAGATGGTCTACGAGACCTCTCCTTCCCTTCGGGAAGAGAAAAAAGAGAAAACAGAACCTGGTTCGCAAACCGTGGCAAAGCAAAAAAGAGTCTTGAAGTCTGGAGGCAAAGCTCTCAGCCAAGACTCTGTGACCTCAGAACGAGCACAATATGTATCATCATCGAGCGCTCAATCGGTGACGTCTGAGTCTTAAGGTCGGTCAAAAATGGGGTGTCTACACCTGGATTTGCTACCTATTTGAAGAAACCGGTGGAGTAGAAAAAGACACAATTTTTCATCAAATTCAAATTTGATGAAAGGTTTGAGTAACCATTGGAGGTGTGCTAAGCCCCCCTATATATATATATATATTCAAATATCACATCTGCGTTTGTCCCCCCATATAGATATAGGAAAAAAATAATGCTATATGTTTCAATTAGTGTACTAACTAGTGTACCAATTGATGATGTGACATTATTTAAAAGGTTTTTGGTATTTGTAATATGATTAATGAGTGGAGTCAATAATAATGAAATAACTAGTGTTGGTATACTAGTTAGTACACTAATTAGTGCATGTAGCACCACTAGATATGGGTAATGCTAGGGAGATCAAATTTTCTACCAAATAAATAACCAAATGTCTCATATGGGTGTGGGGTTGGTCACTTATTTGGTAGAAAATTTGTCATGCCCCGGATTTACGAGGTCCGGCCCACCTGAGTAAACCACCCAACGATAGCTAATCACTAACAACACTCATGCAGATGTATATAATATAAGTACACAATACATGTGTTATTTCAATTTTATATATTCTTAGATACAAAATCTAAGTCAAATGGATGCTCTGTAACAAAATATACAAAGATGTTTTAAATCAAATTAAAATGCCCAAAGGCTTGTATCATATACAAAGGGTGTAACTCTTACAAGAATGACACACGGCCAACAAATACATAAATGGCCCTTGGCTGACAAATAAAGGAACCACCCTATACAATTCTAAACACAACTTCAATGTCTCAGTCCACATCCGCGTAAGCATACCTGAAAAACATTTTCAGCCACGTAGGGTGAGCATAAAGCCTAGTAAGAAATATTTCAAAAACTAAATATGCTCCACCAGTATAAATGATCATGAATGCAATACATACATATATAATATGCTCAAGGTATTCTCAAATCCACTTGCTTTCTCAATAAAACCCTTTCTTCCCAGTTTCCAAACCATTCGTTTATTCAAAACTTTTTTCGAATTCAATACCTTAGCTTAATATAAAATCTATTTCCAAAAGTTAATCCAGGTATCTCAATACCAACTAGCAATTTCATTGCCAATTCCAATACGAATACTTCGTTAACCAACGGTAAATACAATGCTAAAACCGTTTTAAAATAATTCCTTTCCAAAACCAAATGATAATAAATAAAATAGGTAAATCTTCAAAACCAACACAACCTTTCATGGAAATTTGATCTGCGGAAAATCGTCAAACGGGACCCATGTAAACGTAGGCTATACAAGCACTACCATTGCCATTTTACAGAAATTTCTTCTGCGGGATTGGCATCCATGTATACGCGTGTAGACGCACCCGAACGTCCCGGGAAAATTCCGTTTTGTTCATTGGCTCACTACAGTTCGGACTCAATGTCACGGTTCTTAATTTGATCTTGCAAAGTGCAATGCGAGACCGATAAATCACCAAAGAGTCCAAATCCGGCAAATCGTTTTCAACAACTGATTTTTAGAAAGAAGTGCCAAACATGGACTGCTTTGCCAGATACAGAGTCGCCACCTATATATTTTATTTTTGGGAAATTTAGGAAACCCTGACTCGTGCCTAAGGCCACGTGTCCGTCATCACCAAAGTTGCCTCGGCTCAGGAACTTGGGTACGAGAGGGGAAGGTCATGCAACGAGCACCCCCGCTCGCCCGATCAAAGATCGGCCTTTACTAACATGACATCTTGTTTTTGAAAACACATGTGCTCTTATTCCGGTTATTAGCCTAGTATTACTATGTGATGCGCACAACATACAAGTATAGACTGGATCGCCTAAGTTGGAACAAAACATCTCATATTCGTTTGTTTTGAAAACAGTTTGCTACTCGCAAGTAGGCTAAAATACGGATTTTGCCACCCTCAAGTAGGCTTAGGAAAATATGATTTTGCCACTCTCAAGTGGGCTTAGGAAAATATGATTTTGCCACTCTTAAGTGGGCTTAAAACTCGCAATCAATGAATTGTTCCACTTCAAGTAATCCAACCTTCACCCACAGGCATTCAGGCAGTTATATCACATAAACAGTTAGCCTCATTGCAAGCATGCTATCATGGCAGTTACTCACACACATGTAAGGATGCTAAAGCATAAACACTCACGGAGTACTCTGAGCCAAAACAAAAGATAGTTAGTAATCATGCATGATCCTAGCTATGTCAAGAATGCCTAATGCAACACATGCAAAATGCAACTAAGATAGGCTCGGCTATTCTAAAATGTCATGTGAAATGCAACTTGATACATGTATTCAAATAGGAATTAAAATACAATGCAGTTAGTATGATGCGTTGAGCCTGGTGCATGCAAGATAGATGAATGAATGCGAACATGCGAGTATAAGGATGCTAATTGAAACATGTCCTAAAACTAACCATCGTAAGCTAGTAAATAAAAGGGAGAAAGAAATGGGGATTGGAAGACATGCATCACACACATGCACACTTATTACAAAAATTGTGCCCTCTCGACGGAGGGTCCGAATAACAAGCTAACTAGCTAATCTAAGCTAATTTAATTAAACTAGTTATTACACAATAAAATGAATAACAAGCTACAGCTATTTATTACACAACTCTAATTAATCAACAAATTAACTAAGTAAGCAATTTAAATAAGCATGTAAACTAAATGAAGTAGGCTGCCCTAGCTCTGCCTTGGATGACGAAGGATGCATGCATGCTCGAATCGCCTTGCGCGGAAATCCATCGCGATGCCCCAACTTGCCTCTGTTTGCAAATGTTTTCAGAACACTTCACCAAGCTCCACAAAGCTTCCACTCCACCTAGGAGACCTCTAGGGATGCTGCCGACCAGTTATTGCTACTGGAGACCACCTGCCGACCACTTTTTGTGGTGAAGACCAGAAAAAGTGGTCGACTAGCCATTTTATCTGGTTGACCGACCAGTTTTTGCTACTGGTTTCTGGTTTTCTGCAACAGAGGGCAAGAGAGGGGCATGGCAAAATATTTGCAACACATGTGTGCACAACCATCCTCCCTATCATTACATGAGCTCAAGGGAGTATAGTTCTCGATCCTCGGGCCATCAATCACGTATCTCGATGCATGATGGCCGAGGAGCCGAATTGCGCAACTCAATATGAAATGAATGCACATATGAACACGTAAAGCCTAAAACTCCATCATGTATAGTCAAGAGTGTTGGCGACCGGGAATTGAGGTACGTTTCATCACTTCGAGTATGAAACGCCCCTCGTTTCCCGTGTTTGGGCTAACTCCTATCCCAAACACAATGCAACAAATATGACATGCACAATGCGACTTCAAGTATGCAACCTAATGCAATACAACTTAGACATGCAAACATGCAAGGGATGGACATGCAAACATGCGACTATCATACACAATGCTATGAATTACATGGCATACATAATGCTCATGACGCTTGCATACACAATGCACATGGTAACTAACATACATAATGCGATGAAAATGGCATGCACAAGTGTAATGATCAATCATGCAACAACATGGCATACTCAATGCTATGAACCACATGGCATACTCAATGCACAATGGACTTAAACCAAGATGGATAGGCCTTAGCCATGTCCAAATCAGTGGCCAATGGTGATGAAACCAAGGCAATAAAACACATACAAGCATGCACAATGCAAGGGCCCAAGCCTAAGGCACAAAACACAACTTTCCAAAAGCATTGAAAGGATGCAACATGGAGTACAATGGCATATGTTCCAGCACTGAAATGGTACGCAAGATGACTTAGAATCATGCAAAACAACTCATGTAATGCATGTTGAAAGGCTTAAGCATCAAAAGCTAGTGAAGCATATTACACTAGAGGCATGCAAGGCGAGCATCATTTGACCAAGGGGCCTCAAAACAGAGCTAAGACAGCTCAAAATATGAACAAAATCATGTTGGAGCATGGCCAAAATATGCTAGAATGGTGAGCCAAAACATCATGCATTCAAAGCTAGTGAACAAGATTTACACTACAAGCATATGAAGCATGCAAGAGGCTATTAAATCAGCCATAAACAGAGCCATGACATGCCAAATGATGACAAAAAACCCACTGAAATGGAGCTAATACATGCTAGATTGACATGCTACTTTGATGAGCCACAAATGAGATTACACTACACATATGAGAAGCATGCCAAGGGTGACCAAACTAACCATGGATAGAGTCTAGGAAGGCCCTAAAAGTCACCAAAAAGTGCTTGAACCAAGCCTTGAAAGTATGAAGATGTATGCTGTTTTGATAGGCCAAAAGTGCAAGCAAACAAAACAAGAAGAGAGGGGATCACCCCCCTCTAATTTAGGACCTCAAAATCGCATGCCTACCACTGAAAATCCACTAGATTTCAGTGGCTAGGAGGCCAAGCAAGGACTAGCTCAAAGGCCTTAAGGTATGGCACAACACAAGACTAAACAAGGTATGCAAGAGGGTAGAAGGTCCTCAACACCAAAAGGGGCCTTAAACAAACATGCTAAGGGCTGAAAAATAGACCTTTTTGTAGTTCAATGTTAAGCCAAGAGAAGCATGCAAATATGGCTGAGAGAGTGATCAAAACAAAGCTTAAAAGGGAGAAAAGAGATTACCCTTGAAGCACTGCAACATCAGCTTCTTTCTCAGCCAAAAACCAGCCTTTTAACCCCCAAATATGTCCTCCAAGAACCTCAACTCAATGATGGGGGTGTGTGGTTAAGAGTTGTGGTGCAAAAGTGAGGAACAATACCCTTTTTAGGCCCCAAATATAGAGATATAGAGGGAGATATATGCTTGTGCCTTAGGAAATTTTCTGAACTTGTGGAATGGAGAGGGAGACCTTCTCTTATAGAAAAACAAAGGTTCAAGCTTCTTAGAGAAGGTAAAACTTGGATGCAATCCCTCCATACACGTGTATGGAGGATACAGTCTGTGCCCTCCAGCTGGCATCCACACAGTCTGTCAAAATAGGGGGAAAGTGTAACAGCGCCCGCGAGGGACCTCGCTCTACAGTTTGGACTCCCTTTTGTTGTCGCGGTTCTTAATCTGAACCAAAGAGTCCAACTCTGGCAAATCGTTTTGAGAAAAACAGATTTTGAAAAGAAGTGCCAAACATGGACTGCTTTGCCAGATACAGAGTCGCCACCTAAATATTTTTTTTAAAATGGGAAATTTAGGAAACCCTGACTCGGTGCCAAAGGCCACGTGTCCGTCATCACCAAAGTTGCCTCGGCTCGGGAACTTGGGTACGATCGGGGAAGGTCAGCTATGAGCACCCCCTTTCGCCCGGTCCGAAGACCGGCCTCTACTAACCATGATATCCATTTTTGAAAACTTCATGTGTTCTTATTCCGGTTATTAGCCTAGAATTACTATGTTATGCGCACAGCAAACAAGTATAGACTAGATTGCCTAATTTGGAAACAAGCATTGCATATCCGTTCGTTTTGAAAGCGCTTCGGAATTTGCTACTCGCAAGTAGGCTAAAACACGGATTTCAACGAGTTTTTCCAACTCAAGCAATCCAACCTCCACCCACAGGCATTCAAGCAGTTTAACACGTAAGCATCTAGCCACATGGTAAGCATGCTGTCATGGTAGCATTCACACGCATGCGATATGCTAAAGCATAAATATACTTACATCGTACTCCGTGCCAAAACAATAAACCAGTTAGCAAACATGCATGTCCTAGTTCATGTTAGAGTGACTAATGCATCACATACAGAATGTGATTAGGATAGGCTCGGCTAACCCTAAAATGGCATGTGAAATGCAAACATTCGACGCACGTATTCAAGTTAGATTTGAAGATACAATGCGGTTTGTATGATGTACCGAGCCCGGTGCATGTAAGGCAAATGTATGGATGCACGCATGCATTGCATAAGGTATGCTAAAATAAACGTGCCCTAATCTACCATCATAAGCGGGTAAATAAAAGGGAAGAAAGAAGTGGGGGTTGGAAGACATACACACCACTCATACACACTTATTACAGATTTGCCCTCACACGGAGAGACCAAATAAATAATACAAATTAATTAACTACGCAAGCTAATTAAATATTACAGACCAATTAAATTAACAAATTAATTAATCTAATTAAAACAGTAAACCGCCTCGGGAAGAGGGCCCAATGCAATGCATGCTCGGTTCCTGCTCGGAAGCGCATTGCCATGCATAGGCTGCCTCTGTTTTCCCTGCTCTGCCCCTCTAAAGACTGCCAAAATCTCAGAATATTCTCACTGGATGTTGGGGATCACTGCCGGCTGGGTAGAATGTCCACCGGCCACAAGAGATGTTCATCGGCACGAAATAGATCCATCGGCCATCTATGGATTGCCGGTCGGCACTGAACACTGCCGGTCGGCAAAGAATGCCTGCAGAACCTGCAATTGACAGCAGCAGAGGGCAAGGCATAGCATGGCAATGCAATTCAAGCAATGTATGCACCAACCCTATCCCTTATCATGTGTATGACTCAAAGGGACATGGTCCTTGGTTCTCGGACCATCAATCGCGCATTTCAATGCGTGATGGCCCAAGAGACCAAGTTGTGCATTTTCATGTCAAATGAAATGCAAACCAAATAGTCAAACCAAAGGGGGGGGGTTCTACCTCTATCATGACTTGGTCAAGAGGTGAAGCATGCATGCCAATGCAATGCAATCCTAAGCATGGGAGCTAGCATGCAATACGAACATGCAAGCAAGCAATGCAAAACATACATCAATCATGCAAGGCATAGACAACAATCATGCAGGACATGGGGCGAGCATGTTAATATTAAGCATGTGAGATGAGATCCATATGTACAAATATGCAAGGCATGCAATATCACAAATGGGACCAAACATATGACAATATGCAAAGTAAACATGCAACACAAGCTAAGGGAGGGACTTACACTAATTGGACAGCCCTAAATTAGGTCCAAAACAGTGGCCAAAGTGCATGGAACAAAGACCAAAACAAGTCAATGAAGCATGCTCATGCAAGAGGCCAACGAAGCACATAAACCATAGCTATATGGTACAATGCATGCAGGTCTCAACCACCTCAAAACAGTGTTTCTACATGCTAAAACCATGCTGAAAATGCCATGATCATGCACCAAAACAAGCTCAAATGATATGCCCAAACAATGGGCTCTTGAAGCACATGAACTACAACTATGTAATGCAATGTATGAGAGTTTTATCCTGCCCAAAACAGAGTTTATACATGTTAATTTAGGGCCTAAAACATGCTGGAAAATAGCCCAAACAAACTAGCAAAGCATGCTCTCCTTTAGGCCATTCTAAGCATTTAAACCACAACCATGCAAAGCAATGCACAAGCTACCTTAACACCTCAAAATAGAGCTTAATCACAGCAAAATATGGACTATTGTAGGCCAAAGTTAAGCTAGCACATGTTAGGAAGATGGGCTAAAGCATGAAGCAAGCTAGGCTAGGGAGCAAAATCACATTACAAGTGTATGAAGCAAGCAACCAAGCCCCCAACCAGACCAAAACAGATCTGAAACATGGTAAAACAGAGCCTAAAACATGCTTGACTTAAGCTAAAACAAGCCACAAAAAGATGCCACGTTACAAGCCTAACAAGGCATAACAACTAGCTACAAGAAGGAGGGGCTAACCCCTCCTATTTGAGACCTCAAAACTGGTTTTTAATCACTGAAAAAACCTCTGAAAAAAAGTTGTTTTTAGGCCCAAAGAGGTTTGCTTAAAAGAGCTCAAAGGTGGATCACAATCTCACAAAACAAGGAACAAACAAAGGGAGGACACCCCTTAACTCACAAGGACTTCAATCCACCACTTTTAACACATAAAAATAGAGATTTTGACAGTTGAAAATTAGGCCAAAAGAAGCATGCAAAAGTAGTTATACAAGTGCACAAAATCAAGCTTGAGAAAAGTAGGAACCTACCCTTGAAGCTCTGCACCAAAACAGGTTTTTCTTGAACCAAAACCAGCCTTAGGAGCTCCAAATACACCTCCAAGAATCACCTTTGCAATATAGGCAAGTTTGATCAAGGGTGGAGGCTCAAGAAATGGGAAGAACACTCACTTTTGGGCACTTATATGCTTCTATACACACAATATAGGAAGAGAAAGAGGGCTGAGATTTGGTTGTGGAATTTCTAGAGAGAGAGGGGTCTTTTAGAGTGAGAAGCTCCCAAAACTTGCTTTTTTGTTCTAACTCCTCCAATATGAGATATAAGGCTCTATATATATCAAAATAAGAGCTTTTGGTCGAAATATCCCAATTGAAAATATCTGATACAGTGTATAGCAGCTGGATGATAAATATCTATCAAAAATCTGAGTTCTGGGCACTTTTGGCCGGCCGGCAATCTTTTGTGCCGGTCGGCAATCTTTTGTGCCGGTCGGATAAATGGATGGCCGGTAGGTAGCCGGTAAGGTCAAAAAGTTTCGGTGGATGTCCATATTGAAGCCCCGGAAGTTAGCTTTCCAATGGTGCAAACCTTGCATTAAAATTCCTCCTGTGGAAAAAGTTATGCCCTTTTTGGTGAAGCCGCGCAGATTCGATCCAACCGGGCTGATCCTCTACTTCAACCAACCATATCTCCCCCACCCGGACATGGCTTTAAGAGATTCTTAAGTGAAAAATGAAGCCCCGGAAGTCTTCTTTCCAACGATGGTGGCCTCATAGCTAAAATCCAAGTATGCAGATAGATAAGCTTGATTTAGCGAGGACTGCTCGACTCCCTTCTACCCGGATCCTTGCCGAACTTCTTCTCCAACTTGGTTTCTCCCCTCTTTTCCTTTTTCTTCAACTCCAAACCCCTTAGCAAGGTGTTTTGAAAGATTTTCCAAAGATTTCATCTCTCTTTCATTCATCTCCACTTTGCCCTTGCTCGGTTTACCGAAAAGCGCAACATTTACCGAAATGCGAGCGTCGGAACATCGTGGGAATTTAATTTCAAAAATGTTTTGAAAGAGAGGGTTTTAAGGTCTAAAAACCATCCAAAATAATTTTGGTCCAAAATGGGGTGTGAAATTGAGATTTCTCTCTCTCCTTGCTGAAGAAATTGAACCTTTCCCCTGCACACCTTTCATCACCGAGCAAACCATCAGTAACGCCCAAGTCTCGAGGGCGGTCAAAAATGGGGTGTCTACAGTTGTCCCTCTTTGACAGAACTCGAAAGTCATAAGTGGCGGGAGTGAATGTCAAAGCCTAGAGACGACTCATTTTTGATAAGGTCGAAGACTTAGACAAACAGGCGAGATAACGAAGAGATGCGCCCCCAGGCAGGGGCAAAATGAAAAAGACATGCACGAAGCTGAACATTACTCATGATCATGCAAAGAAATGCTGTAATGAAGCAATTATACACAATAAATGCAATAGTTTTAAGCAAGTGAATAAAAACCAAACTACATTACATGCAGAAAGGATGTAAGAAGATTATGCAATCTTAGCGAGCATGTGCGATAGATACACAAAAGTGAACGAAGTGTGATAGATACACAGAGTGAGTAAGTATGTGCGATAGATACACAAAGCGAGTGTAGTGATAGATACACTAAAGTGAACGTGTGATAGATACACTAAAGTGAACGTGTGATGGATACACAAAGCGAGCGTGTGATAGATACACAAAGTAAACGTGTGATGGATACACAATGTGAGTGTGTGATAGATACACAAAGGGTAAATACAAAGTGTGATAGATGCACTTAGTGAACAAAGTGTGATGGATACACAAAAGGTGAACACAAAGTGTGATAGATGCACTTAGTGAACAAGTATGATAGATACACTAAAAGTGAACACGAAGTGTGATAGATACACTAAGTGAACAAGTATGATGGATACACTAAAGGTGAACACGAAGTGTGATAGATGCACTAAGTGAACAAGTGTGATGGATACACAAAAGGTGAACACAAAGTGTGATAGATGCACTAAGTGAACAAGTGTGATGGATACACAATAGGTGAACACGAAGTGTGATAGATGCACTAAGTGAACAAGTGTGATGGATACACAAAAGGTGAACACAAAGTGTGATAGATGCGCTAAGTGAACAAGTGTGATGGATACACAATAGGTGAACATGAAGTGTGATAGATGCACTAAGTGAACAAGTGTGATAGATACACTAAAGGTGAACACGAAGTGTGATAGATGCACTAAGTGAACAAAGTGTGATGGATACACAAAAGGTGAACACAAAGTGTGATAGATGCACTAAGTGAACAAGTGTGATGGATACACAATAGGTGAACACGAAGTGTGATAGATGCACTAAGTGAACAAGTGTGATGGATACATAAAAGGTGAACACAAAGTGTGATAGATACGCTAAGTGAACAAGTGTGATGGATACATAATAGGTGAACACGAAGTGTGATAGATGCACTAAGTGAACAAGTGTGATGGATACACAATAGGTGAACACGAAGTGTGATAGATGAACTAAGTGAAGAAGTGTGATGGATACACAATAGGTGAACACGAAGTGTGATAGATGCACTAAGTGAACACGTGTGATGGATATACAATAGGTGAACACGAAGTGTGATAGATGCACTAAGTGAACAAGTGTGATGGATACACAAAAGGAAATAAAGTGTGATGGATACACTAAGGTGAATGACCTTAAACGAAACTTCTTTGAATGAACCGTACATTCAATATCACCTGGTTGCGCCAGTTTCAAATGAACCGTACATACAATATCGTGCATCAATGAGAAAGAAACTTGATAGGTACAATGCAATACAATGCATGATGTTTAAGGAATGCAATAAACAAACCTAGCGGCGCTTTAGAAAGCACCTCATGGGGTGAGTGGCGATGAACCGCTCTACTCTGACGGGGATCTCCCCTGGTGCTCTTCGAACACTTACCTTCAACTT
This sequence comes from Camellia granthamiana, assembly GCA_036172215.1. NCBI lineage: Eukaryota > Viridiplantae > Streptophyta > Magnoliopsida > Ericales > Theaceae > Camellia > Camellia granthamiana. The sequence continues at coordinate 41,432,477 of CM069908.1, read as the reverse complement.
ACAGTACAAAGGCTCTAAAATACTGACAAGGGTTCTTCACGTAGAACACTTTGGATGCTGCCTTTCTTCCTGATCATATTCACAACTTTCCCTATTCTCCAACGAGGTGACAGACTAGGTTGGTTCAATATCCAGAATTGAGGTGCATACACGCTATCTCAACCTATGGGGCTTCCATACAGATTTCAAGCCGAGTACACGCCTTTGGGTATTTAAACCAGACTTTAGTCTCGGAAATCCCGAACCTTTGCGTTCTAGGCAACAGCCATTCGAACTCTAGTTTCCACCGTCGCAGTTGGTCTCCTAGGAACTCATTGTGAACACAGCCAAGATGCCTCTGGCAGGGAATGGTACTCAGGGAGAGCACTTTTGATCGCCATTCTGGCTTGAAGCAAACTTGATCTTGAGCTTGAGGTAGAGGCACACTCATACTTCGGAGCATTGGCAAGACCTGAAGAGGTACACACGGAATGCGATCTCGGAACTTACTGAAGTTGAAACAAACTCAGATACCCAACATTTTCCCTCTTTTCTTTTGCTTTGTAGTTTGGAACCTATATAGCTTCAGATAGATCCTAGTTTTACTGTTCCCGCATGACTTGGGTTGAACCCTGCGATTTTACGAAAGAACGAATCTTGTTTTGCACAGATATGGAGAACGGCACGGCACTCGGAGCGCAAAACGATTTTATTTTTGAAATTGAGAGATGAGTTCTTGACCGATGTATTGAGCCTACGACTGAACACAGCGCACTACGACTCAACAACGGAAAACAAAAGGTAAACAACCTAAACACATCAAGTAACACTCGAAACGACTCAAAACAAGAATCGAGATAAAACAAAAAGACACGACACTCAGACGTGTACAGGGAGCCTATTTCTCTGGGTATTGTTTCCTACCATTTCTCATTTGTGATTCTCACATCACTCGGCCCTCAGGCTCTGTTTTTTTTTTTTTTTTTTTTTTTTTTTTTTTTTTTTCCTGAAAAAGCCCTTTTCCTCACTTTTTCTCTCAGCGCACATCTCTCTATTGTTCAATCTCTCATTTTTTATCCCTCCCCTGGGTGGTTGATGGATAAACAAGAAGTTACGGGCTCTTGCCCCTAGCATTCTGCTAGATTCTCTTTCTTCTGCTCACAACAGTGAACTTCCTCCACAGGGGGGTTATGATGCGGCTGGATGTGCAGCAGATTTGCAATTGACATTGGTTGATGATGCTCTACTGGGGAGTTTGGACGTGATTAGATCTGTCCAGATAAGGGAATGGAATATCCTGCTCCATTCCAGTTCGTGCTTCGCACTTAGCTTGATACCTCGCTGCTTGGAGGATAAGAGAACTTTCGGCATTTTGCTGTTAGTTTTTGTTGTGCCCTTTTCTGGCGGATACGGTGCCCTTTCTGGCAAGTATGTTGACAATGGGGAAAAGACAGAACACCTGACTTAACTGTGCCCCTAGTTCATTATTTTGACCATTTTTTGTTTTTGACGTTCTGCTAAAACAATTTTGACCAACATGAGAGTTAGATTAACATGTTTGTTCGATTTTTTGATTTAAAATCATGCAAGTTAGGTTATGAGCACTGAAAATTTTCCTTTTTGGGTCTAAGAAAATGGTCCAGTTTTGGAAAAATGGAATAATTTTCGAGAGAATTAGTTAACCTCAGTAAAAATTCTCAAAAACTATTTTTGCAAATGGCCACTGCTTGACCAACGTAGAATTGACTCTTGAGATGCACAACCTCAAATCCAAAAACAATGGAAAATTGCCCCTTATCTGAAGGACACTGCACGGCAACAGAAAGTTGCCCCTTGTTTGAATAGTACCGTAGCGCACTGTAACCAGTTCTCATGGTGAAGGTCACAACCGAACTCTTGGATATAGAAATGACAAAGATGACCCGTTCAATCTCATAGACAGGACAGTTGAATTTGAAGTGTTTTATGGCTGGACTTCAGAATGAAGTTGCCTATGTATCCCAAATATGGGAATCAAGCCTTACGTAGTTTGGGGTTAAGGTACACTCGGGTATTTAACCTCTCCTTTTGCGCTTTAACTTTTGCCAAGGCCGTCCTTCCGGGTTTTCAACCTTGTGAGTTTTTTTTTTTTTTTTCTTTTCATTTCTTTTTCATTTTTTTTTTCTTTGTTCAGAATTTTTCATTTTCTTCACTTTTCTTTTTCTCTTTTTTTTTTGGTTCTTTTCTTTTTTTCTTGCTCTAACTTTTGCCTGGGTCGCCCTTCCAGGTTTTCGGCCCAGCGAGCCTTTCAAGGGTAAAAGTGTAGCTTGGTCCCTATCAAATGGTTTTGAGATCTCGAAGCCATCTGAATCCAGGAGAGTGGGCGTTGTTCGCTGACGATGTAAAAGTCCATCCGATAGGGGCTAAATTGCCCCCAGTGTTGTGGATAGGAACTTGGTTGTCCTTTAGCAAAAATTCTCTTCTTTCCTCCTTTCTGGGATTTGGCATTCTTGCCAGTCTTCGTTAGCTTGAGAAATGTCCCATTTTTGACTCTTCGAGTGCATCTGACATTTTTGCCGCCCCTAGTTCGAGGGGTGCTTCTGATCTAGTTTCGCAAGCTTCCTTTTGACGACGTCTGACCTTCTTGATCTGACTTTCTTGTCCCTAGTTCGAGGGCTACCTCGAATCTGGCCGCACAGGCCTCACATCATGATTGACCTTTGAACATTCTGAATCCAAGTTCAAGGTTTGAAAGCAAAATGGGTCGAGTCTCGAGGCTAAGAGCGATCCCAGGCTGCACAATCTCAAGAGCGACTCCACACAGGTCTTCGCAGGACTGCGCAAAAATTTTTTTGAAATCTTTTAAGAAAGCGACAAATCGCTCGTGCTGAGGATAGTGTAGAACCAATCTGGATCAAGCCAGGATCCTTCTCAGCACTCACATTAACAAACATGATTTCATTCATTAAGGGCTTAGCACGCCTCTCTTTCTCTCAATTGATCAAATTTTGCAAAACCCGAGGAATTCCTTCATCTTCGTTTTCATCACAATGTTCAAAAAGGTTTTGAAAAACTTGGGTCGATGTAATGACTTAAAGGCACAAAAAAGCAGGTGAAAAGCACTGCCGTTTTATTCAAGTTTGCTGGCACAACAGGCTCAAAGTAGAAACAAGCATAAAAGCATGAAAACCACAGCTGTTTCAATTAGATCTTCTGGTGTAACTGGCTCCCCGGCAGAAACAGACTCAAAAGAAAGCGAAAAGACAAACACAAAACAAAATAGTGATATCCGAGGTAATGCCCCTGGGATCACCTGACTCTAACAAAACAAGACTGACTCGATGCAACAAGATAGACCCAACTGACTCAGTATGAAAAGACTGACTCTATACAACGAGACAAATTCTAAATGACATAACAAAACTGACTCAATACCCGAGTCAGAAAGTACAAAAACCAGCATTCACAAATGCTCAAAATAGTGCGTGCCATACGCCACATCTGGAGTAAACTCAGTGTCGCCCGCAGGTGGTTCATCCCCTGATCACATATTCGTACTATCCCCCAAGTTCACTGATCCAGTGGCGATAGACTTTGCTGAGCTGGTACGGCGATGACCTTGTTGTCAAACAGATCTTGTACATCATGGCGAAGACGAAAGCAACTGTTAGTGTCATGACTGGTTTGTTGATGGTAGGCACAGTATTTAGTCTGGTCATGCTTTGGAGGGATAGGATCGGGTAGAGGTCGTTCCAACGGTTTCAGATATCCTTTCCGGAGTAAGACCTCTAGAGCCTTTGACAAAGGTATATAAAGTGGGGTAAAAACCCTCTTGACTCAAGGCGGATATTTGGTTTTTTGTGAGCTACTTCCGGACGCACCGATGAATGGGGTAGCTATTTTTGATGCGGTGGTGGTGACCATGCCACTTCAGAAGATCTTGCAGTTGCATCACCACTGGTGGTCGCATTCAAACTGCAGGGAAACGCCCTCCTGGGTTGCTCCTTCTCCTGGTCAATGAGGCCCTGCTTTATAGCGTCCTCGATCTGTACCGCAATCTCATGTAGATCTGCAAAGGTGGGGAGGGGGAGAACGATCATCTTCTTCATGAGCTTGGGTTGGAGGTTACGCACAACCATCTGAATCTGATCTTTGTCAACAGGCCTGATGGTCATCATCGAGGCTTGAGCTCTCCAACGGGTCACAAAATCGGAGAAGCTCTCCTTCGGTTCTTGCCTGGTGGTCTCGAGATCACGAGTTGTGACCTCGATCTGTGTATTGTAGGAGTATTGAGCTATGAAGGCCTCTGCCATCTCCTCCCAACTTCTTTTAACAGAGTTCTCTAGTTTTGCATACCAAATGGCCGCTACACCCGACAGGGTCCGGTCAAACAGGGAAAGCTTCTGTAGTCTGGTGAGGCCTATTGGCCTTAAGATGTCTGAAAACAGCCATAGGTGCACCATAGGATCTCCAGACCCATCAAAGCGGTCGATGTGCAGCATTTTAAACCGGTCTGGCAGCGTCACGGCCGAGTCGGTGTACCCATCCTCAATATCCGGAATGGACTTCACGCCCTGGGACTTCTTGAACAGCTTTTCTAGCTTGCTCACTTTTAGCGCTGTTGGGTCCACCTCGAACTCAAAGGGAGAATCCAATAGATTGGTGGGTGTGGGTGCCTCGGACAGCTGAGGTAAGATTTGGGGCAGAGCCAGCCCCGTTGGGATGTCCGCATCTTCCTGGACATTTGCTGTCTCCCCGAGTATTGGGACTCTTGGTGGGGGAGGAACTGGGTGTGAAATAGATGCTCCGATTTGCTGCTGTAGCCTGGCGATTAACTTTGCCTGTTGGGCCACTACTTCTGCTTGGCGTGCAGCCACTTCTGCCTGGCGGGCAGCATCCTGCTGCATGACCCACATACTTTCCTGGAGCTGATGCATCATCTCTTCCATACTAACTGAAAACTGCTGATCTAACTGAACAAGTGTGTATCCCCTTTCTGAGGTGGAAACAGATATCTCAGCCCAACTGCACACAGATGAGGTGGATAATGACCGCTGAACTGGGGACTGTTAAACGGGTGATCTGTGCCTGATTGGCCTTTTCTTGCCTTACCACTGGTAAAGGAAACATTAGTTGCTCTGAACTGAATCTCTGACCTAAAAAAGTCTATTAGCACGAATCCAATGTACCCGAGGGATATTGGAGCCCTCTGAAGCTATAGTTCCACGACTACCCCCCCTGCAGAAGAGAAAACATACAGCATCTCAACTTGATTTCACCAGAATAGGTATAAGCATAGTTGAACGATTGTACTCTCTACTGAATTCTGCCCAAAACTCTGCCTGTAAACTGATATCTTCGGGTAAAACTGATCCTCTCAGGAAAAACTAATTCCCCACAAAATACTGATGCCCTCAGGCCTGATACCCAGACTTGCAAATTGATACATGCATTCCTGTAGAGGTACACTCTAAAAACACATAGCAAACAAGTGAGAGCCAAAACACCCCTATGTTAGGATAGGGTTTCCCTGTCCTATTTTGTCAGGAGTTAGGGTTTCACTATGCACACAGCGGTTTCAAACAACCTATTATCGGGTAAGCAACCTGTCCTAGTTTGGGATAGTCACTATGGATTCCGAATATGCACTAGGTCGAATGGTCAAAAAGGGTGCCCCAGTAAAAACCGGGGTTTGTGTTCCCATCGTGGCAGAGCCCGTAACCGGTCAGCCTTATGGCACGCTTCTCAAAGCGAGCCTCCAACAAATCGTTCAGGAATAGCAGATGGCAAACACGGTGTCCTAGGCGCACCAATGCAAATACAATGCAAAGAAACACATAAGTGCAATCGAAACAAGATATCATGAGTTCGAGTCAAGTTCTCTAATTCCCCAGCAGAGTCGCCAGAAACTGTAGACACGCCCGAACGTCCCAGGAAAATCCCGTTTTGTTCATTGGGCTCACTATAGTTCGGACTCAATGTCACGGTTCTTCATCTGATCTTGCAAAGTGCAATGCGAGATTGATAAATCACCAAAGAGTCCAAATCTGACAAATCGTTTTGAACAACTGATTTTTAGAAAGAAGTGCCAAACATGGACTGCTTTGCCAGATACAGAGTTGCTACCTAAATATTTTATTTTTGAAAAATTTAGGAAATCCTGACTCGTGCCTAAGGCCACGTGTCCGTCATCACCAAAGTTGCCTCGGCTCGGGAACTTGGGTACGAGAGGGGAAGGTCATGCAATGAGCACCCCCGCTCGCTCGATCAAAGATCGGCCTTTACTAACATAACATCTTGTTTTTGTAAACACATGTGCTCTTATTCCGGTTATTCACCTAGAATTACTATGTGATGCGCACAATATACAAGTATAGACTGGATCGCCTAAGTTGGAACAAAACATCTCATATTCGTTTGTTTTGAAAACAGTTTGCTACTCGCAAGTAGGCTAAAATACGGATTTTGCCACTCTCAAGTGGGCTTAGGAAAATATGATTTTGCCACTCTCAAGTGGGCTTAGGAAAATATGATTTTGCCACTCTCAAGTGGGCTTAAAACTCGCCATCAATGAATTGTTCCAATTCAAGTAATCCAACCTTCACCCACAGGCATTCAGGCAGTTATATCACATAAGCAGTTAGCCTCATGGCAAGCATGCTATCATGGCAGTCACTCACACACATGCAAGGATACTAAAGCATAGACACTTATCGAGTACGCCGACCCAAAACAAAAGATAGTTAGTAATCATGCATGATCCTAGCTATGTCAATAATGCCTAATGCAACACATGCAAAATGCAACTAAGATAGGCTCGGCTATTCTAAAATATCATGTGAAATGCAACTTGATACATGTATTCACACAAATGCACACTTATTACAACAATTGTGCCCTTTCGACGGAGGGTCCAAATAACAAGCTAACTAGCTAATCTAAGCTAATTTAATTAAACTAGTTATTACACAACAAAATGAATAACAAGCTACAGCTATTTATTACACAACTCTAATTAATCAACAAATTAACTAAGTAAGCAATTTAAATAAGCATGTAAACTAAATGAAGTAGGTTGCCCTAGCTCTACCTTGGATGACGAAGGATGCATGCATGCTCAAATCGCCTTGCGCGGAAATCCATCACGATGCCCCAACTTGCCTCTGTTTGCAAATGTTTTCAGAACACTTCACCAAGCTCCACAAAGTTTCCACTCCACCTAGGAGACCTCTAGGGATGCTGCCGACCAGTTATTGCTACTGGAGACCACCTGCCGACCACTTTTTGTGGTGAAGATCAGAAAAAGTGGTTGGCCAGCCACTTTATCTGGTCGGCCGACGAGTTTTTGCTGCTGGTTTCTGGTTTTCTGCAACAGAGGGCAAGAGAGGGGCATGGCAAAGTATTTGCAACACATGTGTGCACAACCATCCTCCCTATCATTACATGAGCTCAAGGGAGTATAGTTCTCGATCATCGGGCCATCAATCACGCATCTCGATGCATGATGGCCGAGGAGCCGAATTGCGCAACTCAATGTGAAATGAATGCACATATGAACACGTAAAGCCTAAAACTCCATCATGTATAGTCAAGAGTGTCGGCGACCGGGAATTGAGGTACGTTTCATCACTTCGAGTATGAAACGCCCCTCGTTTCCCGTGTTTGGGCTAACTCCTATCCCAAACACAATGCAACAAAGATGACATGCACAATGCGACTTCAAGTATGTAACCTAATGCGATACAACTTAGACATGCAAACATGCAAGGGATGAACATGCAAACATGCGACTATCATACACAATGCTATGAATTACATGGCATACACAACGCTCATGACGCTTGCATACACAATGCACATGGTAACTAACATACATAATGCGATGAAAATGGCATGCACAAGTGTAATGATCAATTATGCAACAAAATGGCATACTCAATGCTATGAACCACATGGCATACTCAATGCACAATGGACTTAAACCAAGATGGATAGGCCTCAGCCATATCCAAATCAATGGCCAATGGTGATGAAACCAAGGCAATGAAACACATACAAGCATGCACAATGCAAGGGCCCAAGCCTAAGGCACAAAACACAACTTTCCAAAAGCATTGAAAGGATGCAACATGGAGTACAATGGCATATGTTCCAGCACTGAAATGGCATGCAAGATGACTTAGAATCATACAAATCAACTCATGTAATACATGTTGAAAGGCTCAAGCATCAAAAGCTAGTGAAGCATATTACACTAGAGGCATGCAAGGCGAGCATCATTTGACCAAGGGGCCTCAAAATAGAGCTAAGACAGCCCAAAATATGAACAAAATCATGTTGGAGCATGGCCAAAATATGCTAGAATGGTGAGCCAAAACATCATGCATTCAAAGCTAGTGAACAAGATTTACACTACAAGCATATGAAGCATGCAAGAGGCTATTAAACCAGCCATAAACAGAGCCATGACATGCCAAATGATGACCAAAAACCCACTGAAATGGAGCTAATACATGCTAGATTGACATGCTACTTTGATTTACACTACAAGCATATGAAGCATGCAAGAGGCTATTAAACCAGCCATAAACAGAGCCATGACATGCCAAATGATGACCAAAAACCCACTGAAATGGAGCTAATACATGCTAGATTGACATGCTACTTTGATGAGCCACAAATGGGATTACACTACACATATGAGAAGCATGCCAAGGGTGACCAAACCAACCATGGACAGAGTCTAGGCAGGCCCTCCAAGTCACCAAAAAGTGCCTGAACCAAGCCTTGAAAGTATGAAGATGTATGCTACTTTGATAGGCCAAAAATGCAAGCAAACAAAATAAGAAGAGAGGGGATCACCCCCCTCTAATTTAGGACCTCAAAACCGCATGCCTACCACTGAAAATCCACTGGATTTCAGTGGCTAGGAGGCCAAGCAAGGACTAGCTCAAAGGCCTTAAGGTATGGCACAACACAAGACTAAATAAGGTATGCAAGAGGGTAGAAGGTCCTCAACACCAAAAGGGGCCTTAAACAAACATGCTAAGGACTGAAAAATAGAGCTTTTTGTAGTTCAATGTTAAGCCAAGAGAAGCATGCAAATATGGCTAAGAGAGTGATCAAAACAAAGCTTAAAAGGGAGAAAAGATGTTACCCTTGAAGCACTGCAACAATAGCTTATTTCTCAGCCAAAAACTAGCCTTTTAACCCCCAAATATGTCCTCCAAGAACCTCAACTCAATGATGGGGGTGTGTGGTTAAGAATTGTGGTGCAAAAGTGAGGAACAATACCCTTTTTAGGCCCCAAATATAGAGATATAGAGGGAGATATATGCTTGTGCCTTAGGAAATTTTCTGAACCTGTGGAATGAAGAGGGAGACCCTCTCTTATAGAAAAACAAAGGTTCAAGCTTCTTAGAGAAGGTAAAACTTGGATGCAATCCCTCCATACGTGTATGGAAGATACAGTCTGTGCCCTCCAGCTGGCACAGCTGGTATCCACACAGTCTGCCAAAACAAGGGAAAAGCTGTCGACCAACTAAAGTGGTCGGCCTGCTACTTGCAGTGGTCGGCCGACCACTTTAAGTGGTCTCCCAAAAAAAAAAGTGGTCGACAGGGGGAATTGGTGGTCTCCACACTGAAAGCAAGCCAATGGTGGGGTGGGAGACCAGAAAATGTGGCCCAAAGACCAAGAAAATCGGTTTCCCGACCAGAAAACCGGCTGGCGGGAAGGAAAGTGGTCTCAAAGGAGAAAAACTGGTCTCCCACCCTCGTACCACCTTCCAAGCAAGGAAAACAAGGTTTGTACAAAAAACAAACCAAAACGGATGCACGGCGAGAGTTCGGGAGGCAAAGCGCGCAGCCGGGAGCCTCGAAAACTAGCTGTCGAGCACCAAAAGTGGTATACGACCACAAAAGTGGCCTACGACCACGAAGAGATGGTCTACAAGATATCTCCCTCCCTTCGGGAAGAGAAAACAAAACTTGGTCCGCAAACTGAGCTAAAGCACGAAGAGTTCTGAGGTCCGGAGGTAAGGCTCCCAACCAAAACTCCGAAACTCGAAACGAGCACAACATGCACTATCACCGAGCGCTCAATCGATGACGCCTGAGTCTTAAGGACGATCAAAAATGGGGTGTCTACAAAGCGCAGTTTCGGGACTTTCACCCTGGATACACAGGCCAACTTGATTCAATAGAGTCCATTCCCTTTCTTCTTCCAAACATGGAGTACATCCCATTTCTTCTCCCAAACATCATACATTTATAATGTATTAAAACATAACCTTATTCAATGACAACGGGTAAGAGATTAGTTGCCTTTTTCCAGATTTACCATTTTATTTACCCTTTCCAAATAGCACAATACATGTGATCCAAAGTATGATTTTTTTTAAATGAAACAAATGCTCTTAAAATATAACACAAGAATTTCCAAAATCTCTTTCCAAAACATGTAGTTTCAATTTCCAAAATCTGCAACATGCTCCATGATATGCATGATTTATGAACACTCTAGTTTGCCTAGTTCACATGCAATTTCTACAACAATTATAGTTATTCTCCACCGATAACCCAAAACAAATATATCTGAACATATAAATAAATTTCATTAAAGATACACTTTTCCAAAATTTCAAATGGGAGTGATAATACATATCTAACTCCACCATCATCATTAATCATCATTTCAATTTCACATTTCTCAACATTTATTCTATTTCCTCTTTACAATCTTAACATTTACATTTTTTGGCATAACCCCTTTCCTCTTTGAAAATCCATTTCAATGCAAGAAATAGCTCTTTTCAACATATATCAACTCCAATTTCATAATTACAACCTTTTTCAATCAAGAAAACATTTGAAAACCCCTCATTTATATTTTTGATCTAATAATCCAACCATTTCCCCAAAAGATCAACATTTTATGATTTCTCTAAATTAGGGATTTTTACTTTTAAAAACTCATATGCTTTTTTGTAAATGGAAGAATAACCTTTTGTAGCTAAACTATAGCTCAACAATCCCTTTTGGAACAAATCCTCACTTACAAAACAAATTTCCAAAGATCAATCCAATGACAACAGAATCTATATATTTAAAATATACCACAAATACACTATCGAATTCATATTGAGTTTAAGAAATAGATCCTACCTCTTGAAGCAAGAAGGAAACAAGTTGAAAAAATCACAGGCGGCGAAACGACGATCTGTTGAGATTAAATGGAAGCCCTCGTAGTACTCTACGTTTTGGTATATGAAACTAGGGGTCAAAGATGTATAAAAATAGATGAAATCAAGCCTAAAAAGCTTGAGAAATCGAAAATGGCAGAAGGAGAGAGAAAGGGGAGTGAAAAATGAAGAGATTTGATCAAAAAAGTGATTTTTAAAGACCAGATTCTGCGCACTACGTTCGAGTGTTAAAAGTTGCGTTTGAGCGCACTATGCTCACAGCATAGGTTCACAAATTTCAAACAAGTATAACTCTCTCGTCCGGACTCCGTTTAGGGTCATTTTTGTGTCCAAATTGAAGCCCCGAAAGTAATCTTTCCAATGGTTCTAGCATCACATCAAGATTCAAAGTGTGAAAAGAGAAACTGATAAAAGAGTGAAAACTACTCAATAATAACTATTCGAATTTAGAGTTTTTGATTCAATCTCACCCAACCACTATGATAACACCTTAACCAAGGCTCAAATATCGACTAAGAAAGTTCCCAATCAAGACAATCAAAGAATCAAATATAATTCCATTATAACAGGAAGCACAGAGTTCTACAAAATTTGATTTCCCTGGCATTACTCATATCCAAATATCGTGCAATAAAAGACAAAAATAAAGTGCAACTAATTATAATAAACTATTACTTTTGAATAAACCCAAATTAATCTAATTACTTGCACAAAACATAAAATAAAACCACAGTTTTTAAATATGAGATATTTTGTAAAAAAAATTTAATGGGTTGGAATAAAATACATTCATGTTAATAATTTAATAAAATAGTTATTCAAATTGATACTTTTAAAACTAAAATAACCTAAGAATAGTTAAAGGCCAAAGTAATTTGTTCCCAAAAGAACAAAAAATAAAATAAAAATTATATATCTACATCTATATCTATATACTATAAGAGAGTGTTGAGGCTTATATTTTTCTTTTTTTATTATTATTCTTTTATTTTACCATTCTCCTTTGTGTTATTCTCTACAACTTGGGCCCAACACCTTAGGCAAAAATGAAAATGGTTGCCATCTATCTATTAAATGTATTTAGAATAAATTATAAATATATTTTTTTATATTTGTTTAAAATATAGATTATTTCCTATAGTTTTAAAAATTATAAATACTCTCATTGACATAATTTTTTTATTATTTTCTCCTATGCAACAATAAAATTAATAAAACTGTTCATTGAAATATATTGCTGATATCATTAAAACTATTAATGCGGTTAACAATTAGAAGGGGGCGTGATGCAATTTCCAGAACTATAGGAGTAATTTATATTTTAAGCAAACCCCAAGAAGTGTGATTGCAATTTACCCATGTATTTGTCTATTTAACATAAATAATGACAAATTACATTTTAACCCTCTCAACTATTGTTCCAAGTCATTTTACCCCTTTAACTAAAAGTTATAGCACTTAACCTCCTTACCTATTATTTTTTTCTTTTTCAATTTGAATCTTAACCACAAAAGTATCTAAAATAGTAATTCTTATTTATTTATTTATTTATTTTTAAATATGAAAAAAGTTCACTAAAAATTAAACAAAAAAACACGAAAAACTAAAAAACACCAAAATAGTTTTAAAAATCAACAGACTCATAATATCGTTTTAAGTATTCCATTTGATATGTCATGTATAAGTCATATGTCAATTTTTCATCTATTACAGAAACAAATTCTTAACAGAATAATTACATTGATAAAAATTAAGAGTGTAAGGTGAGAAAATATAAGACCTAAAGTGATTCGGCTAGTAGTTCAAGGAAGTAGGATGTAAATTATCTGAAAAATCTAAAATCTTTGAGATATTGATTTGTGATTATGTTTCAACTTTAAACAATGAATAACAATGCCAATCAAACAATCAAAGATAAATCAATATAATGATTAACGTGAAAAAAATCACAATTGGAATGCCTCCAATTGTGATAAAAAATCACGGGTCAATACCACAAAACAATCCACTAAGAAGATAAAAATGAATTACATATGAGTATTCTCAATTACCTAGCGAATGCACGCTCGAATTGAACCAACCCCAATTTATCTCTTCCACCACTGTCTTCACATTGGAATTTTCTTTCCTAAAGTTGAATCCACAATGTCAATGTCGAATCCACCACGACACGACGATCAGTCACTCCGGAATCTACTAAAACTTCAGGTTCAAATTCTCCGAAATTCACTGAAGAACATCACTCTCTTTTGTGAACGAAATAATAAGAATAACCCTTGATATTTGACAATTTATAATTCGTTGATCAATTGATCACTTTCTATACACCAAAAAAACTCAATCCTCGTACATAATCAACGAAGTCGCAAACATGAAGTCCTCAAGATCACAAACTTTTCTGCATAGACATAGTTCGTGAAAACATACATAATTTTATGTTAGAATTGCATACAATATGTATTGTACCCCAAAGAATTTTTCAAAATAATTAAATGGATTCTATGTTTGGTATTTTTATTTAGTTTTTCAATTTTTCGATGATCAAGTCAGTGAAATTTTATGATTTTTTTTTTCTTTTTCAGAATTTCATATTTCTCATAGATCTTGTTTGAAAGATCTTCTCAATATAATTTTAAAAATATAAATTTTACAAAAAATAAAAATATAAATCAAAAGTTATTAAATTTTAAAATTTTGAAATTACTTAAATAATGTGAAAAGTCACAGGGGAGAGAAGCGACTTTTTGAGAGAAACAAGGATGAAGATTATGAAAGCACCTTGGACAATATGTTAAAGTTTGACTTTTTCACTTTAAGGTTTCAAAATCTAAGAGAGTTTAACTAATAAACAAATTGTCAGTATTCTAAACTCTTACACAAACTTATAAATGAGTGTCTCACTAATTTTTTCTTTTTTGTTTGTATATCATTAGTCAAACAAAATTATACAAAAATAAATAAAAAATAACTGACACAATATTAATTTTTAAAATAAAATTTATTTTTATTTTTAAAAGTATTTTGGTTTAAAGTTTTTCTAAATTGCAGGCCTATAACATTTTTTCTCTTTATTTTTATTTTCCTTGTTTGTAAATTTTTTACCTACTCTTTTATCTTTGACTTCGTAATAGGGTGTCGCGTGGTATTAGATGGTATTTCTATGGTATCATTTTGGATTAGTGTTAGAATTACTTTAACACGAACTCAATTGATTTATTATTTCATGTTATCATGCCTTCTCATTTTCAGTCTATATTCGGTTCATGTCGTGTTAACTTATCATGTTAAAAAATTATCTTGAAAAGATTAATTTTTTTCTCTACAACTTATTTTTAATTAAACTTCACTGAAAAACATTATTTATAGAAGTATTTGATTCAACTCAATTCTATTTTGCTAACATTAGTTTCAATGCCGCAATTAAGCATAGGAAGATATTTTTATGATAATTTTTTTTTTTTTTGAAAAACTGTTTTTGTGAAAACAAGTAGAACATTAATCTTTTTTTCCATTTAAAATTCAATTCAAAAAAATAATTATTGAAAAAGATAAATTTTTTATTTAAAAAATTCAAAAAATATATTTTTATTTAAAATATTTAAAAAATATATTTTTTTTTTGTTAAAAAAAATATTCAGCTAGTGTTTTAAAATTACTTTTGATTGTATATTTGATTGATTTTTTTTTAATTGTTTTGTTTAAAAATGATTTTTTATTTTTTAAAAATTACTACGACAAATTAATTTTTATTTAATTTTTTTTGTTGATTTTAAATAAATGACCAAATAATTTGTCATTTTGGTCTAAAAAAAATTCTATATTTAAAAAATATCAAAAACAAATACAATTTTTTTTTTCAAATACAAGTGGCAATTGAAAAAAAAAAAAATACTGTTCCGATCAACCGGCCAGATGTTCAGAAGAATGTCTTGGCAGACAACTGGGTGGATCAAAAATTCAAAAACTCTCTGATTACCAAACATATTTTGAAATGTGATTTGGAATTATATTTTGAAAACTATAATCAAACAGAGGGTTGGAATATGAGGGTAGAATCATGATTTCAAAATGGAGCCAAACAAAAAATTCATGTAGAATTATATTATATAATTATTTATTTATTTTATCATAAAAAATTAGAAAATATTCCAAACAAAATACTAAGTTTGACCGAGTTAGTAATTTTGTTAATTAAAATTTATTTTTAATCTAAATGATTAGTTTATCATTAAGAAAAAATGACATAAAAATAGGTGTACATAAAATGTTTAAAATATTAATTTTTGTAAATTTAATGATTAAAATATTATTTTTTTGTTGTAATTTTTAGTTAAATTCAAAATTCAGTGTTTAGTTTTTCAATTGAAAAAATTAATTTTTCTTTATAAACAATTCTTAAAAAATTATGTATATATTTTAATATTTTCCTTTAACCCGTTTTTTATGTTGCATCCGAGAACACATTCCTTGAACTTGGGTGCTGAAAACAACGAAACCATGATAAATATACGGAGAATTTTATTATACATATTTTATATTATCTATGAGAGGGAGTTTTTATGTACATTAGGACCGAGCTGGGCCCAGACTTTGTAGTGGGCCGATCTATGGGTTGTAGTGAAAAGGACTTAGCAAATTGGACCTTGCTGATTAGCTCGGTCTAAGTATGGTTACAGTTATCTCAGGCGGAGTGGTAATAGTTAGCTCGGTCATAGTATTCAGAGCCGAGGTTTAGTTGAATAGTGACCGAGCTAAGCGTCGCCTGTGGATACACTGAGCTGAGTCTGTTTGAGGGCTAAGGATAGCTCGGTTGTTTGTCATATTACCATGGTAAGACCATCTCACTTGGTTAGGTAGTGAGGGGGATGTAGAAAGATGAGCATTACCTTTCTGATTCCTAGGAGGACTTTACATTGGAGAAAAAGAGTCCTACTAAGATTGTGTCACATGGAATCTATAAAAGCTCATAGCAGGACCTATGTACAGGTATCACAATTTTGACTCTCAAATACACAGAGTTTTTGTCTATTGTCTATTTGCTGACTTAGGTATCGGAGAGGCATCCGGCACACACCCGCCGGCTAGCTCACGTTTGTGTTTTCAGGGAGTAAAGCGACGATGTTTAGAGGAGCGCAGACTTGATCAACAGGATTATACGAGAACATTATTTCGTGCTCGTACAATTGGCGTCGTCTGTGGGAAGTGCACAAAGAACAATACCTTTTGATCAAGTTTTCTTCTCTAGTTGAAAACAATGGCGCACAACGAAGACTTGCCGCAATCTACTGTTGATGGGCAAACCCCGGAGGGGGTGCAAGGCGCGAAGGTCTGCCCTCTGTCCCACCTATGGCAGAATTAGAACCCCAGCGACGGATCTCCCGGAGGGACACAAGGGAGAGACAAGGCACTAGTCCCCGTCGCTCTCAAAGTCCTAATAGACAGAGGCGGAGGTTGGATCCTCAAGTTCTGGAGGATCGCGTAAGGGAGCAAGATAAGTTAATAAGGAGAATGGCTGCAGACATGGAGACAATGAAGCGCCGGATAAATGGTAAATGAGTGGCGACAGGAGAGGGGCGCAAAGGCAACACGCCCTCTTGCCATTCAGAAGACCGTGACAAACATACCACACCTTCACAAACAGAAAGCAGGAGCCTTAGAACAAGCGATACTCAGTCAAGGACATCTAGGACTCGTCACTCCAAGTCTGAGAGAACGAGGATTGAAAGGTCATATACAGAGGGAAGCAGCTATCGCCCCTCGCACACGCACCAGATGACATTTAGGCACACAGAGTTGCCTAGATTAGCGGACTTACGAACAATGCTTAAGGAAAGGGCGTAATGGAATGAGGACACCAGGGCCCGCGACCTACGCAAAGTTTCAGCCCTACAGCGGTTGGCCCCTAGGACGCATGGGAGTGTCGAGGTAGGGATGCCAATGTCGTGCCTTGCTTACGAACCAGTAGACAAAGTATTAGCAAGGTTACAAAGCTCGCCGTTCGTTCCAGCAATCGAGAACGCACCACTACCTTCAGGCTTCCACCAGCCCAAATTCACCACCTATGAAGGGAAGACAGACCCCTACATGCACTTAAGCCACTTTCGCCAGGTTATGGCAGTATACCGGCGAAACGAGGCCCTAATGTGTATCCTGTTTCCATCTAGCCTTGGCGACCTAGGTCTAACCTGGTTCGAAAGACTGCCAGAAGGCAGCATGGCCTCATGGGCACTGTTGGCAAAAGTGTTCGTGACTAGGTTCAGAACGAATACAAAGACACCAGTGGAGATCGACCAGCTACTCTCCATTGACATGGGCGAAAAGGAAACATTGAGGTCTTACAATAGTCGCTATTGGGAGACCTTCAACTAGATTGGGGATTGCCCTACCAATCTCGCCATTGCACAATATAAACGAGGTTTACCAGTCGGTAACAAACTAAGGGACTCAATAACAATGATGCCACCCCTCACGATGGAGGCCCTAATGGAGAGAGTACATCAACATATCCGAGTAGAGGAGGATAGTGCCCGTGCTAAAGCAAAATCTAGCGCAACAGCGATGCCGGACAAAAAGACTACAGCGAAAGTCAACACGGTGGAATAACCAAGCAGGAATGGGCGTGGCAGGCAAGCCACCAGAGAGGACCCAGAAAAAAGGAACTTAAGAATCTGCACTGCCATTACCACAGTATTCAATAAGCCTATCTACCGGATTCTCAGTGAGATACGTAATGAACCCTTCATTTGGCGGCCAACCAAGCTAGGAGAAGCACAAAAAGGCTATGAGGAGAGGTCCCGATGCACCTTCCATGATGAGAAGGGGCGCCGCACTAAAAATTGCATGCCATTGAGGCAACATCTGGAGGAGTTAGTGGCAGTTGGGCACTTGGACCAGTACATAGAAGAGGGGACACAACCAGCCCCCCAGGACCTCAACAAACCGAACGGGATGCCAGTCGATGGTCCACCCCAAGGCGTAATCAACGTCATACATGGGATCATCAAACCTGAGCGGGCATGTGAACTCAGGGGGATGATCAAAAAAGCTGAACACTTGAGAGAGGTATTAAGTGCACAACCTACCATCAAAAAGGGCAAAACAGAGGCTACGAACGTCATATCCTTCTCAGACAAGGATCTAGCAGGGCTATATTGCCCTCACAATGACGCACTGGTGGTGACTTTGCGCGTCAAGAATTTCGACATCAAGCGGATTCTGATTGACCAAGGAAGTTCATGCGAGATAATGTACTACGAGACTTTCAAACAGCTGAAATTGGAGGACAAAGACTTGGCACCTGCGACATCTCTCCTTGTCGGTTTCAACTCAATGCCAGAGTGGCCGGTAGGCAAGATAATCCTCCCAGTCAAAGCAGGAACCATGACAAAGCAGGTGGAATTCTGGGTATTGAAGGTCCCTTCCACCTATAACATAATCCTAGAAAGGACATGGTTGCACGCCATGCGATCGGTAGCGTCAACATACCATCAAGCATTGCGGTTCCCCAATGAAGCTGGAGTAATTGAAAAGGTCTTGGGAGACCAAATTATGTCAAAACAATGCTTCGTCACAGTAAACGGAAGCCACGCTACAAAAGGGTATGTACAGATGGTAGAAGAGCCAGAAAGCAATGAATTGTTTGCGGATGTTAGCAAGGTAGCTAAACAAAAGGCAGTAGAAGACTTGGTAGAGGTAAGGATAGATGAAAAGAACCCAGAAAAGTTTTTTTTGCTCGGCTCGTCTTTGTCCAGCACTGAGAGAATAGAGGTCATGGAATTCTTAACCTCTAACATCGAAGTGTTTGCTTGGACACTGTACAACATGCCTGGCATTGACCCAAACTTCATCTGTCACCAACTTAATGTCCACCCAACTGCCAGACCAATTATACAGTGAACTTGCAAATCGGCACTCCACCACGCGGAGATAGTGGCGAAGGAGGTGGAAAACTTGCTGGAGGCAGGAGCCATCAGAGAAGTGCACTATCCCAGGTGGATCTCTAATACTGTGGTAGTGCCAAAGAAGAATGGAAAATGGCGTGTCTGCGTGGATTACAAAACAGTCAACAAGGCATGCCCAAAGGACAGTTTTTCCCTACCACGGATAGACCAGCTGGTAGACCTAACGGCAGGACACAATCGACTTAGCTTCCTAGATGTGTACAGAGGTTACCATCAGATCGCTATGTATGAACTTGACCAGGAGGTCACATCATTTATAACGCCTAGAGGATTATATTGTTACAAGGTCATACCCTTTGGCCTAAAGAACGCAGGGGCTACATTCCAACGGATGGTCACCAAAATGTTCGAACCATTGTTAGGCAGAACAATAGAGGCTTACATAGATGACATGGTGGTCAAAAGCAAGGATAAGAAGGACCATCTCAGGGACCTGAATGAAATGTTCCAAATTTTGAAGAAGAACAAGTTGCGTCTAAACGCATCCAAGTGTGCATTCGGCGTAGGATCAGGCAAATTCCTAGGCTTTTTGGTGACCAACCGAGGTATAGAAGCAGACCTCTCTCAGATCAAAGCAATCCGGGATCTTGAGAGGCCCAACATAGTCAAAGAGGTGCAACATCTCACTGGCCTAGCAGCCGCACGCAACTGGTTCATAAGTCGGTCATCAGGCAGATGTCGACCATTCTTCCAAGCATAGAAGGCCAAATTTAAGTGGGATGAAGAATGCGACCGCGCCCTAGAGAGCTTGAAAGACTACATGACCTCTCCTCCGTTGCTAGTAACCCCAGTACTTGGAGAAGAGCTTTTTTTGTACTTAGCGGTTTCATAGCATGCAGTCAGGGCAGTGTTGGTCAGAGCGGAAGGAATCCAACACCTACCTATCTTCTATGTTAGCAAAACCTTACTGGGCGCAGAAACCCGGTACCTACCATTGGAAAAGTTGGCCTTAGATTTGATGATGGCCTCAAGAAAGCTGTCACACTATTTCCATGCCCACACCATAATCGTCCTAACGACTTTTCCATTAAAGGCCTTGTTTGAAAGAGCGGAATTTTCGGGACGAATCTTGAAATAGCCAATGGAATTAGGGCAGTTCGATATCAAGTTTCAACCCAGAACCACAATAAAAGCCCAAACTTTAGTAGACTTTGTGGCTGAGTTCACACCAGGAAGTCATCACATCTGCCCAGTTGACTTGACTAATACGACAGCAATGGGAATGGAAAGTGCCGTAGGAAATGCGCAACCCCTAAAACAAGATGCCCAGCTACATTCCAAGCCATACAAGTTTGAAGACAGGAAGGAAGGGGCAAACCATGCTATTCCCAGCGAGGACTCATCAAAAAGTAAAGACCTGGGGCAATCAAATAGTGAAGATCAAACCCTAACGGCAGGCATCGACTTGGAGGAAAACATCAGCAACACACATGACCCCAAGACATCATCCGACCCCTTTACTTGTTGGAAACTATTCATCGGAGAGATGTGGAAGCTCTTCGTGGATAGAGCATCCAATAGGCACGGTGCAGGACTTGGCATAGTCCTCATCTCACCAGATGGCCTAATAGTGGAACAAGCAATCAACCTTGGCTTCCCAGCATAAAACAACGAGGCGGAGTATGAAGCACTTTTAGCAAGCCTAAAATCAGCACTTTTCATGAAGGCCACCAAGCTAATGGTTTACAGTGACTCCCAGCTGGTAGTAAACCAGATTTCAGGCGACTACGAGACAAAAGATGAGAGGATGGCTAAGTACCAAGAGTTAGTCAGAAAGGAGATCATGAAGTTCGAAGTAGTTCGGATAGAGCAAATCGGCCGAGAAGAAAACTGTAGAGCAGATGAGTTGGCATGTTTTTCTTCAATGGCAGATACATCTATCCCACATCCATTACTAATCAACTTCTTACCCAGACCAAGCATTGAAGAACCCGAAGTAGCTGAGGTATGTTGTGCCGAACTAGGCCCTTCATGGATGGATCCCATTATAATATTCTTAAAGGATGGCATCTTACTTGAAGAGAAGAAAGAGGCCAACAAAATAAGAGCAAAGTCACAGCGATTTTGGCTCTCTCCATTATTGGCGTTATACAAAGAATCCTTCATAGGACCTTACTTGAAATGTGTCCATCCTAGCAAGGTCGAGGCATTTTTGTTCGAGATACATGAAGGCGTATGCGGAAGCCACCAAGGAGGAAGATCATTGGCTTACAGAGAAATCTCACAAGGATATTGGTGGCCATACATGCAGGCAGATTCTGAGAAGTATGTCAAAAGGTGCGAGAAAAGTCAGAAGTTCGCACACCAGAAACACCAACCAGCTAGAGAGCTTTTACCATTAACTAGCCCATGGCCCTTCGCAATGTGGGGCCTGGACATAGTGGGACCACTTCCAACAGCACCCGGCAACAAAAAGTTCTTTCTTGCAGCAACAGACTACTTCACAAAATGGGTGGAGGCAGAAGCACTCGCATCAATAAAGGAGAAAGATGTTAAGAAGTTTGTCCAACAGAATATCATAACTCGGTTCGGCATAACCAAGGCTCTAATATCCGATAACAGCACTCAGTTTGATGGCAAAATCTTCAGAGGCTTTTGCGAGAAATACAAGATAGAATTCTACAACTCTACACCAACATACCCTCGGGCGAATGGTCAGGCAGAAGCATCAAACAAAGTTGTCTTAGATGGTTTAAAGAAAAGGTTAGAGAGAGCCAAAGACAAGTGGGCTGCGGAGCTTCCTCATGTTTTATAGGCTTATCATATCACACCTCGGCGATCAACTGGAGAAACGCTTTTTTCCCTAGCTTACGACATAGAGGCAGTAATCCCACTGGAAGCCGGCCTCCCTACAATTAGAAGTGAAAATTTTGACCTAGACTTGAATGGAGAGGCCATAGCCTTGGAACTCGACCTTGCAGAAGAGAAAAGGAAAAAAGCTCTAGTTCACATTACCTCATACCAGCAGGAGTTATCTAGAAAATATAACAAAACAGTACATCCAAGGCAATTCAAGATTGGGGATTGGGTGTTACGCAAAGTAATGGGCAACACTTTGGTACTTGGAGATGGCAAGTTAGGACCTAACTGGGAAGGGCCATACAAAGTGGTTGGTTTAGCAGGAAAATGGGCATATCACCTGGAAGATGGAGACATCAAGGCTATTCCTAGACCATGGAACACTGCCAATATTAAATTATTTTATTTTTAGTTTTCCATTAAAGTACTTGTAATTTTCCTTTTTCAAATAAAACAAGTAGTGTCCTTTTTAGCATAATTTTTTCTACTGTAAAAGTTGTTCTTAGTCAGTACCAGCTAGGGGCAAAAGAAGAAAAGTTGGCTGGAATAACCAACATTGAATTCTCTTCAGTCGAGATAAGGATCTAAGCTGAAGAAAGGTTGGCAGGAATAACCAACAATTTTAGCTCTCCTTCAACCGATATAAGGATCTAGGCTGAAGAAGGTTGGCAGGAATAACCAACATTTATCTCTCTTCAGCCGAGATCAAGATCTAGGCTGAAGAAAAGTTGGCTGGAATAACCAACATTGAATTCTCTTCAGTCGAGATAAAGATCTAGGCTGAAGAAAAGTTGGCAGGAATAACCAACAATTTTAGCTCTTCTTCAGTCGAGATAAGAATCTAGGCTGAAGAAAGTTGGCAGGAATAACCAACATTTATCTCTCTTCAGCCGCGATCAGGATCTAGGCTGAAGAAGGTTGGCAGGAATAACCAACATTTATCTCCCTTCAGCCTAGATAAGGATCTCGGCTGAAGAAATGTTGGTAGGAATAACCAGCATTTATCTCTCTTCAGCCGAGATCAGGATCTAAGCTAAAGAAAAGTTGGCTGGAATAACCAACATTTATTTCCCTTCAGCCTAGATAAGGATATCGACTGAAGAAAGGTTGGCTGGAATATTTAGCTCTCTTCAACCGAGATAAGGATCTAGGCTGAAGAGAGGTTGGCTGGAATAAACCAACATTTAGCTCTCTTCAGCCGAGATGAGGATTTAGGCTAAAGAAGGTTAGCAGGAATAACCAACATTTGGCTCTCCTCAGCCGAGATCAGGATCTAGGCTGAAGAAGGTTGGCCGGAATAACCAACATTTATTTCTCTTTAGCCGAGATAAGGATCTAGGCTAAAGAAAGTTGGAGGGTGTGACAAACACAAAGTATACAGATTACAGGACTTTTTGACCGAGATAGCTACTTCGGCCAGAAAATATAAAAACATTGCAACCGAGAAAAGAGTTCAAAGCATCATACAATTAAAGTTGAAGGAACACAAGTATGGCAAGAACCGAACAAAGAAAAAGCACATTTCATTCCATTTTAAAATGTTCATTACATAGGAGGGGCTGAAGCCCGGTTACAAATTCTTTCAAGAAAAGAAGAAAAACTAGGTCAAGCGAAGAGGTCATCCAAATCTGCATCAAGAACAGCCCGAACTTCACCACTCGGTAGCCCGGTTCCAACAGGAAGGTCGGTCTCAGTTACAACATTAACCATGTCCAGCGCCGGTGGCTCTACCCGAGTTGATTGAGCAATTTGGAGACTGTGCTCACTGGTGACCGGTGGGGCGTTGTCTGGCTCTGGGGATCCTTCCTCCTCCTCCCCCTCTTAAAGCAACTTTTGTTGGATGGCATTGGCATAGTCTGCCATGTAACTTGGGATGAAGTGAAGGGGAGGATTTTGGAAGACCTCGGTCTCTTGTCCCTGGCCGAGCTTCAAAGCAGCCACCTTCCATCCACACTTGAAAAAGATGTCCTTTGTAGCTTCACACTGCAGAACATAGGTGGCCTCCCCTTCCTTATAGCCACGATCTTCAGCATCATCCATCTTCTTCTGCAGCTCGGCAATCTCTGCATCCTTCTTCTTTTCGAACTTGGCCAGCTCGCGCAGATAGCGTTCTTTCTGCTCGGCCAAAGCTTTCTGCGTATCTGCTTCCGCTGAGTTGACCAGCTTGGTAAGTCGGGCTATTTCAGAGGCGAGCTCGGTCATTTTTTGCTTGGTCTCGTTTAGCTCGGCCATCTTGGTATTGGCATCTGTAATAGCCAGCCGCGCTGTCTTATGCAGCTCTAGCACGCGCTTATGAGTAACGTGATTCTTCTGCATGGCCTGCAAAAGGAGGAATAGAGATTGTGACTAAAACCGAGCAAACAGGTGTGAGAAATAGAAAACAAACAAAGGGAGTACTTACCAACACCATCGACTTGGTTGCCGAGCGGATAGCCTTAAGCTCGGTTAAGTGATCATGGTGCTCCATGTCGGCTGGCAGACACATGCTTTTGGCAAGGTTGAAGGCAAGCGTGTGGTCTTTGTCTGTAACCACTGAGTCTGAGTTTGAAATAGCTCGGTTCTTATATGTTATTTTTGGTGCCCATTCTGAAGGGCTAGCTTGGTCAGTATGGACAGGCTCGAGGCTCGGTGGTGTTGTTTTAGGAAGCACGCGGTCCTCTTCATCGATCAATCGCTGCTGCTTGGTTGCAGAAGTGCGAGTGCGCTTATTTGGCCAAGATGACGAAGCCCAGGCTATTGGGAGGGCTACCATGGCCTCGTGTGTTTGTCCAACTGGTGATGTCTTGGTTTGATCCCCGCTGGCTGGAGTTGTTTCGGTGATCAAGGCTCAAACAGCTCGGCGCTTGGCCATGTCTTACTCTTCGGTTAAGGGAACGAGGTTTATTTGTGGCAAGTTGGGGTCCAGTTCTGGTGATGATTCCAATAGAAAATCGGTTACTCTGACCTTCCTCCTTCCGCTGTATCGATAGGTCGGCTCGAAGTTAAGTAGCTCGGTCCAACCTCGATGACGGTATCGGAGCGTGGCGCGGAGAGCATCTAGGTTGGGGTATTAGTATTGTGACTTTAGCGGGTTCAAGTCTGCATAAGGAGAAAGGCAACGGTTAGCGCGGTGTAAAAGTCATAAACAACAAGAGCAAAAAACAGACAAACTAAGCCGAGGTATTCATACCAGCGGTTCCTTTATTCCAGTTAATTCTGTAGCCCGGTATCTGGGTTTCCTGGTCTTCAAAATTGCCAGAAACCCAGAAGAAGTCGTCGTCATTCACATCTTTGTCCAGTGTATTTTTAATTATTTTCTCTCGGCGTCTTCTTATTCTTAAATAATACACCCAGCCGTCCTTATTTTGGCCGAGTAAGTATTGATGGAATAGCTCGGCCAAACCGAGGTTGAGGCCAAGCCGGCGGTTTAGCTCGGTGATGCTGTTGATTATTCTATATGAATTTGTGGAAAGCTGAGTGGGGCAGAGTCTTGTTTGCCTTAGGAATTCACAAAGGAGAGGCTGAACGGGAAATCAAAGACCGGCTTCTACAATGGATATTACAGTAAAGGGCA
The DNA here is from genome assembly GCA_036172215.1 of Camellia granthamiana. Lineage (NCBI taxonomy): Eukaryota > Viridiplantae > Streptophyta > Magnoliopsida > Ericales > Theaceae > Camellia > Camellia granthamiana. The sequence goes on along the minus strand of CM069908.1, from coordinate 41,407,005 downwards.
CAAAGCCATGTTTTCCCCAGGGCGTGGTATCTAGTTTGGCTAATGAGAGGTGTACGTCATCAGGACTATGATAGTCCTTTCGGAACTCGGCTATCACCCCAGGTGAGTCCACCAGGACCCGATATTTACCCATTTAACTTAAGTTGTAAATAAATTAAGCCTAGCTCGGCGCGACTGAGGCTTTGGTTGGCTCGGTTGAGCAAAGCTACCTAGGGATAGGATGCAAGGGCGTGCTTGGCCAACCTAGTCAAGTTTGCAAAGTGGAAATAAGAAGTGTTATGCCCAGACAACTGGACCGGACTAAGTAAACAGTCAATTTGCAAAAAATTGTAAAAGCTTAGCTAGGTTACATACGGGAAACAGGGGTTTTCAGTTCGGTGGTACAGAAGGGCCAACACAAGGCCTCTAGCTCGATTAGAGGTTAGTGTACACGGTATCTCTACGTTCTTAGTTCGGTCGTAACATAAGGAATGGCTCCAAATTCTAGCTCGGTCATTGGGTAAGGTTTCCAGTTCGGTCTAAATATACACCTATGGCAAACAGGTTCCTATCTTGGTCGTGGTGTTATTTTGGATCAAAAGCATCACATTGTAGATTGTTTGTGAATCCAGTTAGTGTATGATTATTGTCTAAGTGGTTGTTGGCCATTTGTGTGAAAACCCTACGAGTATGTTTTAAAAAAGCAAAACATATGTATACTATACTACATGCTGCTATACTACACAAATGAAAAGCAAAATGGATTGAGTTACTTACCGTTTTAAGATGAAAGGATGAGGACCAAGACCGCAAGGATGATAGTGAAAACACAAGCTTTGCAAGTCCTATGGTCGTGAAAACAGAGGCTCAGAGGGCAAGAGAGAGAAGATGAACAGTGGAGTGCTAGGTCAAAAAACTAGGGTTTTTGTTTAAAGCGTAGAAAAGGCGGGACTGTTCAAAAATTTCAAGGTACAACGACAGCTGAGACAGTTGTACATGACCAGTAGACACAAGCCATGTGTCCATGGGAATAAGTAACGATTCAGATATACTTGAGAAGTGGAACGGCGTGCAGAGTAGTTGTCACGACCCAAACCCGCCCCTATGGGTTTAGCATTGTAACCGGCCAGTAATCCGAGATTACCGAAGGCCTGCTTAACAGTAAAACAGTAATACAGAGTACAAGGGCTGGCGGAAGCCAAAACAGTAATCAAAAGATGTCTAATGAGCTGTGACAGTCTGTATGCAAAAAGACTTTTCATAACATGTTCACATTCAGAACAAAACAGTATATACATACATCATTTACAGGCATTCAGGTTAGGGACCAAATCCCCACCATAACAGTACAGTACAAAAATCATTCAGTCTATACATAACAGAGACAGATAGGATGAATCTAAGACACCCCAAAACAGCCTTAACTTGAACAGATCTGGAACCTCGAAGTGAGGCACAAAGGTTGGCTTGACAAAACAAGGGCTTAACCTGACGCTTCTAGCAACGGTCCGGTGCCTGAACACCTACATATATATATAAGCAGTGAGCTAAAGCCCAGTGAATAGCATATGCGTAAAGAGATCAAGAATGAATGTCCTTTCAGTATTTAAAACAGTCATTTATATCAGTATAACAGTTATTCAGTCATAGTAGTCATATGTGGTACATCCAATAGCAAAGCAGTACAATAGGTCTTAACAGACCGAACAGTCAGTTGATGGCCATCATATCAGTAAACAGTAGTCGTTCCAAACATGGGAACCGACAGAGATCTCTGTAACAATAGCAGTACAGTACAGTAACAGTAAAATTGCTATGGATGCCACGAATACAGTTCACAAACAGGACAAACATTCGTTCAGTAAGAAATATCATTTCAGAAAGCAATACAGTTGTTCATTCAGAAAATATTCATGATTGAACATATCTTTACAACATTGTTACTCACAGAGCACTGGGCTATAAGCAGCTAGAGCATCCTCGGATGCCAACCCTACACAGTTACAGAATGAACACACACTAAGCTACACAGTTAGGAAAATAATAACTTAATCCCTAATTTGCCTCGGTGTGGTTCTACATCAATATCCTCATTAAAGATGCCTTAAACTAGGCCTAAGAATGCCTAGGATGGAATGAGGATGTAAAGATGCACTTAAAACAACTTTTCAATTTTTTGCTGAAATAAGGGTCCCGCTCGAGCGTGGGTTTCCCCGCTCGAGCGAACATGCTGACAAAAGATCTCTGCTTGAGCGTCAATTCACCCGCTTGAGCGGACTGCAAAACATGCCAAAAGTACTGGATGCACAAAATTCATGCTTGACGGGTGCTCGACCCCCGCTCGAGCGTGTGACTCAGGTCCCTGCTCGAGCATGCATTTCCCCGCTTGAGCGGACTGTAAAACAATGCAAAGTGCTGGTTACTCGTATTCCACGCTCAACCGCCACTTTCCCCGCTTGAGCGTGAGTCCAAATTCTGGAAATTCCATATTGAACCTTCAAGCTCAAAATCAACTTTTAATGCATCAAATTCGATCTTTTTGGGCCAATTTTCAAGAAAACACTTGTAAATTCAGAGTATAACATGATTCAAAGCTCAATTTGTAAAATCAAGGCCCAAAGGTGAGTCAATTAAACACAATTTCAAACAAAACTTCAAGAACATGAAGTTTATGCAACATGCAAGAATTTAAACAACTTTAAAGCTTTAAATACTTGTTCAAAAGAGTCAATTTCCTCAAGAACATGATGAATTCATGAACTATACTCAAGATATGAACATGCATATAACAATCCCCTTGAAAACAACCTCAAAATGCTAGAACATGTACATGCATGCATGGATTAAGCTTCAATTCAACATTTTTAGACCAAAACTTGACTTAGATCACTAAACTTCTATGAACCATGCAAAATACAACTTGAATTCACAAACTAAAGGATGAGTATCCTACCTTAGGTCCTCAATTCCAAATGTAGAAGCTCAAATATGCGATTAACCTTCAATTCCTTTAATCTCCAAGCAAAACCTTCAAGTTGAACTCAATTTCTCTCACACTCTCTCTCTTAGTCGGTTTAAGCTCTCAAAATGGCTGAAGAAGTGTTGTGCCAAAAGTGTATGAAGTGTGATTAAACAAGTCCTAGAATTGTCCACTAAGTGGCAAAATGGTAGACAAGTCTAACTTATGTAATTTAACATTATTTAAACCAATTTAATCATACCAAATCACATTTCAATTAAACATGCCATAAAATCACATAAATTCTAATTAGCACAAAATACTAATCAATTTCAGATTCGGTCGCCGATAAGGCCTTCAATTTGCAATTTAAACATAATACATGAACAGATAATTTGATGACAAACAGATAGAAATGCATTAAACTAATATACTCAATCAATCAGTTCAGGATTTCAGTCAATCAGCCAATTAACATGCTTAATCATGGATTAGTACTAATCAGTAGTGAGGGTTGTCACAGCAGTTGACAAGACGTTTCTTAAACCGGGCAAATCGGTGGCCTGGTGGAATGTGAGCTCAGTGGAACTACTTGCTTTAGCTCGGTTGGTTTTGGACCTTTAGCTCGGCTGGTAACAGGTAATTGCAAATCATGCATTGTAGATGGAATTAAGGGGCAATTGAGAGGGAGTTTTTATGTGCATTAGGACCGAGCTAGGCCCATATTTTGTAGTGGGCCGATCTATGGGCCGTAGTGAAAAGGACTTAGCAAATTAGACCTTGTTGATTAGTTCGGTCTAAGTATGGTTACAATTACCTCGGGCGGAGTGGTAATAATTAGCTCGGTCATAGTATTCAGAGCCGAGGTTTAGTTGAACAATGACCGAGCTAAGCGTCGCCTGTGGATACACTGAGCTGAGTCTGTTTGAGGGCTAGGGATAGCTCGGTTGTTTGTCATATTACCGCGGTAAGACCATCTCACTTGGTTAGGCAGTGAGGGGGATGTAGAAAGATGAGTATTACGTTTCTGATTCCTAGGAGGACTCTACATTGGAGAAAAAGAGTCCTACTAGGATTGTACCACACGGAATCTATAAAAGCTCATAGCAGGACCTATGTACAAGTATCACAATTTTGACTCTCAAATACATAGAGCTTTTGTCTATTGTCTATTTGCTGACTTAGGCATCGGAGAGGTATCCGGCACACATCCGCTGGCTAGCTCACGTTTGTATTTTCAGGGAGTAAAGCGACGACGTTTGGAGGAGCGCAGACTTGATCAACAGGATTATACGAGAACATTATTTCGTGCTCGTACAATCTACATCTCAATTTACACAATTTTCTTCTTTAATATTATTTTGAGATTTTGATTATAATTTTTTTATATTTAGTTATAATTTTTTTTATTATGACTCAGAAAATATGAAATTATATTATTTTATTCTGTAATTATAAGGTGCATAATAAATTTCTTGAGTAAATTGGTAAAATTGAAGATACTAAAATTATGTTTGGATATTGAATTTGTGAGTGAAAAAGAAATTAAATTATTTATATGTATTTATTTTTTGTGAGTTATTGAACACAATATATATATATATTTCAACAAATATATACTCATTTTTAAAATAAAAATAATCTAACAAAAAAGTAAAAATGGTTTTTTTTTTAATTATTATTATTAGTATCATGTCCTCCTCCCATTTTGTTTACAAGTAATACTTATACTTGCATATAAATAAAACACGTAAATGTGCATAGAAGATATTAGCCGAGACTCATTTTAATTAATTTTCATCGCAAGGAGATTGAATTTAAATCATGCTTAAATTTTTTTATAGTTATTTAAGGCGCTATTTGGGAAGGAAGTTTTTTGGTTTTTTTTTTTTTTTTTTTGGTTTTTTTCACTAAAAGACAAATTGGTTACAAAACCAAAAAAAATAAATTCAAACAAAATATCACATCAAACCCCATAATCATTTTACTTTTTCTTTCACAAACATCACATCCAACCACAAAAAACACAACTATCTTCCTAAACACAAAAAAAAATTTCTCCAATAATATCCTACAACTAAAAAAACCTACAAAAAAACCCACTTCTCAAACACCCACTACGTGTAACATTATTATTTAATTTATTGTTTCATCAGTAAAACAAGGCCAAACATATCTTAATTCATTTTACATATAATCTTACAACATAACTTTTTTAAGGATTATTTATATAAAGACTTCTTAAAATATTTTGACCCCTTAAATTATAAAGAGTAAATATCATTTTCCCCTCCAAACTATCTCGCATTTTTCACGTTGACCCCCATACTTCGATTTATTTCAATTCAGTATTTGAACTTTCCACAAATTAATCAATTAGACCCTTGCTGTCATCTTCCGTCCGCAATTGGATGAAATGTGCTGATGTGGGGGGCAAATTGATTTTTAAAATATAGTTTGGGGGGCAAATTGATTTTTAATTTCTAGGGTAAATTGATTTTTAAGGTATAGTTTGGGGGGTAAAATGAAATTTTAAAATGTCATGTCAGCACATTCCGTCCAATTATAGACGGAAGGTGACGGCAGGGGTCTAATTGATCAATTTGTGAAAAGTTCAGGTACTAAATTGAAATAAATCGAAGTATGGGGGTCAACGTGAAAAACGCATGATAGTTGGGGTGGCAAAATGAAATTTCCTCAATTATAAAGGTAAATGCTAACAAGTGTTCCTTATGCATTTTTTAATGTTGGAAAGTGTGTATAAAATGTTTTGAAAATAGGGATGACTATTTTAATCTGATCCAAGAGAGTCCACTTATACTTGCCCTAATAGGGCGGATTTTACCCGCTTCGACACTTATGTGGGCCGGGGGTGGATTATGTTTTGGTCACCTGCAACGGGGGTGGGGCGAGGGCAGGGGCGTGTATTGCCTCCCTCGATCCAAACCTGACCCGATATAATTAATTGAAAAATCTAAAAGTCCTTGAAATATTGATTCGTGATTATGTTTTAATTTAAATAATAAATAACAATCTCAAACAAACAATTAAGACAAATCGGCACAATGATTTAATGTGGAAAAATCACAATTGGAGCGTCTCCAATTGTGATAAAAAATCACGGGCCAAAGCTACAAAATAATCCACTAAAAAGACAAAAAAGAATTACACAAGAGCATTTTCAATTACTTAGCGAATCCACGCCTGAATTGAATCAAACTCGATGTGCTTCTTCTACCACTATCTTCACCTCGGAATTGTCTTGCTCAACGTTGAATCCACAATGTTGATGTTGAATCCACCAAAGCTTCAGGCCCAAATTCCCTAGAATCCACCGAAGAACAACTCTCTCTTTTGTGAATAAAAGAAAACAAATAAACCGCTTGATGATTGATATAAAATTCATGGATCCATTGATCACCGTTCAATCATCAAGGAAACAATCATAAACCACCTTCTAATATAAAACACTTTGTTTTTCCTTCCTTTTTGAAAATCTGGATGGCTCAAATCTTAAAAACAGCAAACTACACACTTTATAGTAAATTGAATCGCGAAGACTGCTCGAGTGCACACTTCACCGCTCGAGCAATGTGAGTAAAGGCGGTGTAAAACATATAAGCTGACTGCTCGAGCGCAACTTTCACTGCTCGAGTGGTAAAACTTTCTTCCCAGAATTCAAGCGCTCTGCCAAAGTATTGGATGATCCTTTTCTTCACTCAAGCACATAATGACCGCTCGAGCTGTCCAACAACTTTGACAGCTCGATCCCTGTACATAGTCAGCAAAATGGCAAACATGAAATGATCAAGATCACAAAATCTTCTGTATAAGCACAATTTAGGTTGGATTCGCACCTGAACACTCATAGTCTCACTGAAACAAAAGAGCGAATAAAATTACAACTGAAAGGAGTTTTGTCAAACGTGATTGCTAATTATAAAAACCTAACATTAATAATATATATGTATATATATACATAAAATATAATTCGATATAAGAAAAGAATATTAAAAGTATGTGGCTCTGTTTATATATAAATAAATAATAATCCTAAAAATCTCACTATTTATATATATATGGAAACAAGAAAAATTATTTAGTGTGTTAAAGATTTAAATGGTTCTTAATTTTTTTGACTATTTGAAACGTCGTCGGTTGTCTACGGGGATGGGGATGAGGTTGAAAAATTTCACCCATAGCGGGAGTGGGGCTGGGGCAGGAGCAGGGGTGGAGTTTGTCCACTCGGGAGGGGGGGGCGGGGGATGCCACGCCCCGTGGCCATCCCTACTTGAAAATATATAAAAATGTTAAAAAGTGTATTGATTTTAGTAAAAGTGCAATGAATTTAATAAAAAGTGTTTTGTGTTCTTCAAATTTTTTATCATTTACTTCTACCTCAGGGGCACTTGTTGGCAAGACCCAATTATAAAAACGTACAAATAGACTCCCCAAACTATTAAGAAATGCACTTTGCCTTTTAAACTATAAAAGCGTACAAAATGACCTCTGAATTTATTGGTGTATTTCACTTTGATCCCTTCGGTTAGGGGGTTCAATTTATACTTTTTTAGGGGATCCATTTGCCCTCTTTTATCATTTAGGGGGTAAAGTAATATTTCTTAATAATTTAGAGAATCAATTTCTATCTATTTGCTTTATAATTTAAAAAATTAGAATAATATTTTTCAATAATTTAAGGATTTTAGGGTAAATAATTGTGGTGACCGGGTGCATTACTCGTTTCCTTTTCCCTCGTTTAATTTTGGGTTTGTCTTGTTGGGGTGTCGGTTTGACTTGAAACCTTGTTAATCATTTGGGTTTGTTGTGTTCAGAAGTTTTTCTCAAAATTTTATTTTTGTTTATTCCGTTGTTGAATTTCACTTGTTTTGGAGGGTGTGAGGTCGGGTCCGAAATGTCTGGAGTTGAATCGAGAAAATTCTGGATTTGAGGACCAGGGCCGCACGTATGGGGCCTTAGGCCGCACGTACGGAATACAGGGGAAGACCTGGATACATACTGAAATAAAAACATGTGAAGCAGCAGGTGCGGGAAGTAGAAGGCTGCACGTGCGGGGATGAAGGCCGCATGTACGGGAGGCACGCTTCGCACGTGCGGGAATGGGCGCCGCACGTGCGGGAGATGCTGAGTCTGAAAATTTGCTTTTTCTTCTTTCATTGGGCTGAGAGTATATCATTTTATACACCTCTCTCTCTCTCTCTCTATAAAAACCCTTTTCTCCTCCTTCTCTTTACTTTTCCTACATCAAACCTCACTAGATCTTTGATTTCTCTTAATCCATAAACATTTTGACCCAAGTTCCTTCATCAAAGTTGAAGAACTCCTCGAGGGCTACATTGTGTACGGTGGGATTGGGTTTTGGCACCATTGATTTCAAGGGTTTCATCTCATTTTCTTTTTCAAAAACTTGAGATAGGGACTTTCTTAGAGTCATATATATATATATATATTTTGCAAGATTTATTGTTGATTTTCAATCTTCTCTTGTAAATGTTGAATATTGATGGTTGGCTCAACAATGTGGGTAGTTTATGAGGGGTTTTGCTCCTTATTTTCCATGAAATAATTTTCTTGAGGGTTTTAAATTACATTGGCTAAGGAGAAATGTTTTTGAGGAAATTCTTTCAAAAGATTTGTGTGTGTGAAGTGTGGTTGGGAAAAACCTAGAAATTGGGGGTTTTAAAAGAATATTGGGAATACATGGTTGGCATTGTTGATACATTATTTTGTGTGCCAAAATGAATAAAAGGTGGGGAAAATTTCTTGTTTATACATTGATGATGCTGCACGTTCCAGATGGAACGGGTTGGACTGATCCACGTTTCCCAAACCAATGTCCGAATGACCAAGCCCATAGAGGAACCTGCACAAGAGTTCAACGGGGAACAGGGAGTCCCCTAGCGAACCCTTCGACGAGCAAATTAGAAAGAGAGATGAAATGTAGAGATATATTAGAGATAAAAAGCTTAACCCTCTTCTTGTCTTCGACGTCTGCTTATATCCTCTGGTAATCATTTCGTTGTCCCTTCCGACCTGTCATCTTGGCCGAAAGTCTATGCTTTAGCTTGCCTTGTTCATGGTGAGGCCGTTCTGTCTCGACGGGGAAGGGTTATCGCAATAAATACTGTAAGGGACTTCATTAATGGCTGATGTGCAGTGCAATAACTTTGCAAGATCTTTGTCTGCTTATGTGGCTTGTCCTTCTCTTGCCACGTGTTTAGTTGTCATCGGTTCTTAATGCCATGTTGAGTTCCAGCTATGTTGGGCTTCATTAGTTGAATTATGTATTGGGCCCTAAGTGGTGGGCTTGGGTTGTTCATAGTGGGCTATAGCCTTTATGGGCTTGCCCATGTCAGTAGTCCCCCATTCCCGAGTGCAGCTTTAGTCCAACGAAGGGAATAATGAAGAAAACGATGGTTGTTAGAGACCGACGAGGTGAAGACCGACCGAGAGGTGGGCTGACGGTGACGGGTGCCCGAGCGGAGGGGCCGACCATGAGGAGGGCCGCTCGCGACAGGTGACCGAGTGGAGGGACCGACCATGAGGAGGGTCGACCGCGACGGGTGACCGAGTGGAGGGACTGACCATGAGGAGGGCTGATCGTGACGGGTGACTGAGTAGAAGGACCGACCAGGAGGAGGGCCAACCGTGAAAGGTGATCGAGTGGAGGGATCGACCATAAGGAGGGCCGACCGTGAAAGGTGACCGAGTAGAGGGACAAGTGGCAATGCGCGGGGCTCGAGGAGTGGCAGGGGCACGTGGTGAAGTGAAGTGGAATAGACAGGGAATGGGAAAGGGGGCGTGGATCGTGGTCGTACACGTGGCGGAATCCCGCAGTGGGGAAGGTTAGGCGTTGAGTAAGAAATGAAGCGATAGGTCAATATAGGGTGTTGAAAAGACAGTTTTGGCGGATTTGTGAAAATTTTCAAACTGGCGAAATTTAATTGGGACCCTTGGAATATAGGCAAGCCTTGGGCTTTTGGTATTATCTATTTTACCTATCTCTTTGCAAAAAACCAAAACATCCCAAAGGTAAACTCGTTCGTTGCCACTGATATGCCCCTGCAACACTTTGTGAACTTTCTTGTGCCCGCATCCGAAGCCATTCGTAGACACACAAGAGAGTTGGCCCAAGAGAAAGCAACAACTGCAAGGGTTGATCTATTAGGCGACAACGATGCGGTGGATTTGGCAGAACAGTATCGTACGGAGCGTAGGGAAGGATGGGTAGTTGGTGAGGCGATGCGGGCTCGTCCGAGGACAATGATTGTAGCCGCGAAACCTATTAGTCAAGTGGAGCCGGACCACTGGCACACCAAACCGAACAAATCCATACTTACGGCGGAGGAGTTAGAGGGAATAAAAAGGAAGTACCAAATTCCCTCGGAGATAGGGTTAAGATTGCCCACATCTAAGGAAAGGGCGTCAGATGTGCGACCGGGCGAATTCAGCTTGTACGAGGAAGCGTTGCGAGGGGGTTTGAGGCTATCTCTCCCCCAAGTAGTGGTGGAAGTGTTAAACAAGTTAGAAACAGCGCCAGGACAGCTGATGCCGAATGCCTGGAAGATAGTAGTGGCCTGTGCGAGTGCCTGGCTGCAGGCGATCGGGGGAACGGCAATGACAGTAGAGGAGTTCTTCTCCTGCTACAAGGCCTCCGGTCAGCAGGAGACTTGGGTGACTCTGCAAGCAGTGGCGGAGCGAGGGCTGGTGGCGGGTCTTCCATCTTCAGTAAAGGGGTGGAGGCCAAGATGGTTCTTTGTGACGGCGAACGGTGGGGCTGGGGTTCGCACAACGTGAAAGGTCCCCACCAAATCAGTCGAGCCCAAGTTGGGCGGGGAGGCCGAAGACCGAGTGAAGAAGGTGAGGTGGGACGAGCTGGTCCTTCCTTCAACGTTGTTCGCCCTGAACTTGGGACCGCAACCGTTGGGGGAGGATCCAGCAAGGGAAGAGTTGGAGGTGCAGAGGAGGGCGGAGGAGGAGGAAGAAAAAAGATTGTTCGCCAGAGCGGATAAATACAAAGAGGTAAAGTTGGGGCCTGCTCCGAAACCGATCGCGAGGGAGCGAATCCGACCGCGCCCCAAGCCGTTGGGGGAGAAGGATCTGAGCGGTTTTGAGCCACGACCACCCCCAGTGGGTCCTCTGAAGGAGAAGAATAAAAAGGAGATGGAGGTGTTGAAGAAGAAGAAAATAGTAAGGGAGAGGGACGAGGGGCCAGCCCTGAAGAGAGCGAAAGAGGTGATGGCAGAGGAGACCCCCGAAGTGGAATTGGTGGAGATGGCGAAGGGGGTGGAGAGTGGGGCGATTGCCCCTAAAGAGTGAGTGGAGGGTGAGGCGACTGACCCTCTGGAAGGAGCAGAACAACAACCCAATGGGGGTCCTACGCCCCAAGGAGAAGAAGAGATGGCCAGGTTGAAGACCGCCTTTTACGACGCCCCAGCGGTGTCCGGGCGACTGGAAGGAGAAGGAAGAGAAGCCAGGACAGGTGCAGATCGCCTCTTGGGAGTAGTGGAAGACGCAGCCTGCGCTCGATGGCCGATTTCATTGAGGCTAAGCTGCTAAGGGGGTTTTGCTCTGCCCAAATGGAGGCGACCGCCTTAGCAGGGGCCCTACTGAACAAGGCGGCGGCTGCGAAAGGCGAAGTGAGGCCATTGAAGGCAAAGTTGGAGGAGGTGGAGGCCCAACATAAAAATTTGAAGAGGGAGAGCGTAGGCTGGAGGAAGACCGCGTGGAGTGCGTGTGTCAGGGGGCTGGAAGAGGCCCAGAAGGTGAAGAAAATAGAGGTGTTGGCGATGGTGCAGAGCAATGTTGTCGACCGTGCCCATGCTGAGCTGCTCGCGACCAAGTTGGAGCTGGAGATGGAATGTCGCAAGGTGGTGTCGCTCGAGTTCCAACTGGCTGGCGAGCAGAAGAAACTGGAAGAGGCCCAGAAAGCCTGCACCGTCGCCAACGAACGGTGGGATGAGGCCATGACCTGCAACGAAGATCTTCGTGCTCAGTCGATCAAAGAAAAAGAAGAAGCGGATCTGAAGATTGCTGAGCTGGAAAGGACGTTGGCAGACGAGTGGGCCAAGTCAATGGAGGAGAATGCGGGGTTGGAGAAGGCTTTGGAGGAAGAAAAGACCAAGTTAGCCTCTGAGAGGGTAGCGTACCCCGACTTATGTGTCACAGCACTAGAGCAGTTCAAGGGGTCCGCTGACTTCCAGATGGCTATCGATGCCGCGATCGCCAACAACTTGGCAAGAGAGGGGTTTGGGGGGGTTGGCCCGTCGGGAGCGGCCGCTGGGAGCAGGAGTGAAGAAGAAGTGATCTAGAGCTTCCAGCGATCGGACTTCTACAAACATGAGATGGCTGAGTTCTGGGACAGCGGCTGGAAGATGTTTAAGCGTAAAGCAGAAGAGCTATTCCCAAACTTGGACTTCAGCAACATAAGGATAGACGAAGACGACGTGGCCCAGACCCCCCTAGACGAGGGTGTTGACGAAGAGGACCTTGCCTCAAGTGAAGATGAATGATTGGTGTGAACAAAATTTGTAAATAGAATTTTTGTTGTTTTTGTTTTCGTTTTGTAATTTCTGTAGTAAACTTATGTATAAGTTTGTGAATAAATAAAATTCTGAGTTGTGTTTGTCACACTGTGGCCTTTATTTTTGTAAATCTGAAAAGAATGAGAATGGTTGTTTAAATAAGGCTTGTGTATAAATCGCAGTGAAAATTGAGAAGTAGGGGGCCAATCTAGCTTGTGAGAAAATTATGATGCAAAGAATGTTAACAATGAGAACATTGAAATGTAAAGGTCTTAAAATGTGAGAGTCTTGAAGTGTTAAGTCATGTGGTCAAAGTGTTGAGAAAGTGTGAGAGTGAAAAGGTCTCAAAATGTGACCCCCTCCAAATGTTAAATGGTTGGCAAATGAAAGTTAAAAATGTAAAGAATGTTAAGAGGCGTAAAAGCATGGACCTGAAATTTGACCAAGTATGGCAACTATGCTACAAACATGAAGTTGCCCGAATGGCCTCTGCCGAGCTCTTCATTCGTGCTCAGTTTGGGGTTGAGCCATAATTAACTCAGTCTGGCTGAGCACTTCACGCTCGGTCTAGCGAGGCTTTAAGTAACTCAGTCTGGCTGAGCCCTTCGTGCTCAGTCTGGTTGAGGCTTTAAGTAATTCAGTCTGGCTGAGTCCTTCATGCTCAGTCTGGCTGAGGCTTTCAGTAACTCAGTCTGGCTGAGCTCTTCGTGCTCAGTCTGGCTGAGGTTTTCAGTAACTCAGTCTGGCTGAGCCCTTCGTGCTGGCTGAGGCTTTAAGTAACTCAATTTAGCTGAGTCCTTTCTCTTTTCTCTAGGAGTTGGGTTTTTGGCTATAGGATCTTGTGAAGCGGCTAGGGAATCTTCAACGTTTATGTATTTTTGGGCTTTAGAAAGTAGGGTTGCCATGGAGGTCGAGGGGTTTTTGGAGAGGGAAAAGAGGAAATCAGATGATCGTAGACCGGCCATAAAAGCCGTGAGAATGACCTTGTCATCATTTTCTGCCACCTGCAAGGCCTCGGTGTTGAAGCGGGTGACAAAGCTGCGCAGCAACTCTCCTTCCGTCTGACGGATGTTAAGGAGTTGAGTTGCCGGGCGTCGTTGGCGCTAGGCACCAATGAAGTGGCTGAGGAAAGAGTCACTCAGGTACTGAAAGGTAGAGACAGAGTCCGTCGGTAGTTGACTAAACCACAGTCGGGCCGACCCCTTAAGTGTTACCGGGAAAGCCCAACACATGATTTCATTGGGGAATGCATAGAGGATCATGAGGGTCCTATAGGTCTCCAAGTGATCGACTGGGTCCGTTGTACCGTCGAAAGAATCAATCGAGGGCATTTTAAACTTAGGGGGTAAAGGTTTGTCCCTGATGGAGGCAACGAATGGGGAGTTAGCTGTGGTACAGGGTTTATGCTGTATGTTCTGCATGACTCCTTGGAGCTGGAGCTTCATGGCTCGGAGATCTGCATCCCAAAGAGGAATGTTATCACCATCGGAAGGCAACGGGGGCTGGACACTACTAGCCTCTCCTTCATGGGTTGGTGCCGAGACAAATGGATGCAGGGCCCGAGGTGGCGGGTTTATGTCCGAGGGAGGGGGTCGCAAGCCTTCCAAGTTAGGTGGATGGGGCTGCTGGATAGTATGGTTCGGGGCTCACTCTTGGTTGGGTGGGATGTCTGCAGGTGGTGGAGGGGGCATAAGAAGGTTTCTTTGGAGTAGAGCATTAATCAGGGCTTGGTTCTACTCGATCAGGCGGTTAATGCTGTTGGTGAGCTCGGTGAAGTACTGTGGTGGGTTGTTTGGGTTGGGAGGGTCGGCTTGGTGGTCGGCAACATTGTGATGAAAAGCCATGGATCTGGTTGTGACCATCCAACTTGGTCGATGGCAGGAAAGGGTTATTGGGAAAGGGTCTCTGGCGACAATGAGCACAACTGGTGCGCGGAGCAAAATGATTCCCAAAGACAGCGCCAACTGATGATGCTGCATGTTCCAGATGGATCGGGTCGGACTGATCCACGTTTCCCAAACCAATGTCCGAATGACCAAGCCCACAGAGGAACCTGCACAAGAGTTCAATGGGAAACGGGGAGTCCCCCAGCGAACCCTCGGACGAGCAAGTTAGAAAGAGAGATGAAATATAGAGATAGATTAGAGATAGAAAGCTTAACCCTTTTCTTGTCTTCGACGTCTGCTTATATCCTCTGGTAATCATTTCGTTGTCCCTTCCGACCTGTCATCTTGGCCGAAAGTCTATGCTCTAGCTTGCCTTGTTCATGGTGAGGCCGTTCTGTCTCGACGGGGAGGGGTTATCGCAATAAATGCTGTAAGGGACTTCATTAATGGCTGATGTGCAGTGCAATAACTTTGCAGGATCTTTGTCTACTTATGTGGCTTGTCTTTCTCTTGCCACATGTTTAGATGTTATTGGTTCTTAATGCCATGTTGAGTTCCAGCCATGTTGGGCTTCATTAGTTGAATTATGTATTGGGTCCTAAGTGGTGAGCTTGGGTTGTTCATAGTGGGCTATAGCCTTTATTGGCTTGCCCATGTCATACATATATGTAAATGATGAGTTTCATAGAATGGGAGAAGTGGTGATTTTGGAGGTTGTTGTGCATGGATGGTAATGTAGTCTTGCAAGGACTAAATTGTTGAGAAAAATACGAAGTATGAAAATGTTGCTTTTAATTGATAGAATTCATTGAATATGTGGTTATTTTGTGAAATAGCGTTGAAAGGAAGAAATGAGAATTTTGATTGTCACGGACTTATCATTGAAATACTTGAAAATGAAGATATGTTATATGGCATTGAAAATTATTGCATTGCATATTCATTCAATTGGTTATTACATATCTTGACTTAAGTTTGGGAAATTTTTGCATTGAGAAAAGAAGTTTGTGCATGAATCTTTTTATGGAATTGCTTTGGGGTAAATACATTAGTAAGTCCAAATAGGAGGTGTAGATGAAATTGGTTAAGTTGGTCTAAGTGTCCGGGGTGAAAGAACGAAAACACGCGCTGATGAGGTACTACTTCCCTTTCGGTTAGCAATCGGTAAAGCAGGGTATTGGTAGTGCTAGTTATGCCTACTTGCAAATACCAACCTAGGGATTACCTGAGTCGTATTTACCGCCCCCTTGAATTAAATTGATAATTTATGCATTGTTGAGATTTGAAGATATCATTGAGCATAAAAGATTTTCCAAAGATAATAATGTGATCTTCATGTCAAAAGTATAGCATGGAATATGCATTCCTTTTTATGAGGCTTGTATAAAATGCATATACTTTGTTAAGGATTTCTCTATTGGGCTTTATGCTCACCTCTATGAGATTTTGGTGCAGGAAAAGATGTGGTGAATCTGCCAAACTAGGGTATGGATGTATGTATTGAGAGCACGAGGCTCTATTTTGTTGTGACCATATTTTTTGTAAGCCAAGGGCTATATATGTATGGGTTCAAGAAACCATCTTTTGTGTAACCGAGCTTAAGCCTTGGAACATGTAAGCCCCTTGAGGGCATTTTATTTATTTTTGGATTTGACGTTCTACACGCTATAGATTCATGTATTTCATACCACTGAATGTATAATTCACATGTGAGACTATTTTGTACAAACTTTTATTATCAATGTTACGATGATTTGGGAATTGCTACTATTTTATAATGAATGTTGGTTGATGTACCTAGATTATGTTGGGAAAATTTTTGGGGCGTTAATAATCATTTTTATAACCAATGGAAATTTCATAGTCATAATAACCAATGGAAATTTCATAGTCATCCGTGGTTAGATAGTGTAACGCCCCAAAATTTTTCCATCATAATCTAGGTACATCAACCGACATTCATTAAAGAATAATAGTAATTCCCCAATCATCATAACATTGATCATAGAAGTTTGTACAAAATAGTCCCACATGCGAATTATATATTCAATGATATGAATACATGAATCTATAGCATATAGAACGTCAAATCCGAAAATAAATAGAATTGCCCTCAAGGGCTTACATATTCCAAGGCATATGCCCGGTTACACAAAAGATGGTGTCTCGAACCTACACATATATAGCCCTTGGCTTTACAAAAATATGGTCACAACAAAATAGAGCCTCGTGCTTTTGATAACATTTACCACGCTCTAATTTGGCGGATTCACCACATCTTTTCCTACACCAAAATCTCATAGGAGTGAGTATGAAGACTAGTAGAGAATTCTTAACAAAGTATATGCATTTATACAGGATTCCCAATATGAAATGCACATGTCATGCTCAATGATAATTTGAAATCTAAACGATTCAGAAATTTACAATTTATTTCAGAGGGGCGGTAAATACAACTCAGGTAATCCCTAGGTTGGTGTCTGGAAGTAGGCATAACTAGCACTACCAAAAACCCCACTTTACCAATTGCTAGCCGGAAGGGAAGTGGTACCTCCTCCGCGCGTGTTTTCAATCTTTCACCCTGGACACTCAGGCCCAACTTAATCAATTTCATCTACATCTCCTATCCGGACTTACCAATGTATTTACCCCAAAACATTTCAACAAATCTCATTTTTCATTATTACAACATTTCATTCTCAATGCAAGTATTCAAACCCCAATTCAATAGTTATAACAAACATAGTATTGAAATGTCAATGCAATTATTATCCATGTAATGCAAGAATTAACCATGCAATGCAAGATCCTTCCATTCACCAAACGTCCACACAAATGTTTCATTTGTGATCAAATTCCCATTTTTCAATTATTCCATGCAAGGTTCTCATAATGATCACAACACTCATTTCCCTTTTCAATGCTATTCCTCATCATAGCTATATATTCATCTAGGTTTTTCAATGATCAACCAATAAACTCATACTTTTTACAATTCTCAATAATTAATTTGTTTCATAACTACATTACATTTTGAGCAATAGCTTCCCAAAAACCCTCAATTCTCATATTCCCAAAAAAATTTACCTTTTGTCAAATAACACAAGAGTTTTTCTTCAATCATTCTTTTATTTTAACATGATGATGGATAAACACCCACAATTCCCAACATTTTCACAAAATCTCAAGTTTCTAGGTTTTTTTTCCCAAAACTAAACATTTTTTCATCTTTCATAAGAAATCTTTTCCCCATTTCCATAATATGGTCGAATCCTCTAGCATTGTGTAGACGTCCCCGAACGCCCCGGGAGGGTTAAGTCCCATTCTGTTCATTTGGGCTCACTACAGTTCAAGGACTCGATTGTCACGGTTCTAAATCTTGAACCAAAGAGTCCAAATCCGGCAAATCGTTTTTGAGAAACAGATTTTTGAAAGAAGTGCCAAACATGGACTGCTTTGCCAGATACAGAGTCGCCACCTAAATATTTTTTTTATGGGGAAATTTAGGAAACCCTGACTCGGTGCCAAAGGCCACGTGTCCGTCATCACCAAAGTTGCCTCGGCTCGGGAACTTGGGTACGATTGGGGAAGGTCACTTCGTGAGCACCCCCGCTCGCCCGATCAAAGATCGGCCTCTACTAACCATGATATCTATTTTTGAAAACATTGTGTGTTCTTATTCCGGTTATTAGCCTAGATTACTATGTGATGCGCACAGCATACAAGTATAGACTGGATCGCCTGAATTGGAACAAAACATTTCATGTTTGTTTTTGAAAGATGGTTTGCTACTCGCAAGTAGGCTTAAAATGCAGATTTTGCCACCCTCAGGTGGGCTTAGAAAAGAATGGTTTTGCCACTATCTAGTGGGCTTAAAACTCACAATCGATGAACTGTTCCAATCTAAACAACCCAACCTTCACCCACAGGCATTCAAGCAGGTATATCACATAAGCAAATAGCCTCATGGTAAGCATGTTTTTCATGGCAGTCACTCACACGCATGCAAGGATGCTAAAGCATAAAAACTCACCGAGTACTCCAAGCCAAAACAGAAACTACATTAGAAATCATGCATGATCCTAAGTATACAGAGATGCCTAATGCAACACATGCAAAAATGCAAACTATAGCAGGCTCGGCTATTCTAAACATGACATATGAGATGCAACAGCTATCAAGTATTCAATTTGGAATTGAAATACGAATGCAGTTAGTATGATGCGCCGAGCCCGGTGCATGCAAAACAGATGAATGAATGCAAACATGCTATCATACTGTATGCTAATTGAAACATGCCCTAATCTAACCATCATAAGCAGGTAAACAAAAGGGAAGAAAGACGTGGGGTTGGAAGACATACATCACACACACGCACACTTATTACAATTATGCCCTCGCGCAGAGGGTCCGAATAAAAGAATAGTACAGTCCAAATAAATATTACAGTCCAAATATGTACAAATTCCTAATTAATTTACAAATTAACTAAGAAAATAATAAACTGGCATGCAAGCCAGGGACTGCCTTGATTCTGATGAATGATGTATGTTTAGGCTGCCTTGCGCGGAAATCCACTGGGATGCCCCAATTAGCCTCTGTTTGCACCTGTTCTTGAAAAGCGCGCCAAGCCTCGGAAGACTGCTGATTCTTGATTTTGCTGCAATAGAGAGCAGGAAAGGGGCATAGCAATGTATTTTCACAAATGTATGCATGCCTCGATCCTCGTGCCACCAATCACGCATATCGATGCATGATGGCCGAGGAGCCGAATTGCGCAACTCAATATAAGATGAATGCACATGAAAACACAACAAGACCTAACTCCATCATGGATGATCCGGAGTGTCGGTGACTGGGGAATTGAGACACGTTCCGTCACTCGGAGTACGAAACGTACCTCGTTTCCCGTGCCCGGGCTAACTCCTATCCCGAACACGATGCAATATGTGCATGAAATGCAACTAAGATACAACCTAACATGCAAAATGTTATGGAATGGCATACACGATGCACGAGGTAACATGGCATACACAATGCGCTAACATACATCCTAGCATACACAATGCTATGAAATGAAATGACATACACAATGCAATATGGACTTACACCAACACAAGTGGACCTCAGTCACACTCACATAGGAGGCCATAAGATGAAAATGAGACAACTCGAAGTGCATGCACACGTGCACGCAAACCGAGGACCGAACCTACGGCACGGAATGCCACTCTAACAAGACATGGCAAAACATGGAATATGGCATATGATCATGCAATTTTCAGAGGCAAAATGAGATGCAAAACAGCCCCGAATCATGGCAAAATGATACCCGATACATGGAACGAGTCCCGAAACATGAATTTTGGCGCATGAAATGGCCTATAGCTATGCAATGCATGCATAATTTGAACATGAAGTATGAAGACAGAAGCTAGGCAGCCCCAAAACAAGCATGTTTACAGTTCAAAGCATGGCCAAACAGTGAGCACAAATAGGCCTAAGATAGCATGCAAAAATGGCCAAAAAGAGAGAGGTAATGAAGCAACTCACAAATTCTGGCCCCAAAAAGGGAAGGGGCCTTCTACAATATTGAAGAGGGACCAAAAATATGATGTATTACAGTTTATGAAAAACCCCAAAAACAGATACAAGTATGCTCAAAATGCTATGCAAAATAAGGGCACCAAGAGAGCTATAACATGAAGTATAAAAAGGATGTCCCAAACAGCCATAGACCCTTAATGAAACATTAAGAGGGGATCAAAATAGGGCCATTTTCAGTTCGGACCAAGGTCCAAAAACAGAAGCTCAATAGGCTAATAAATCATGCAAAAATGGGGACCAAAGAGGGGTGCAATGGAAAGTGATACATGGAGGTCCCAAAAAGTGGTGAGCCCTTCTTCAATGTTGAAGAAGGGCTCAAAATAAGCCTATCTACAGTTTACATCATGCTCCAAAACAGATTACACATAGGCCAAAAATACTATGCAAGATTATGGCATACAAAGGGGGAATGAAGCAAGTGCAAGATGGGGGTCCCAAACAGGGTAAGACCCTTAATGAAAGATGAAATATAGCTCAAAAAAATGCCACTTTCAGTTTTGGTCGGAACTCAAAACAGCAAGCAAAGAGGGCTAAGAAATGGTACAAAAATGAGCTAAAAGAAAGGGAAGTGGTGCTTACCCTTGAAGACCAAGCCTTGGCTGCCTCTTGGACTAAAAAATGGTGCCTCCTAGCCTCTGAGAAGACCTCCAAGCTGCTGGAAATGGAAGTGGTGGTGTGGTACTAGGTGGTGATGAAGAAAGGGGTGTAGAACTTGGATGTTTTGAGGGTTAAAGAGAGAGATGGAGGGAGATGTGTATGCAAAGCTTGAGAGCAATTTTTCCAACCCTAAAACCAGAGCTGGGCAGCTGGTTATATAGCCAAGAGAGGGGGAGAAAAGGAGGGAAAAATGGGAGGGAAATCACTCCAAGTTTCCCTCCAAAAAAGTTCCCTCCGGATACAAGTTTTGGAGGGAAAAAGGATGCACAGCTGTAATGTACTCCCTGTAAGGATCAAGGCCGGCCAGGTATTGGAGCTGCAGGTGGCCAACCGGCCACCCCCTATGGCCGGCCGGCTAGAGGTCAAAAAGGCCAAGTTGAATTAGTGGCCGGCCACCACAAATTGGTGGCCTCCCAGGTGTCCTTAACACAACCCTGTGGTTCAAAATTGGAGGAAGTGAAACCGGAGAGAGAACAAGCCATTTTTCAAAGGGGTTCAAAAGGTTCAGGTGGAATTACTGGCCGGCCATGTGATATTTGTGTCCTCCCAGGTGTGCACAACACAAATATGTGGTTTGGAGCTGAAGAAAGTGGCCTTAGGGTGGTCAACATTGGCTTTGAAGTGAGAAAAACGGGCATCAGAGGGCGATGAAGGAATATAACTGGTTGCTGAGACAATTACTGGCCTCCCACCCTTCTACGACCTTCCTGGTGATGAAACAGAGGTCCCTGCCAAAAATGAACGAAAACCAATGCAAAATGAAGGTTCGGGGGCCGAGACGCGCAGTCCGAGGCCCCGAAAACTGACTTTTAGGCACCGGGAGTGGTGTTCGACCACGAAGTGGGTCTCTCGGACCTCAGTGTCCCTCAAAAGGGAGTAAATAAGATGCATGCCAAAAACCGGAGCAAACGGAGATAGTTAGGCGGTCCCGAACAGAGACACACGGCCTGACGGCTCCGAAAACAGAGAACTGGGCTCCGAAATGGGCAGAATGGCCTACGACCACGAAATGTAGCCCACGGCCACCGAGAGATGGTCTACGAGACCTCTCCCTCTCTTTGGGAAGAGAAACAGAGAAAACCGAGCCTGGTTCGCAAACCGAGGCAAGGCACAAAAAAGCCCGGAAGTCCGAAGGCAGGGCTCACGGCCGAGACTCTGAAACCTCTGGACGAGCACGATATGCAACATCACCAAGCGCTCAATCAGTGACGTCTGAGTTTTAAGGTCGGTCAAAAATGGGGTGTCTACACATTGCAAAAAAAAAAAAAAAAAAAGAAGGAATAAACCCATTTTGAAAATTATCACAGTACATAAAACAAACCAAGTTCCCCATACTATCCAAAAGAGTTCCAAACCAACATAATCTTGTAAAAACATATATATAACTCAAAGAAATCCCCTATCTCAAGTTCTTGGAGGGAAAAGGGATGAAAGCCTCACGATCAATGGTGATGAAACTCGATCTTCACCACACACAATAAAACTCTAGCTTAGCTCTCCAACTTTAATCAAGGAACTAAGGTCAAAGTGTTTATGGATTTGGAGAAATCAAAGACTGAGTGGGTGTTGATGTAGGAAATATAGAGAGAAGAAGGAGAAAAGGTTTTTAGAAAGAGAGAGAGATGTATATAAAATGTTATACACTCAGCCCAAGGAAGGAAGAAAAAGAAATTTTCGGACTCAGCAACTCCCGCACATGCAGCACTCACTCCCGCACGTGTGGAGCGTGCTTCCCGCAAGTGCGGCCTTCATTCCCGCACGTGCGGCCCGTTCCCCCGCACTTCCACTCCCGCACCTGCATATAATGCAGTATGCTACCCAGAAATCCCCTGATTTCTGCACGTGTGGCCTCATCTCCCGCACGTGCGGCTCAGCTCTCAGCCCAGAAAATTTACCAGCTCAAGTGTAAAACCCCTGGATTCAACTTCAAGCCTCCCGAAACAAGTGAAACTTAGAATTTGAAGTTAATAGAGACGAAAATTTTGAGAAATAGATTTCAGAAGTGTTGAACCCAGCACGCACAAAAGAAAAGTAAGACGGGTTACGTACTCGGTTATCACAGATAGAAAGTCATGAATTTGACTTGTCACCTCCTTTCTAATGCAATAAAAAAGAAAAAAAATGGAAAAAATTTTCTTCTCAAAAATTATTATACTTGTTTTATTTTATTCCTTAAATTTTTATTTAAATAATTTTAAATTTAATCACTAAATTAGTTTACTTTATAGGGGATGCACAAATAAATCCCAAATTAATAACTTATACACTGTTTAGTCCTAAAAGTTTTCTTATAGACTGAAAGGTCCCATTACAATATTTCAAACATCAGATTAATGTTTCGAACATTAGATTTCGAACATCAGATTAATGTTTCGAACATTAGATTGATGTGCAAATGGGACTAAATGGAGTATAAGAAAACTTTTAGAACTAAATGGTTCAACTTTTTAGAAACTAAGACTTACGGGTAAATTTTCCTTACTTTATCCTTAATCGTTAATAGGATATATATATATATATATATATTCAAATATCACATATGGAAAGGCATATATTTTCAAATTCACGTTCCTTCATAGTAAGAAGGCAAATATCCAAGTATCATGCACTAAAAGACAAAATTAATTGCAACTAATTATAATAAAATATTACTTCTGAATACAACCAAATTAATCTAATTACATGCACAAAACATTAAAAAAAAAAAAAAAAAAAAAAAAAAAAAAACCAAAATTTTTGAATATGACATATTTTGTAAAAAAAAATTAATGGGTTGAATAAAATACATTCATGTTAATAATTTAATAAAATAGTTATTCAAATTGATACTTTAAAAACCAAAATAAGTTAAAGGACAAAGTAATTTGTTCCCAAAAGAACAAAAAATAAAATAAAAGTTATATGTCTATATTTGTATCTATATACTATAAGAGAGTACTGAAACTTATATTTTTCTTTTTTCTTTTTTATTTTATTTTACCCTTCTCTTTTGTGTTATTCTCTCCTTAAAATCAAAACAACTTGGGCCCAACACCTTAGGAAAAAATGAAAATGGTTGCCATCTATCTATCTATCTAATATATTTAGAGTAAATTATAAATACACCTCTTTATATTTGTTTAAAATATAGATTATTCCATGTAGTTCTAAAAATTGTAAATACTCCCCTTGACATAATTTTTTTTATTATTTTCTCTTATGTATGCAATAATAAAATTAATAAAATTGTTAACTGAAATATATTTATGATATTATTAAAACTATTAATGCAGTTAAAAATTAGAAGGGGCGTGATGCAATTTTCAGAACTATACAAGTAATTTATATTTTAAGCAAATCCTTAATTTACCCATGTATTTATCTATTTAACATAAATAATGGCAAATTACATTTTAATCCTCTCAACTATTGTTGCTAGTCATGTTATCCCTTTAACTAAAAATTATAATACTAAACCTCCTTATCTATTAATTTTTTTCAATTTGAATCTTAATGACAAAAGTATCTAAAACAGATTTTTTTTTTTTTTTTTGGAAATATGAAGAAAGTTCCCTAAGGTTAAAACAAAAAACACGAAAACTAAAAAACATCAAAATAGTTTTTACAAATCACACCAAACAGACTCATAATATCTTTTTAAGTAATCCATTTGACATGTCATGTATAAGTCACACGTCAATTTTTCATCTA
Organism: Camellia granthamiana; assembly: GCA_036172215.1. Taxonomy (NCBI): domain Eukaryota; kingdom Viridiplantae; phylum Streptophyta; class Magnoliopsida; order Ericales; family Theaceae; genus Camellia; species Camellia granthamiana. The sequence goes on along the minus strand of CM069908.1, from coordinate 41,382,682 downwards.
TTACGGAAAAAAATTCTTAATAGAACAATTACATTGATAAAAATTAATAGTTTAAGGTGAAAAATATAACTTTTTTTTGGTTGAGGAAGTAAAGTGATATTGGCTCATAGCTCAAGGAAATATGATATAAATTATTCTATTACTGAAATAGTATTTTTGTATAGAAACACCACTACACGATGATAAATTAAAAAAATTACATAATATTAAGTCATCTACGCCTCGCATAAAAAGAGTACACAAGTAATCAACTTCTTAAATAATCTAATTAATTTTTATTTTCTCATACAATCTTTTCATTTGACCTGTTGCACTAGCCTTTTACTAGTATATATATATATATGGTATATTTTACATATATATAAACTACATATAAATAAGCATATTATTAGCGGTCCGCATACGTGATACATGTACAACTCTAAAAAAAATATAAATTATAAGAATATTAACAAAGAAAAATGCACATATAATATGTGTTGTTCAAATAGTATGTACTTTGTTTATCAAACTTATGATCCTCATTTGGAGTCTCATTGATATAGTGTGAAACACAAAAATATTAACAATCTTAGAATCTCTTGATCCAAACAAGAATATCGAAATTAAGATTCTTCAATAGACGCTTTGATTTACAAAGAATACCGAGAATAGATACTTAACAATATTGGAGAAAATGAGTATATCAACTCATAATATCATTAATCATCAAAATCTATTTTACAAAACCTAGTATGTATTGTTTAAGTGGTTAGTGCTTTGTTTATCAAATTTGTTATTGTACAAGAATTCTACTCGTAGGGCCTACTGGATTGGGAGGATTATAACATGGTATTGAGATAATTAATACATGAAACTTACATTTCATTGTTTGGTTATAAATTTTGTTATCCAGATTAAATTTCTATGGACATTCTATCCAACAAAATTGATCAATTTTTTAATCCCACCACTAATAATGCAAACCACACATATAATTGAGATAATATATTTTCATATCAATTGCAAAAAAAATATGGATAAGAGCTAATTATTTATGTCACTAATTTTGTTAGGGGAAGTGATTGAGACCCCCTCCAATCACCACCCCCACCACCCCCACACATACGTGGCGGGTGGTGATTGGAGAAGAAAGAAAAAAATAAAAAATAAAAAATAAAAACTGACCAATCAAAAACAGAGAAGGTCAAAGGGGGTGTCTTCTTGAGGGGGTCCAACACATTTTCTTTTTGTTAGATAATCAATCATATACTAATCTCATGAATTATTAATCTCTCCACTATTAACCAAACAAAGCCTTATAGTAGAATTAGAATTCTATCCATGTACAAATTTCTTGCAATGAAATCGGGTGTACAACATGGCCTAAACTTTCCTAATACGTATCCTAGTCAATATTAACTACTTCTCTCTTGCTAAATATCAAACACCTTTATCAAACTACCTCTCTATTATATATACCTATATACCTCACGTTCTATCCATCACATTACATTCCACAACAAAACCCTCGAACAACTTTCTATCCATTACATTCCACAACAAAAACCCTCCCTAGAACTAGCAAGTGAAGTGCCGAGAGAGAGGAGAAGACAAGTCATCAAAGAATGGCAATTGCTTTTGGCGTAGGTCGTAAGTTTGTGCCCACAAACGAAGAATTGGTGTCCCATTACCTTTTCAAAAAGGCCATAGAACAACCACTGTCATATGAAGGTTTCATCCTAGAGTGCGACCTCTACGGTGATGAAGAGCCATGGGACATATTTTGGAGATCGAACTGGAACAAAAACGTCTCTAACTGCTATTATTATACTACATTGAAGAAGAAGAAATGCAAGAATCAGAATTTTGGGAAACGTTTTGATCGCACGGTGGGGAAGGGAGGTACGTGGAGCGGTGTCAACAGCCAACCTATTCATAATAAAAAAGGAGTGCTTATAGGTTGCATGAAAAACTTTGTTTGCGAGAAGAGAGGATCGGCACAGCATGGTCGTTGGCTCATGAAAGAGTTTAGTCTTGACGGCGCATTACTCGACCACGTCAAGAGATTGAAGCAAGAAAACGTAATTTCTCGTTCTTTCTTTCTCTGTATTATTTGTGTGTGTTTGTTTTGTGTTACTTATTTTATAAGAATTCTTAGAATAATATAGGCATGATTATTCAAGTCTTGTTTTATAATATGCTATTATTGATGTTGTTTTATTTTGTTTTATGTGTTTTTTCTAGTACATAGTTGTTGTCTTTCTTGTTTACAGTTTAGAGTTGTTGTGTACATGTGATCTGACCCTACAAGAAAAGAGCGGTGGGTTGTGATGTATCATATCATCTAACAACTTAACCGGTTTGTGCTTGTGACCCATTAGGTCTAATCCGGTTCTTGATGTATTCGGATCTTAGTATATATATATTATGAGTTAATTGGGAGATTAGGGTTATTAGATTAGATCAAATTCTTGTTACGTACGGATTTGTAATTTTTCTTTCCTTGGTAGTAAAACTCTACAACAATCTTTGCAATTGTGGTGGTTTCCTGTTTGTAGCAAGTTTGTGGCAAGGTCGGTGGCTCTGTTTTGGTTGTGTTTGGGATCCGGAGTGGGGCTATTTTTTAGTCTTGGTTTAGTAAACTTTGGCCTTCTTTTTTCTTGTTTGATTCGGAGGTATTTGAATATGATTTTGCGATATTTTTTGTGCCAACCTAATTGGAATTAGTTGGGTTTGCTATGAGGAAATTTAAATTTTTCTTTCTCTTTATTGATATAACTTGTTTGACACATTAATAAAGTTATTTTATTTTCGCTGAACAAAAAAAGTATAGCCAAACCACATATATGTCGTGTTCTTGTGTGATTTGGTTTGTTTTATTTTCTGGTTTTCATTTGTTCTGTTTAAGACTCAATTGAAAAAAATTTGATTTATTAATTGAGTTATGCAATATTTCAACTAAAGATCATAACTGTCTTTTATTTTCTCCATTTAGTTATATATATGATTTAAATGTCTTGCATTTGAGACTTCTTCTCTTAATTCACATTTGATTATTGAAAAGTCTGTTGTATTATTTTCTTTTGCTTTAAGAGGTAGAACATTAACAATGTTTGTTCAAGTTTTGTATAATGATTATCCATTGCTTATTTTATTTTTTCAAAATTCTCAGTCCTTATATGTCATTGAACTTTCCTCTAACTAGCTTATGTTAATTATTTTTTGGTGTAGTACAAAGATTTAGTCATATGCCAAATCAAGTGGAAAGATCAAGGACGAAACCAGGCAAGATCAAGTGATGTCGAGGTTCTTCAAGCCAAGCCAGTTCTTAATGACCAATTGGGTAAATTCCGCTACTTGAATTCCAAACAAACAATGCAACAATCAACTACCAATACTATTGCAATAGAGCAGGAAGTCCAATCCGATAAATTCGATACGCTGAACAAGGATACAGCAGTGGCACAAGCTGGCTTCATAGGGGGACAAAATCAGATTCAAATGCAAGAACAAAGTACTAGGCCCCTAGAAAGATCTACGCTGATGACGGGTGGTTTTGAAGTTGAATCATTGTTGCCTACTGTGAGATACGAAGATGGTATTCAATCCGCTGAGAGCAATTTCAGCATTGATATGAATGAATTACTTGATTTTCTGGACACTTCGCTCTACTTCAAATGTTCAGGACCCTGTGATTGAGTGCATGGATTTGTCGAAGAGAATGGACACAAATTCTGCTGAAGAAAATGGATTATGTGATGAAAGGTTCGGAATTGGGTTGAAAGAGTTTATGGAACAACTGATGAAAGATCAAGAAGAAGACCCTTTCTTGCTTGACACTAGCTGGGTAAAAGATTTAGACTTGGAACTGTGAATTGAATGAGTTACATTGCAGCAAGACATTCTGTTCTTTTAAGTTGAATTTCTAAGATGTTAACTACGTGTTTGGGTTTTCTCTGCCTTGGTGATTGCACATGATTGGCTTGGCTTGGTATGTAATATACTCAAGTCGGCAATGATGCATTTTCATCACTTGGCCTCTGTATGTATAAAGTTTTTTTTCTCTTTAATCTTTATACATTATTAAAATTTCAGTTTTAAATGTTCTTACATTATTATTAATTGTTCAAAACCATATCCATTTGTGTTGTTTAAATGTGCTGCTCAAAAGTAGTAGTAGTAGTTTTGATTTGTGAAAAGAACAGGAAGAGTGATATCTCCAACTTTACTTCTGGTATGATCTGTTGTTGTTTAAAGGATTGCAGCTATTTAAAATTGTTAAAATCTATATTTATTCATTACTCTGTTTTTTTTTTTTTTCAAAAAAAAAAAAAAAATTGACTTCACATTTTAGCACCAATATTGCACTTGTGATCCATTTTGAAAGATTTAGCGTCTTTTGCAAGTGATAAAAGAATCTGGAAGATGAACAAATCACAACTTAGAGGTATAGGAAATTTCATCTTGGATTTAGAACTCATGTTGTCAAATACAATGTAGATAGGATAATTTATTACTGATTATTTATTAGTTATGCAAGTTTTGTTCACTACCAAACAGAGGACACAACCCTCTGTGATACTGAAAGTTCAGCTAAACATTGCTTTGTATGAACTCAAGGGATTCATACAAGGCTTCACCAACTGTTTCATTTAGGCCCTGCTGCTGCTGCTGCTGCTGCTGCTGCTGCTGCAAGGTACTTCTCGCGAGTGGCTTGAAACTTGATGACTAACTTGTCACGAGGCGGCCAGTTTTCTTTGATTACCGGAACATCTGAAAAGTTTCGCATCCATGCCGATAGCAGTGGAAATTTCTCTTCATCTAAAAGCTTTATCCCAGTAACCTCCTCGAATACACTTAACAAATTAGCTATCCAACCAAATGCAATGTCTATGTATCCGATTGTCTCTCCGCCAAAAAACTTATTTCCCTTAAGTTGTTCTTCTATGTATTTCAAGTTCTCCATGACTTGAGGAATGACCTCCTCTTGCTCTTTCCCTTGAGTAACAAGAAAATTGAAAACGGAATTCAAAAGCTACAATTTCAAAACAAAAAAAGAAATAGTCAAGGTTTGCGATGAGTGTAGAACCAAGAGTTGCAACAAGAACAAACACGAACACATGTATAAGAGCACTGTTCTCTCTATTAGTCATCCAAAAATGCTTAGCCATAAAAACAGTTACTAAAAAAAGCAAATTGAAGATTAAGCTCAAATCTGGATACTAGAAACCTAAAGAAACTTTTTCAGAACCAACGACAATAAACAAGGAAATTTCTGGACAAAGTGATAACTAAAATAAAAATAAAAAAAAAGAAAAAAGAAAAAATCTAAAAAATAGCAAATTTGCCGAAACAGAAGCCTTGATTGATGTAGCTTGTGGACTTGTTTATAATTTTTTTTATTATTGTTTTAGAAATTTCTAGCAGAGTATTTGATATAATTTCTACTTACAATTTATAAGACAAAAATTACTTATATAATTTGAAAAAAAATAATTATTGAAAAGCAAGGAAATGGGTGCTTTTTAACTTGTGCTTGTTGGTTAATAAGTTGTAACATACAGGCCCTTTGTCTAAGAATAATTACATAGGCAGTTAGCTTGAGGGCTGAAAAAACTGATTATATTGGGAAGCAAAGAAAAGGGTGTTTTTACCTTTTGCTTTATGATTAACAAGTTGTATCAAACATGCCCTTTGTCTAAGAATGAATTACATAGGCAATCAACTTGAGGTTTTTAATAATCAAAGCCACAAATGATTTACACTTTAAAGTGGCAATCTATGTAGAGATCACTTACCTTGTCAATTTCATCAGTGCATGTCTCACTATTTCAAAATATCAAATACAATTAAAGTGGGAAAAAAATAATGAAATAGAGGATGAAGTACTAACTGAAATTTTTTGATACAGTACAGGGGCAAGAAGTAGATCAAGGCATGGGTGAGGGAGTGGTGAATTTACCTTTTCATCTCCGAATTTTGCCCAGAAACGCGCTGTGGCTCTTTCATAAGGATCTTCAGGCAACAAGGGATTATGCTTCCATGTCTCGTCGATGTATTCAAGAATTACCAGTGATTCTGAGATTGGTTTTCCATTGTGCACAAGAACTGGAACCTTTCTGTGGACAGGATTGTACTGGAGTAGCAGAGGACTTTTGTTGGTAATATCCTCAAATATGGTTTCATATTCTTCTATGCCTTTGAGCTTCAATGCCCAAATGATTCTCAAGGCAAATGGACTTGACCATGTCCTGAAAACCTTCAATTCTTCTGCCATGGTGTTTTGTGATGGTTAACTGTGTTAGTCGAGGTCCTTTTATAAGCCAGCTATGCGCGTGAACAGAAGGAATCAAACACAGAATACACAGATGTGAGTTACTTCATTTGAGACATTTCTTGTCAAAAGTCAATTTAGCTATTCTAAAAAGCCACTAATAGAGCCTCTGTTTGGGAAGAGACTTTTTGGGATATTTTGGCTAAAATAGTCACAAAAAATAAAATAAATTTTTTATCTTAATAAGATAAAACATCACATCTAACATCTAACTTATAATCATTACATTCTTTCTCTTACAAAAAAGTCAAAAAGTCAAAAGTTCTTCCAAAACGAGACTTTTTAGCCCCAGGCTAAAATAGTCAAAAAGCCAAAAAGCCAACCCACTTCCCAAACGACACCAAAGTAACCAAAAAATTATGAATATACCGAACTAAATTTTTTTAGTATTATCTTCTTTATTGACTTATTTTTAGCCATTAAGATAAATTTTTAATAAACTCTCAAAAAAATCTTTAAAATTTAGAATAAATTACAAACACACCCGGGAGATTTTCTTAAATTATAAATTATCTCTTGTAATTTTAGAAATTACATTATACCCCTAAGGTTTTTAATATCATAACAAATAGATCTTTTTATTAATAAATTATCAAGTTAATTAACAGTTTTTAATAATGTTAAAATTTTATTTTAATTAATAATTCAAATAATTTTATTATTGTACAGGTAAACAGTTAAAAATTTCACTTTTTTAATTAATTTTGTTTGATAAAAAATTCTGACATGGAAATATTTATAATTTTCCAAACTATATAGAGTAATTCGTATTTTAAACAAATCTTAAAGGATATATTTGTAGGTTCTGCTTATGACAATCTAAGAAATTATCAATAAGAAATATGAAAGACTAAAAATATATATAATTTTAAGATATTTCTTACATATCTCAAAATAATTTAATACATTTCAATACGATTTCATCTACATTTTATAAAATGGTGAAACATCCTTATGTCTTGGGTACTAGCATGTGCTCTTCTTTTACATCATAGTTTATGCAAGGTACCAAGTAGAGGGTTAGCTCTTCGGTCACCAAATTTTATTTTGAGGGAGAGGTGTTGCGTTTCTTTTTTAGGAGTGGAATAGGAAAGTTTTTCTTGGAGGGTTTGTAGGGGGTGGGAGTGAGAATTTTAACTTTGAAAATATTAATTTAACAACTAATCACTAATTTTGACAATAAAAAAAATATTATGAATCCTAAATAAATTATTAAGTTTTTCGTTGTGACCCACATAAATCACATGGATATGAATTTCACATCCATATAAAAAATTTAGTAAAAAATTTAATAATTTATTTAAAATTCTTTGCATAACTCAAAACAACAAAAAGGTACCAAGTAGAAGTGTGGCATGAAATTATGATCTTATTGAAAAGAAAAATGATTGAGATTTTTAAAATGCGAGTTCTAAGAAAGCTGTAATTGCATGAGACTCACAATGATATAATATTTATATTTATATATTTTTTTTTTATCTTCTCACATTAGTAGAGTAGTATGAGCCTCACAATGATATAATATTTATGTATATATATATATATTTTTTTCATCTTGTCACATTAATAGGACTCCGTTTAGAGATTTATTATTAAAGCTCTTATGTGGGTGTTTGGAAAGTAGTTATTTTAGAGGTTTTTTAATTATTTTAATCGGTTATTTTAGTTTTTGTGTTTAGGAAGATGTGATGGATTTTTATTTGAGTTAGTGTATTGAAAAATGTATTGAAATGATGTTTGAAGTTAAAATGATAAATTTGTCCCTAACCTCACATTTTTCAAAATTAATCTAAAGGGACAAAATTGTAATTTACCAACCTGTCACTGTGACACTGTCACTATGACAGCCCACTGCCGGCCTATATATATATATATATATTTTAACTATTGGTTTAGAGGTTTTTAAGCTTTTTTTTTTTTTGTAGGCTGTGTCTATACTGTCACAGCGACAGTCCATTGCCGGCCTAAATTTTTTTTTTTTTAAACTATTGATTTAGAGACTTTTAAGTTTTTTTTTTTTTTTTTTTTTCAAGACTATTTTAGCCTTCAAGTTGGGTTCCAAACACCCCCTATATCACTTCCCTACTAAAAAAGACAAGTTTGATTAGTGTGTTTGGTTTGATTCTTTGGACAGATATGTCTTGTTGTTTAAATTGTGAAATTAAATAAATAGATTTATGAAGAAAACAAATTATATACCAAGAACATATGCTGATAATTACAACTAAATTTCAACAGAAATACACAAAACAATAAAAGGGTAAAGAGACGAAACCGAAGCCTGCACGGAAGCAGTTTCCTTAAAACAGATTTCGCCGCCTCACGGGTCGAGTGCTTGAGGAAACCCGGCGTCTGTCTCCCAGGATACGACGGTCAAAACCAGCTACGGCAGAAGCACTATCTGTCTAGCTTAGCGAACAAAACAATGGCAGCACTCTCTCACAATAGGAACTTTCTGGCAAACTGACTTGTAAAATGGAAGCAAAAATTTCTATATATGAAACTTGACAGGAGGGTCTCAATTTATACATGTATAGGGGAGAGAGGAAAAGCCTCCAGCCTTTAAGGCTAGTCATTAAACACCAAGCATCCATAGCCCCTTTCCACAAAAATGAAAAGTATGAATGCCCAAAGGATTCATACCCTTTAGCCAAGAAAAAAAGATTTAAATACTCTTTAAAATCTTATTCATGAATCTAACATCATGAAGCAATTTCTTGGCAATTTCTTATTCAAAACCCAATGGTTTTTGGCTCACTTGGACCTAACACAAAAAGTGGTTAGGACCCACTTTAATATTTAATTAAAGTCACCACACTTTAATAATAAATTAAAGTCCCTAAAAATCATTTTTTCCAACAATCCCCCACATGAATAAAAATTGACCGAATAACTCAACAAACGGGCAACGTTCAACAATAAAGACTCTGAGAGAGAGTACAACGGACTAACCCCGACATCAGAGAAGATAGCTTTTGGCTTTGAACCTCTCCCAGTGAAAACCTATCGAGTTTACTGGCAGATCAGTGAATAAGACATCTTGAACTGCTCTACCGTTTATGTAAACTGAGACAATAGATCTCACACGGGAATTACTCCTACCACCATTATGTTCTCACTGGTGTGCCCTGTGTGGCCCTGGACACTAGCCTGGTTCAGCGAGTGGTTTCAAAGAATCTTGGCCTGCCCAATTCTTCTAGAAGCGGCCCCACTTCAAACTCACATAGGTGACTCTACTAAAGTATTCTGCAATACTTAGCTCAACAGCTTAACACATAAGAGTCATTAAAAGCTCAGCTTATCCTCTACACTTGCAGGTATCACTGATAGAAGGAATGGCTGGAGGTTTAACCTACTTAGTGACATACCACCGTTACACGCAATTAGGTTGTCCCATTGAACCTAGATCTTGGGATCTCCAGTCAACTAGGTTGGGTTTCCATTCCGGTAACTTCCAAAGGCCTTAACCCCATTCCTTTTGACGACGTTTCGACTAACACTCGACTTAACCCTTTGGTTAGCAGATCCGCAATGTTGTCCTTAGACTTTACATAGTCTAAAGAGACAACTCCATTCGAGAGTAGTTGTCGTATGGAATTATGTCTACGACGGATATGTCTAGACTTTCCATTATACATATTACTCTGTGCCCTACCAATTGCAGATTGACAATCACAATGAATACAAATAGCTGGCACAGGTTTAGACCAACGTGGAATATCTTCAATGAAATGGCGAAGCCATTCTGCTTCTTCCGTTGCTTTATCCAAAGCAATAAACTCTGATTCCATCGTTGATCTAGATATACACGTTTGCTTGGAAGATTTCCAAGACACGGCTGCCCCACCAAGAGTGAACACATATCCACTAGTGGACTTTGAGTCCTTTATATCTGATATCCAATTCGCGTCACTATATCCTTCAAGTACCGCTGGATATCGAGTATAATGCAGCCCATAATCCCGAGTGTAGCGTAAATACCTTAACACCCGCACAATGCCCTTCCAATGAGAAGCATCAGGATTACTTATGTATCTACTAAGCCTGCTAACCGAGTAAGCTATATCTGGCCTAGTACAACTCATCAGATACATTAAACTTCCAATTACCCAAGAATATTCTAACTGAGAGACACTCTCTTTATTATTCTTGGTAAAGTGTAGACTTAAGTCTACAGGTGTCGATGACACACTCGTATCTGATCCACTAAACTTCTCAAGTATCTTATCAACATAATGAGACTGAGAAAGTACAATTCCGCCAAATATTCTGGTAATCTTAATTCCCAGAATAACATCTGCAATGCCCATATCCTTCATGTCAAATTTAGAGTTTAGCAACTTCTAGGTAGTTTTGATCATTTCATCGTTACTACCTATAATGAGCATATCATCAACATATAGACACAAAATGACATAACCTCTGTCAGTGTCTTTGACATAAATACACTTGTCACATTCGTTGATTCGAAACCCATTTGACAACATTACATTGTCAAACTTCTCATGCCATTGTTTAGGCGCTTGCTTCAAACCATACAAAGATTTGACAAGTTTACAGACTTTCTTGCTTTGTCCTGGAGCTGAAAACCCTTCAGGTTGCTCCATGTAGATTTCTTCATTCAAATCCCCATTTAAGAAAGATGTCTTTACATCCATCTGGTGTATCTCAAGATTGCGCAAAGCTGCTATCGCAATCACTATGCGAATGGATGTTATCCTAGTTACAGGTGAGTACGTATCAAAGTAATCCAGGCCTTCTCGTTGCCTATACCCTTTGATAACGAGCCTCGCCTTATACTTGTCAATAGACCCATCGGCCTTCATCTTTCGTTTAAAAATCCATTTGCAGCCTAAAGGCTTACAACTTGGAGGTAAATCTACCAACTCCCAGGTGTGGTTCTGTAAGATGGAGTCAATCTCACTTTTGATCGCTTCTTTCCATAAAGGACTCTCAGGAGAAGTCACAGCTTCGTGGAAAGTTTGAGGTTCGTTCTCAACCATATAAGTCAAGAAGTCTGGACCAAAAGATTTGGATGTCCTAGCCCTTTTACTCCTTCTGGGCTCATCTAAAACCTCAATTTGATCATCACGTGGATCATCAACATGATCATCCTCACTAGCAAGCTCATCAAATTGCTCCAAAGACCTTGGAACCCCTGCATGGGTTCGGCAAGGAAAAATGTCTTCAAAGAAACATGCATTCCTTGACTCCATGATGGTATTCCTGTGTATGTCTGGAATTTCAGACTTATGAACAAGAAACCGATATGCACTACTATTATGTGCATAACCAATGAATATACAATCCACAGATTTCGGGCCTATCCTAACCCGTTTGGGTGTAGGAATCGCCACTTTTGCAAGACACCCCCACATTCGTAAGAATTTATACGAAGGCTTAACGCCTTTCCATAACTCATACGGCGTCTTGTCCACTTTCTTCTGGGGTACTTTATTCAGAATGTAATTTGCAGAGAGAATTGCTTCCCCCCACAAGTTCTGTGGCAATCCAGAACTTATCAACATTGCATTCATCATTTCCTTTAGCGTCCTATTCTTCCGCTCAGCAATCCCATTAGACTGAGGAGAATAAGGCGCCGTGGTTTGGTGGATAATCCCAGATTGAGCACAAGTCTCAAGAAACGGAGATTCATACTCACCACCACGATCACTTCTTAGAGCCTTAATCTTGCGGCCTACTTGATTCTCAACTTCATTCTTATAAAGAACAAACTTGTCAATCGCCTCATCTTTGCTTTTGAGCAAATAGACATAACAATACTTAGTGCAATCATCAACAAAAGTGATGAAGTACTTATTGCTACCACGTGATTGTATAAATTTTAAGTCACACACATCACTATGCACTAAATCCAACGGTTTTGAACTTCTTTCAATAGAATGAAACGAAGATCTTGTCAACTTCGCTTCAACACAAGTTTCACACTTGTGTTTCGGATTAATCTTAAAAGATGGTATGTGATCTAACTTGATTAATCTACGTAAAGATTCAAAGTTCACATGTCCTAGTCTACCATGCCATAAATTGGAAGACTCAAGCATGTAAACAGAAGAAGATGCACCTTTATTCATCTTTGGGATAACAGTCATAACATTGAGTTTAAACATACCCCCCAACATATAACCCTTACCCACATACATTCCGCTTTTGGTAAGAACGACCTTGTCGGACTCAAAAACCATGCGAAAACCATGTTTACTAAGAAGAGACCCTAAGACAAGATTTTTACGAATGTCTGGAACATACAGGACTTCGTTCAAGGTCAGCTCCTTTCCTGACGTCAACTTCAGGACCACCTTTCATTTCCCCTCAACAATCGAGGTAGCAGAGTTTCCCATAAACAACTTCTCACCGGTTGTAACTGGTTCGAAAGTTGTAAACAGCTTCTGCTCGGAGCAGATGTGGCGTGTAGCCCCAGTATCAATCCACCATTCTCTTGGGTTTGAACCCACCAGATTCACCTCAGAGACAACGGCAGACAAGTGCATATCATCCTCCTCATGGGAGTGTTCTTGTAAGTCTGCCATATGAGCACGAGGTTTAGTCTTGTATGGCTTCTTCTGCTTGCGGCAGTCACTAGCCCGATGCCCCTCGTTACCACAGTTATAACACTTCCCAAAGAACCGATAACTAGGTTCCTCCGGCTTGTAAGCCGACTTCTTTGCAACACCACCCCTTGGCCCCAGCTTAGAGCTCTTGTTCACAGGGGGCTTCTTCCTTATCCCAGAAGATTTGCCATGCTCAACGACATTGGCCTTTACTGATGAGGTACTCCCTCATTTCTTTCTATTATTCTCTTCAATCCGGAGTCGGACAACCAGCTCTTCAACAGACATTTCCTTGCGCTTGTGCTTCAAGTAATTCTTGAAATTCTTCCAACCATTGGGAAGTTTCTCAATGATCACAGCAACTTGGAATGACTCGTTCAAAGGCATCCCCTCAGCATGAATATCATGCAAGATCACTTGGAACTCCTGGACTTGGCTTATCACAGTTTTAGAATCTACCATTTTAAAATCAAGGAAACGGCCAACCACAAATTTCTTTGCCCCGGCATCCTCAGTCCTGTACTTTTTGTCCAGAGATTCCCATAATTCTTTTGCTGAGCTCTTGGAACAAAACACACTATAGAGTGAGTCTGCCAAGCTGTTGAACACATAGTTCCGGCGAAGATAGTCTGTCTGCTTCCATGTGTCAAGCGCCATGACTTTCTGCCTGTCAGGCTCATTCTCTGCCACGGCTGGAGGATCCTCACTCAGAACCTTGGCAAGGTTTAGCGTGGTCAAGTAAAACAGCATCTTTTGCTGCCATCTCTTAAAGTTTTTCCCAGCAAATTTTTCTGGACGCTCATGGTGACTAAGCGGTCCTCCTACAACAGCCGGAGTAACACCAGGGTTGACCACAGAGGTCACAGCAGTAGGGGTTGGCAATCTAGTTGCCCCGGGGTTCAAATCCCCACCAACATTAGCAGCAGCAACAACATTAGTGATAGATTCCATTTCTGAAAATTACACCAGAATATCACTTCTGTGTTTCTAGAAATTAAACTTAACCCTTAGAAAATCCCTTAGAAGAAAAATTAATTCAAAAATTAGTCTCACCACAAAACCTAGAATCGAACATGGTCAAGAAAGTTCCCAGGAAGACTGGAGGGGTCACATCGGTCCCACTTAAAACCCAGTTAACCTTTTGACAAAACTTTTAAGAGCATGTTGACTCCTTGTCCGTGATAAACAATTTTAAGAATTAAATTTTCTTAGGGATGAACTAGGTTAAAAGGTCCAAAACTTTTACAGGCAATGTAAAACAATTGTAACAACAAAATAAGCAAATAAAACTTGCTACTATAAATTGGTAAACAAACCAACTACATCTCAAGCAAACATGCTTCAAACATTTTGATAAAATAACCAATCTATAAGGATTCTATTTAGTCCAAAAGCTTTTCCACGCTTAGGTATTCCTATTCAACACAAACGTTAGTAGTCCAAACATTTTTGTTTTTACATTCCAAATACTATTCATTTGGTTTTATATTTGTTTTTCGCATTGGTATCCCTACAAAGAAAGTTAGTAGCAACCCACAATAAAATACAAACAAATAATCTAAAATTTTAATTATAATAAATAATTGAAACCATCTAGCCAACTATTTATAAAAGTAACCAATGCATTAAAATGCCAATTAAATTAAAACTTTAAAATAAAGTTCTATACTCATGAGTTATGAATGAAATTAATTCATAATAAACATTTAAACTATTAACTCCAAATAAATAAGTTAAATTCAAAGTTAATGCACCTAATTAAATAATTTAGATTAATGCACCCAATTAATTAATTCACATTAATGCACCCAATTAGATAATTTAGATTAATGCACCTAATTAAATAATTCACATTAATGCACTCAATTAGATAATTTAGATTAATGCACCTAATTAAATAATTCACATTAATCATGTACACAATTCATAAAAACTCTATAACTCCAAAATACATTAAATTATGTAATCTAGTCTAGAAAATAATAAGCATGTAACAAATTAAAACTAGAATAGAATTAGCATGTCAAAATTGCAACATCCATAAATTATATTTTATAACCTTAAAATTCATGCAATTCATGGTAGGGAAATGATGAACTATACGCATAAAACAAGATCATACTAATACAATTAAGTATGCAAATTATAATAGAGCATTCTTATTAAACTAAGCAATTAGAAAATAACATTGCATGATTTACAATCATTGAAATAATGAGTAATTCTGCAAGTTCCTAATAACATTATGCAAAGCTAACCTAATAGTCTATATAAATCTATTTGATCAATTTCATAGAAAATATATATAAAATCTGTTTTAAGTAGGGATGGCAATTGGAACCCGGCCCGACGGGGACCCGACCCCCCGATCCCGATTAGAATGGTTATTCCCCGAAAAATACCCCCGTGGGAACGGGGATGGTATTTAAAATCAAATCCCCGATTAATTTCGGACCGGGGACGGTGATTGATTTTCTAAACCCGGCCCCGCCCCGGCCCCGCCCCGAATTTCCCCCGAAATTTCCCCGCTTGTATATACCTATGTGTTTAGGTTATATGAATATTATATTTGGTTATATTAATATTATATCTATCTATGTCTTTAAGTTATATTAATATTATATATCATTCTAATCTATATCAGTGCACTCTCTCTCATTCTCATTATCTCTCACTCTCGTTTCAGATTCTCTGAATTTGAAACTGTCTCCTCTCTCTTATCTCTTCACTCCCTCCGCCGATCTCAGTCCTCCGCCGATCTCCCTCGCCGGCCGATCTTAGTCCTCCGCCGATCTTAGTCCTCCGCCGATCTCCCTCCTCCGTTGATTGAGCCACCACAACTCTACCACTGTTTTCAGATCTCTCTCCTTTTCTTTTAGATCTGAATTTATTTTATTTTTTTTGAGCTCATCAGATCTGTTAATGGTATAAATGTTAGATCTGAAATTTTTTTTTTTTTGAGATCTGTTAATGGTGATGAACAGATCTGTTAGATCTGAATTTTTTTTTTATTTACATTTGAGCAAATCTGTTGTATCTAATTTATTTACATTTTTTTTATTTACATTTGAGCAAATCTGTTAATGGTGATGAACAAATCTCTCTCTCTCTCTACGTTGTTGTTGTTGTTGTTGATGATGAACCAATCTGTTATATCTATGTTTTTTTTTTTTGGCCGGGGATTTTTCGGGGTCGGGGAAACCCGATCCCCGTTAGGGGGCGGGGGTGGGGGCGGATATAGGTTCCCCGTCGGGGATCGAGGCCGGGGTCGGGGGGATTTCTACCATCGGGGATCAGGGACGGGGAGGGTGATCCCCGGCCCCGCCCCGCCCCGTTGCCATTCCTAGTTTTAAGCTTGTTGTTTAAATTGTGAAATTAAATAAATAGATTTATGAAGAAAACAAATTATATACTAAGAACATATGCTGATAATTACAACTAAATTTCAACAGAAATACACAAAACAATAAAAGGGTAAAGAGACGAAACCGAAGCCTGTACGGAAGCAGTTTCCTTAAAACAGATTTCGCCGTCTCACGGGTCGAGTGCTTGAGGAAACCCGGCGTCTGTCTCCCAGGATACGACGGTCAAAACCAGCTACGACAGAAGCACTATCTGTCTAGCTTAGCGAACAAAACAATGGCAGCACTCTCTCACAATAGGAACTTTCTGGCAAACTGACTTGTAAAATGGAAGCAAAAATTTTTATATATGAAACTTGACAGGAGGGTCTCAATTTATACATGTATAGGGGAGAGAGGAAAAGCCTCCAACCTTTAAGGCTAGTCATTAAACACCAAGCATCCATAGCCCCTTTCCACAAAAATGAAAAGTATGGATGCCCAAAGGATTCATACCCTTTAGCCAAGAAAAAAAGATTTAAATACTCTTTAAAATCTTATTCATGAATCTAACATCATGAAGCAATTTCTTGGCAATTTCTTATTCAAAACTCAATGGTTTTTGGCTCACTTGGACCTAACACAAAAAGTGATTAGGACCCACTTTAATATTTAATTAAAGTCACTACACTTTAATAATAAATTAAAGTCTCCAAAAATCATTTTTTCCAACATGTCTATGGTCTTTCGTGGCGGCTGCTTTGTGAGGGGTCTAGTAGACCTGAACTTCCATCCACATTTTTAATTACTTGGCTCAATCAAGATTCAAAAATTGTGAAAATCTCATATAAATTAATAAATTTTATCAAATTTTTCTTCATTTATTGTGACCTGTTATAATGGAATCCAGTAGAATAATATAAGGCCTCATTTGGAAATAAATTTTTTCAATAATTTTTTAATTATTTTTATTAAAATATGATGTTAAGAAAATTAGTATATTTAAAAGAATTTTTTAATTTTTTACTGAAAAAAAATAATATATTATAAATAAAGTAAAAATAAATAAAATAACATTTTTATCCTTAAAAAATTACTGTTCAATCCGTTAACATGTGACTTCACGTAACATATTGTCAGATGAACTGATGGAGCAGAGGACTCAGCATGTCAGCTATATCCATGGAAAATGGAAAATGAGTGGGAGCACTAATTAGTGCTCCCACTAATTAGGTGGCAGTGGGTCCCACCAGTAATGATGTGATGTTTTGGTCTTGGAGTTGTATTTTTTTTTTTTTTTTACTTTTTTAATGCATTAGTGCTATTAGTGGTGGTGTTTTTAGTGAGATGAATCATTGTTGATGGAAAATAGGGGTTGTTGCCACATAATGTTGGATTGGATAATGTTATACTCACCGATTGTAATTTTTTTTTTAAAATAATTATACAAATTAGACTTGACCAATTTTGTAATTCGGAAAAATAATCATAAAAAAAATTGTCAAGTTGCAATTTAATTGATGAAAATGTTTTGTTATAATTTATAAAAAAAAATATAATTATATTAAATTTTTTTTTCAAAAATCATTTCAAAACTTGTTACGAAACAATTTTCACAACTACCTAGTAATTGTTCATATGTCCAAACTCTTTGCAAATCTTCATTAAAATTAAAATGAACACATCAATACCAAATTCTTTACAAAATTTCTATTTTTCTCTAAAAATATATAAAAAGAAATCAAATATTGGACTTCACCAATTTAATATTCTAAAAAAAGTTCTCATAAAAAAAAAAAAAGAACAATTAATTTACAAAAATGTTATGTTGTGATTTGTGAAATGTAATCAGGTTGTTTAATTTGGTTTTTCAAGATTTACTTATCGAAAGATTAGAATTTGAAATATTTTGTAATTTTTTGTTGCACTGATTATTATTCAATTTCTAAGCAATTTATTTAAGTATTTGATCGCTAGAAACCCCTTTGTTTGGGTAGTTTGATTTGAAATTTCGGGGACGAAATTCTTTAAAGGGGGAAGGTTGTAGCGATCCCACTTCGATCCTTCTTTTATGTTCTGCCACTTCGACTAGGTCGGTCGGGGATCGAGCTGCCCGGTCAGCTCGCGGAGGTCGAGGGGGCAGCGCCCCATGGCGGGTCCGAGGGCAGCGCCCTGGCGGGGTCGAAGGGCAGCGCCCCCGAAGCAAAAATGCAAAATGCATTCGAAGTTGCTTGTCCGCTCGAGCGGCCGTTTATGCGCTCAAGCGGAGAATGTTTGGTTTCAAAAGTTTGACCTGTCTGCAAAAGTATAGAATTAGTGTATTTGATGCTCGAGCGGGGCATTTCACGCTCGAGCGGACCATGTTATATCAACTCATGAATCTGATATTTCAGATCACTTTTTCAGTCCTCTCTCTCTCTAAAACTCTCCAGAATTCTAGATCGGGAGCTTCTCTCTCTAGAAGTCATCTTCTCTCTTTGATTTCTCCAAATCCATTGGGATTTAGACCTAAGTTCTTCACCAAAGTTGGTTATCATCTCGAGAGCTTCGTTGTGTGCGGTGAAGATCGAGTTTCGACACCGTTGATTTTGGGGGTTTCATCTCATTTCTTCTTCAAAACTTAAGGTAGGGATTTTCTTAGAGTTATATATATATATTTGCAAGATTTATATAATTTTCGAAATTATCTTTCGATAGCTTTGAAAATTGATTGTTGATTCAAGAAGTTGAGTAATTTTGAAAGTGAGTTTGTCTCTTGTTCTTTTAAAATAATCTTATGAGTTTTGATCTTCGTTGATTGAAGAAAAGATTATTTTGAAAAGTTTTCTTTCAAATAATTTGAGTTGTATAGTTTTGGTGAGAAAACCTACAATTTGGAGATTTTTTTAAAGAGACTGAAAATCCATAAATGTTATTGTTGTATTTATTTTGTGTGCCAAAATAAATAGATGTTTGGAAAATTTCTTATTTATATTTATATAAATAATGAATTTCAAGGAATACGAGAATTGTTGTTGTTCATTTTGGAAATTATTGTTCAAAACGTTGAAATAGTCTTGAAATGACTAATTGTTGAGGATACTTGAGAAGAGGGAATTGTGTTATTCCTTGGATGATGAATTGGAATAAAAGTATTTATATTCATCTTGTGTTATTGGCATAACAATTCATTTGATTACATTAAATTTTGAAAGTTGATTTGAAAACTTGTATTGAGAAAAGAATGTTGAGAAACAAGTTTTCATGAAATGGTTTTGGAGTAAATACGTTGGTAAGTCTTGATAGGTAGTGTAGATGATATTGAATAAGTTGGCCTGAGAGTCCGAGGTGTAAGACCAAAAACCCGCGCGGATAGGTGTCGAGCCTTCCGGTTAATACCAGTAAAAATGACAATTTGGTAGTACTTGTATAATCTACTTACAGACACCGACTTAGGGATTACTAGAGTCGTATTTACCGCCCTTGAAATAAATTGTTAAGTTTTGAACAATTGAAATATCATGACATCATTGAGCATGATGGTTTTCAAAAGATGAAAATGTAATTTATCTTCAAAAATGGGCACAGCATGGCATGTGCATTTCATCTCTTGAGACTTGTATAAAATATATATACTTTGTTAAGGATTTCCTACTAGGCTTTATGCTCACTCTACGAGATTTTTGTGTAGGAAAAGATGTGTTGATGCCGCCTAACTAAATGCGAGGAAATGTGTGTTGAGAGTACGATACTCTCATTTTACTGTGACTTTGTGTGTAAGCCAAGGCCTGTATATGTGTGGATTTGAATAACCGTTTTGTGTAACCAAGCTCAAGCCTTGGAAACTTGTAAACCCTTGAGGGCATTTATTTGTTTATTTACTTGTTGTTGGATTAATGTATTGTTGCATGAAGAACTATTGTATCATGTAATGTAATGTTTGGAGATTTATATTCGGTTTTCCTTGAAAGAGCCATGATTGTTGTATTATCATTTGGGATAAAAATTTGGAGCGTTACAGTATATAGAACTAAGGGTCAAAGATGTATAGAAATAGATGAAATCCAGTCTAAAAAGCTTCAAAAATCGAAAATGGCGGAAGGAGAGAGAAAGGGGAGTGATAAATGAAGAGATTTGATCCAAAAAGTGGTTTTTAAAGACCAGATTCTACGCAGTACGCTTGAGCATTGAAAGTTGCGCTCGAGCGCACTATGCTCGCAGCACATATTCACAATTTTCAAACAAGTATAACTCTCTCGTCTAGACTCTGTTTAGGGTTGTTCTTGTGTCCAAATTGAAGCCCTGAAAGTAAGATTTCCAATGGTTCTAGCCTTACATCAAGATTCAAAGTGTGGAAAGAGAAACTGATAAAAGAGTGAAGACTACTCAATAATAACTATTCGAATTTGGAGTTTTTAATTTAATCTCACCCAGCCACTATGATAACACCTTAACCAAGGCTCAAATATCGACTAAGAAAGTTTCCAATCAAAATAATCAAAGAATCAAATATAATTCAATTATAACAGGAAGTATAGGGTGATACAAAATTTGATCTCCCTAACATTACTCATATCCAAATATCACGCAATAAAAGACAAAATTAATTACAAAAAAATAAAATGCAACTAATTATAATAAACTATTACTTTTGAATACAACCAAATTAATCTAATTACTTGCACAAAACATAAAATAAAACCACAGCTTTTAAATATGAGATATTTTGTAAAAAAAATTTAATGGGTTGGAATAAAATACATTCATGTTAATAATTTAATAAAATAGCTATTCAAATTGATACTTTTAAAACTAAAATAACGTAATAATAATTAAAGGCCAAAGTAATTTGTTCCCAAAAGAACAAAAAATAAAATAAAAATTTTATATCTACATCTATATCGATATCTATCTACTATAAGAGAGTGTTAAGGCTTATATTTTTCTTTTTTTATTATTATTCTTTTATTTTACCATTCTCTTTTGTGTTATTCTCTCCTTAAAATCAAAACAACTTGGGCCCAACAGCTCAGGCAAAAATGAAAATGGTTGCCATCTATCAATCTAATGTATTTAGAGTAATTATAAATACATTTCCTTATATTTGTTTAAAATATAAATTATTTCTTATAGTTTTAAAAATTATAAATACTCTTCTTGACATAATTTTTTTATTATTTTCTCCTATGCAACAATAAAATTAATAAAACTGTTAACTGAAATATATTTTTGATATCATTAAAACTATTAATGCGGTTAACAATTAGAAGGGGGCGTGATGCAATTTCTAAAACTATAGAAGTAATTTATTTTTAAGCAAACCTCAAGAAGTGTGATTGCAATTTACCCATGTATTTGTCTATTTAACATAAATAATAGCAAATCATATTTTAACCCTCTCAACTATTGTTCCAAGTCATTTTACCCCTTTAACTAAAAATTATAGCACTTAACCTCCTTATCTATTATTATTATTTTTTTTTTCAATTTGAATCTTAACCACAAAAGTATCTAAAATAATAATTCTTTTTTTTATATTTATTTTTAAATATGAGAAAAGTTCACTTAAAATTAAACAAAAAAACACGAAAACTAAAAAACACCAAAATAGTTTTTAAAAATCAACAGACTCATAATATCGTTTTAAGTATTCCATATGATATGTCATGTATAAGTCATATGTCAATTTTTCATCTATTACGGAAACAAATTCTTAACAGAATAGTTACATTGATAAAAATTGATAGTGTAAGGTGAGAAAATATGACCTAAAGTGATTTGGCTAATAGTTCAAGGAAGTAGGATGTAAATTATCTGAAAAATTTAAAATTTTTGATATATTGATTTGTGATTATGTTTCAATTGAAACAATGAATAACAATCTCAATCAAATAATCAAAGATAAATCGATATAATGATTAACGTGAAAAAAAAATCATAATTAGAGTGCCTCCAATTGTGATAAAAAATCATGGGTCAATACTACAAAACAATCCACTAAGAAGATAAAAAAGAATTACACATAAGTATTATCAATTACCTAGCGAATCCATGCTCGAATTGAACCAACCCCAATGTGTTTTTTCCATCACTGTCTTCACATTGGAATTTTCTTTCCTAAAGTTGAATCCACAACGTCGATGTCGAATCCACGTCGACACAACGATGAGCCACTCCAGAATGCACTAAAACTTCAGGCTCAAATTCTCTGAAATCCACCGAAGAACATCACTCTCTTTTGTGAACGAAATAATAAGAACAACCTTTAATGTTTGACAATCTGTAGTTCGTTGATCAATCGATCACTTTCTATATACCAAAAAAACTCAATCCTCGTACATAATCAACAAAGTCACAGACATAAAGTCCTCATGATCACAAACTTCTCTGCATAGGCATAGTTCGTGAAAACTTACATAATTTTATGTTAGAATTGCATACAATATGTATTGTACCCCAAAGACTTTTCTAGAATTTCATATTACTCATAGATCTCGTTTGAAAAATCTTATCATTATGATCCTAAAAATATAAATTTTACAAAAAATATAAATATAAATCAAAAGTTATTAAATTTTAAAGTTTTGAAATTACTTAAATAATGTAAAAAGTCATAGGAGAGAGAAGCAACTTTATGAGAGGGGTTGTGCTAGGGAGCCCTAATTTTTGGCCCCCTAATCCTCCGAAATTTCAGACCAAGGCAAAAATAAATAAATAAATAAATAAATTTGTCCAAAACGA
The DNA here is from genome assembly GCA_036172215.1 of Camellia granthamiana. Classification (NCBI taxonomy): domain Eukaryota; kingdom Viridiplantae; phylum Streptophyta; class Magnoliopsida; order Ericales; family Theaceae; genus Camellia; species Camellia granthamiana. Next base: position 41,359,733 of record CM069908.1, on the reverse strand, counting down.
CATCGTTTTGGGTATTAAAAGAATTAGGGGGAGACATTTTTAAGGGGACAAATCATTTTCCTTATGGGAGAAACAACGATAAAGAGTATTGATTTTTAAGATTATGAAGGCATCTTGGACAATGTATGTTAAAGTTTGACTTTATCACTTTAAGATTTTAAATCTAAGAGACTTTAATTAATAAACAAATTGTTAGTATTCTAAACTCTTACACAAACTTATAAATGAGTGTCTCACTAATTTTTCCTTTTTTGTTTGTATATCATTAGTCAAACAAAATTATACAAAAATAAATAAAAAACAACTGACGCAATATTAATTTTTTAAATAAAATTTATTTTTGTTTTTAAAAGTATTTTGGTTTAAAGTTTTTCTAAATTGCAAGCCTATAACATTTTTTCTTTTTCTTTTTATTTTCCTTGTTTGTAAATTTTTTATCTGCTCTTTTATCTTTGGCTTCTTAATAGGGTGTCGTGTGGTATTAGATGGTATTTCTATTGTATCATTTTGGATTAGTGTTAGAATTACTTTTAACACGAACCCAATCAATTTATTATTTCATATTATCATGTCTTCTCATTTTCAGTCTATGTTCAGTTCATGTTATGTTAACCTATCATGTTAAAAAATTATCTTGAAAAGATTAATTTTTTTCTCTACAAGTTATTTTTAATTAAACTTCACTGAATAACATTATTTATAGAAGTATTTGATTCAACTCAATTCTATTTTGCTAACATTAGTTTCAATGTCGCAATTAAGCATGGGAAGATATTTTTATGATATATATATATATATTTTGAAAAACTGTTTTTGTGAAAACAAGTAGAACATTAATCTTTTATTCCATTTAAAATTCAATTCAAAAAAATAAATTTTTTATTTAAAAAAATTCTAAAAATATATTTTTATTTAAAATATTAAAAAAATATTCAGCTAGTGTTTTAAAATTACTTTTGATTGTATATTTGATTGATTTTTTTTAATTGTTTTGTTTAAAAATGATTTTTTATTTTTTAAAAATTACTATGACAAATTAATTTTTATTTAATTTTTTTTGTTGACTTTAAATAAATGAAAAAATAATTTGTCATTTTGGTCTAAAAAAAATTTCTATAATTAAAAAATATCAAAAACATATATATATATATTTTTCAAATAACAAGTGGCAATTGAAAAAAAAAATACTGTTTCGGTCAAAACCGGCCGGATGTCCGAGAGGATGTCTTGGCGGACGACCGGATAGACCAAAAATTCAAAAACTCTTTGATTACCAAACATATTTTGAAATGTGTTTTGTAGTATGATTTGGAATCATATTTTGAAAACTATAATTAAATAGAGGGTTGGAATATGAGGGTGGAATCATGATTTTAGAATGCGGAAGTGATTGAGATCCCCTTTCCCCACCACCCCCACCACCCCGACACACACGTGGGGGTTGGTGATTGGAAGAGAAGAGAAGAAGAAAAAAAAAAAAACTAGCCAATCAGAGGCCAGAGGGGTCGTGGGGGTCCAAATCATTTTTCTTTAGAATGGAACTAAATAGAAAATTCATGTAGAATTATATTATATAATTATTTATTTATTTTATCATAAAAAATTAGAATTTTTTTTATCATTAAAATTTATTTTGTTAATTAAAATTTATTTTTAATCTAAACGATTAGTTTATCATTAAGAAAAAATGACAAAAAAAATAGGTGTACATAAATTTTTAAAATATTAATTTTTGTAAATTTAATGATTAAAATATTATTTTTGTTGTTGTAATTTTTAGTTAAATTCAAAATTCAGTGTTTAGTTTTTAAATTGAAAAATTAATTTTTCTTTGTAAACAATTCTTAAAAAATTATGTATATATTTAATATTTTCATTTAACCCGTTTTTTATGTTGCTTCCGAGAACACATTCCTTGAACTTGGGTGGTGAAAACAACGAAACCATGATAGACATACGGAGAATTTTATTATACATATTTCATATCATATACATCTCAAGTTACGTAATTTTTTTCTTTAATATTATTTTGAGATTTTGATTATAATTTTTTTATATTTAGTTATGATTTTTTTTTATTATGACTCAGAAAATATGAAATTATATTATTTTATTCTGTAATTATAAAGTGTATATGGCACATACCTTTTGAAGAGTGTATACTATAGTCTTTCCCTAAATATCAAATTAGGTAAAACCACAACATTAATAATAAATGTCTTGAGTAAATTGGTAAAATTGAAGATACTAAAATTATGTTTGGCTATTGAACTTGTAAGTGAAAAAGAAATTAAATTATTTATATGTATTTATTTTTTGTGTGTTATTGAACAATATGTATATATATATATATTTCAACAACTATATACTCATTTAAAAAAAATAATAATAAATGTAAAAATGGTTTTTTGTTTTTGACTTGATTTTATCATGTCCTCCTCGCATTTTGTTTACAAGTAATACTTATACTTGCATATAAATAAAACACGAAAATGTGCATAGAAGATATTAGCTGAGATTCATTTTAATTAATTTTCATTGCATGGAGATTGAATTTAAATCATGCTTAAATTTTTTTTATAATTATTTAAGTGTAACATTATTATTTAATTTCTTGTTTCATCAGTAAAACAAGGCCAAACATATCTTAATTCATTTTACATATAATCTTACAACATAACTTTTTTAAGGATTATTTATATAAAGACTTCTTAAAATATTTTGACCCCTTAAATTATAAAGAGTAAATATAATTTTTCCCTCTAAACTATCACGCATTTTTCACGTTAACCCCCATACTTCGATTTATTTCAATTTAGTACCTGAACTTTTCACAAATTGATCAATTAGACCCTTGCCGTCACCTTCCGTCCACAATTGGATGAAATGTGCTGATGTGGGGAGCAAATTGATTTTTAAAGTATAGTTTGGGGGGGCAAATTGATATTTAATTTTGGGGGTAAATTAATTTTTAAGGTATAGTTTGGGGGATAAAATGAAATTTTAAATGTCATGTCAGAACATTCCGTCCAATTGTAGACGGAAGGTGACGGCAAAGGTCTAATTGATCAATTTGTGAAAAGTTTAGATATTAAATTAAAATAAATTAAAGTATGAGGGTCAACGTGAAAACGCGCAATAGTTCAGGTACCCTTTTCTTTTGTGTTATTCTCTCCTTAAAATCAAATCAACTTGGGCCCAACACCTTAGGAAAAAATGAAAATGGTTGCCATCTATCTATCTATCTAATGTATTTAGAGTAAATTATAAATACACTTTTTTATATTTGTTTAAAATATAGATTGTTTCATGTAGTTCTAAAAATTGTAAATACTCCCATTGACATAATTTTTTTTATTATTTTCTCTTATGTATGCAATAATAAAATTAATAAAATTGTTAACTGAAATATATTTATGATATTATTAAAACTATTAATGAAGTTAAAAATTAGAAGGGGCGTGATGCAATTTTCAGAACTATACAAGTGATTTATATTTTAAACAAATCCCAAGGAGTCTGATTGTAATTTATCCATGTATTTATCTATTTAATGTAAATAATGGCAAATTACATTTTAATCCTCTCAACTATTGTTGCTAGTCATGTTACCCCTTTAACTAAAAATTATAATACTTGACCTGCTTATCTATTAATTTTTTTCAATTTGAATCTTAATGACAAAAGTATCTAAAACAGAATATTTTTTTTGGAAATATGAAAAAAGTTCGCTAAAGGTTAAAACAAAAAACACGAAAACTAAAAAGCACCAAAATAGTTTTTAAAAATCACAACAAACTCATAATATCGTTTTAAGTATTCCATTTGATATGTCATGTATAAGTCACACGTCAATTTTTCATCTATTACGGAAACAAATTCTTAACAGAACAATTACACTGATAAAAATTAATAGTTTAAGATGAAAAAATATAACTTTTTTTTGGTTGAGGAAGTAAAGTGATATTGACTAATAGTTCAAGGAAATATGATATAAATTATTCTATTACTGAAACAGTATTTTTGTATAGAAACGCCACTATACGATGATAATTTTAAAAAATTACATAATATTAAGTCATCTATGCCTCTCATAAAAAGAGTACACAAGTAATCAACTTCTTAAATAATCTAATTAATTTTTATTTTCTCGTACAATCTTTTCATTTGACCTGTTACACTGGCCTTTTACTAGTATATATATATGGTATATTTTACATATATATAAACTACATATAAATAAGCATATAATTAGCGGTCCGCATACGTGATACACGTACAACTCAAAAAAATATAAATTATAAGAATATTAACAAAGAAAAATGCACATATAGTATGTGTTGTTCAAATAGTATGTACTTTGTTTATCAAACTTATGATCCTCATTTGGAGTCTCATTGATAGTGCGAAACAAAAAAATATTAACAATCTTAGAATCTCTTGATCCAAACAAGAATATCGAAATTAAGATTTTTTTATAGACGCTTTGATTTACAAAGAATACCGAGACTAGAGACTTAACAATATTGAAGAAATTGAGTATATCAACTCATAATATCATTAATCATCAAAATCTATTTTACAAAACCTAGTATGTATTGTTTAAGTGGTTAGTGCTTTGTTTATCAAATTTGTTATTGTACAAGAATTCTACTCTTAGGGCCTCCTTGATTGGGAGGATTATAACACGGTATTGAGATTATACATGAAACTTTTGGTTATAAATTTTATTATCTAGATTAAATTTCTATGGACATTCTATCCAACAAAATTGATCAATTTTTTAATCCTACCACTAATAATGCAAACCAAACATATAATTGAGATAATATATTTTCATATCAATTGCAAAACAAATATGAATAAGAGATAATTATTTATGTCACTAATTTTGTTGGATAACCAATCCTTTACTAATCTCATGAATTATTTATCTCTCCACTATTAACCAAACAAAGCCTTATCGTAGAATTAGAATTCTATCCATGTACAAATTTCTTGCAATGAAATTGGGTGTCCAACATGGCCTAAACTTTCCTAATACGTATCCTAGTCAATATTAACTACTTCTTTCTTGCTAAATATCAAACACCTTTATCAAACTACCTCTCTATTATATATACCTATATACCTCACGTTCTATCCATCACATTACATTCCACAACAAAACCCTCGAACAACTTTCTGTTACATTACTAGCAATTGAAGTGCAGAGGGAGAAGAAAAGACAAGTGATCAAAGAATGGCAATTGCTTTTGGCGTAGGTCGTAAGTTTGTGCCCACAAACGAAGAATTGGTGTCCCATTACCTTTTCAAAAAGGCGATAGAACAACCACTGTCATATGAAGGTTTCATCCTAGAGCGCGACCTCTACGGTGATGAAGAGCCATGGGACATATTTTGGAGATCGAACTGGAACAAAAACGTCTCTAACTACTATTATTATACTACATTGAAGAAGAAGAAATGCAAGAATCAGAATTTTGGGAAACGTTTTGATCGCACGGTGGGGAAGGGAGGTACGTGGAGCGGTGTCAACAGCCAACCTATTCATAATAAAAAAAGGAGTGCTTATAGGTTGCATGAAAAACTTTGTTTACGAGAAGAGAGGATCGGCACAGCATGGTCGTTGGCGCATGAAAGAGTTTAGTCTTGATGGCGCTTTACTCGACCACATCAAGAGATTGAAGCAAGAAAACGTAATTTCTCGTTCTTTCTTTCTCTGTATTATTTGTGTGTGTTTGTTTTGTGTTACTTATTTTATAAGAATTCTTAGAATAATATAGGCATGATTATTCAAGTCTTGTTTTATAATATGCTATTATTGATGTTGTTTTATTTTGTTTTATGTGTTTTTTCTAGTACATAGTTGTTGTCTTTCTTGTTTATTGTTTAGAGTTGTTGTATACATGTGATCTGACTCTACAAGAAAAGAGTGGTGGGTTGTGATGTATCATATCATCTAACAACTTAACCGGTTTGTGCTTACGACCCATTAGGTCTAATCCGGTTCTTAATGTATTCGGATCTTAGTATATAGATATATATATTATGAGTTAATTGGGAGATTAGGGTTATTAGATTAGATCAAATTCTTGCTACGTACGGATTTGTAATTTTTCTTCCCTTGGTAGTAAAACTCTACGACAATCTTTGCAATTGTGGTGGTTTCCTGTTTGTAGCAAGTTTGTGGCAAGGTCGGTGGCTCTGTTTTGGTTGTGTTTGGGATCCGGAGTGGGGCTATTTTTTAGTCTTGGTTTAGTAAACTTTGGCCTTCTTTTTTCTTGTTTGATTCGGAGGTATTTGAATATGATTTTGCGATATTTTTTGTGCCAACCTAATTGGAATTAGTTGGGTTTGCTATGAGGAAATTTAAATTTTTCTTTCTCTTTATTGATATAACTTGTTTGACACATTAATAAAGTTATTTTATTTTCGCTGAACAAAAAAAGTATAGCCAAACCACATATATGTCGTGTTCTTGTGTGATTTGGTTTGTTTTATTTTCTAGTTTTCATTTGTTCTGTTTAAGACTCAATTGAAAAAAATTTGATTTAGTAATTGAGTTATGCAATATTTCAACTAAAGATCATAACTGTCTTTTATTTTCTCCATTTAGTTATATATATGATTTAAATGTCTTGCATTTGAGACTTCTTCTCTTAATTCACATTTGATTATTGAAAAGTCTGTTGTATTATTTTCTTTTGCTTTAAGAGGTAGAACATTAACAATGTTTGTTCAAGTTTTGTATAATGATTATCCATAGCTTGTTTTGTTTTTTCAAAATTCTCAGTCGTTATATGTCATTGAACTTTCCTCTAACTAGCTTATGTTAATTATTTTTTGGTGTAGTACAAAGATTTAGTCATATGCCAAATCAAGTGGAAAGATCAAGGACGAAACCAGGCAAGATCAAGTGATGTCGAGGTTCTTCAAGCCAAGCCAGTTCTTAATGACCAATTGGGTGAATTCCGCTACTTGAATTCCGAACAAACAATGCAACAAGCAACTACCAGCACTATTGCAGTAGAGCAGGAAGTCCAATCCGATGAATTCGATACGCTGAACAAGGATACAGCAGTGGCACAAGCTGGCTTCATCGCGGGACAAAATCAGATTCAAATGCAAGAACATAGTATTAGGCCCCTTGAAAGATCTACACTGATGACGAGTAGTTTTGAAGTTGAATCATTGTTGCCTACTGTGAGATACGAAGATGGTATTCAATCCGCTGAGAGCAATTTAAGCATTGATGTGAATGAATTACTTGATTTTCTGTACACTTCGCTCGACTTCAAATGTTCAGGACCCTGTGATTGAGTGCATGGATTTGTCGAAGAGAATGGACACAAATTCTGCTGAAGAAAATGGATTATGTGATGAAAGGTTCGGAATTGGGTCGAAAGAGTTTATGGAACAGCTGATGAAAGATGAAGAAGAAGACCCTTTCTTGCTTGACAGTAGCTGGGTAAAAGATTTAGACTTGGAACTATGAATTGAATGAGTTACATTGCAGCAAGACATTCTGTTTTTTTAAGTTGAATTTCTAAGATGTTAACTCCGTGTTTGGGTTTTCTCTGCCTTGGTGATTGCACATGATTGGCTTGGCTGGGTATGTAATATACTCAAGTCGGCAATGATGCATTTTCATAACTTGGCCTCTGTATGTATAAAGTTTTTTTTTCTCTTTAATCTTTATACATTATTAAAATTTCAGTTTTAAATGTTCTTATATTATTATTAATTGTTCAAAACCATATCCATTTGTGTTGTTTAAATGTACTGCTCAAAAGTAGTAGTAGTAGTTTTGATTTGTGACAAGAAAAGGAAGATTGATATCTCCAACTTTACTTCTGGTATGATCTGTTGTTGTTTAAAGGATTGCAGCTATTTAAAATTGTTAAAACCTATATTTATTCATTACTCTGTTTTTTTTTTTTCAAAAAAAAAAAAAAAATTGACTTAACATTTTAGCACTAATATTGCACTTGTGATCCATTTTGAAAGATTTAGCGTCTTTTGCAAGTGATAAAAGAATCTGGAAGATGAACAAATCACAACTTAGAGGTATAGGAAATTTCATCTTGGATTTAGAACTCATGTTGTCAAATAGAATGTAGATAGGATAATTTATTACTGATTATTTATTAGTTATGCAAGTTTTGTTCACTACCAAACAGAGGACACAACCCTCTGTGATACTGAAAGTTCAGCTAAACATTGCTTTGTATGAACTCAAGGGATTCATACAAGGCTTCACTAACTGTTTCATTTAGGCCCTGCTGCTGCTGCTGCTGCTGCTGCAAGGTACTTCTCGCGAGTGGCTTGATACTTGATGACTAACTTGTCACGAGGCGGCCAGTTTTCTTTGATTACCGGAACATCTGAAAAGTTTCGCATCCATGCCGATAGCAGTGGAAATTTCTCTTCATCTAAAAGCTTTATCCCAGTAACCTCCTCGAATACACTTAACAAATTAGCTGTCCAACCAAATGCAATGTCTGTGTATCCGACTGTCTCTCCGCCAAAAAACTTATTTCCCTTAAGTTGTTCTTCTATGTATTTCAAGTTCTCCATGACTTGAGGAATGGCCTCCTCTTGCTCTTTCCCTTGAGTAATAAGAAAATTGAGAACGGAATTCACAAGCTACAACTTCAAAAGGAAAAAAAGAAATAGTTAAGGTTTGCGATGAGCGTGTAGAACCAAGAGTTGCAACAAGAACAAACAGGAACACATGTATAAGAGCACTGTTCTCTCAATTAATCATCAAAAAATGCTTGACATAAAAAAGTAACTAAAAATCTAAAGAAACTTTTTCAGAACGAACAGCAACAAACATGGAAATTTCTGGACAAAGTGATAACTAAAATTTAAAAAAAATAATAATAATAATAAAAAAAAAAAAAATCTAAAAAATAGCAAATTTGCCGAAACAGAAGCCTTGATTGATGTAGCTTGTAGACTTGTTTATAATTTTTTTATAAGACAAAAATTAGTTATATAAATTGAAAAAAAATAATTATTGAAAAGCAAGGAAATGGGTGCTTTTTAACTTGTGCTTGTTGGTTAATAAGTTGTACCATGCAGGCCCTTTGTCTAAGAATAATTACATAGGCAGTTAGCTTGAGGGCTGAAAAAACTGATTATATTGGAAAGCAAGGAAAAGGGTGTTTTTACCTTTTGCTTTATGATTAACAAGTTGTACCAAACATGCCCTTTGTCTAAGAATGAATTACATAGGCAATCAACTTGAGGTTTTTAATAATCAAAGCCACAAATGATTTACACTTTAAAGTGGCAATCTGTGTAGAGATCACTTACCTTGTCAATTTCATCATTGCATGTCTCACTATTTCAAAATATCAAATAATTAAGTGGGAAAACAATAATGAAATACAGGATGAAGTACTAACTGAAATTTTTTGATACAGGGGCAAGAAGTAGATCAAGGCATGGGTGAGGGAGTGGTGAATTTACCTTTTCATCCCCGAATTTTGCCCAGAAACGCGCTGTGGCTCTTTCATAAGGATCTTCAGGCAACAAGGGATTATGCTTCCATGTCTCGTCGATGTATTCAAGAATTACCAGTGATTCTGAGATTGGTTTTCCATTGTGCACAAGAACTGGAACCTTTTTGTGGACAGGATTGTACTGGAGTAGCAGAGGACTTTTGTTGGTAATATCCTCAAATATGGTTTCATATTCTTCTATGCCTTTGAGCTTCAATGCCCAAATGATTCTCAAGGCAAATGGACTTGACCATGTCCTGAAAACCTTCAATTCTTCTGCCATGGTGTTTTGTGATGGATAACTGTGTTAGTCGAGGTCCTTTTATAAGCCAGCTATGCGCGTGAACAGAAGGAATCAAACGCAGAATACACATATGTGAGTTACTTCATTTGAGACATTTCTTGTCAAAAGTCAATTTGGCTATTCTAAAAAGCCACTAATAGAGCCTCTGTTTGGGAAGAGACTTTTTGGGGTATTTTGGCTAAAATTGTCACAAAAAATAAAATAGATTTTTTAGCTTAATAAGATAAAACATTACATCTAACATTTAACCTATAATCATCACATTTTTTCTCTTACAAAAAAGTCAAAAGTTCTTCCCAAACAAGACTTTTTTAGCCCTAGGCTAAAATAACAAAAAAAAGCCAAAAAACTAACCCATTTCCCAAACCACACCAGAGTAACCAAAAAATTATGAATATACCGAACTAAATTTTTTTAGTATTATCTTTTTTATTGACTTATTTTTAGCCATAAAGATAAATTTTTAATAAACTCTCAAAAAAATCTTTAAAATTTAGAGTAAATTACAAACATACTCATGGGATTTACTTAAATTATAAATTATTCTTTGTGATTCTAGAAATTACATTACACCCTTAAGGTTTCTAATATCATAACAAATAGATCTTTTTATTAATAAATCATCAAGTTAATTAACAATTTTTAATAATGTTAAAATTTAATTTTAATTAATAATTCAGATAATTTTATTATTGTATAGGTAAACAGTTAGAAATTTCACTTTTTTAATTAATTTTATTTGATAAAAAATTCTGATATGGAGATATTTATAATTTTCCAAACTATATAGAGTAATTCGTATTTTAAACAAATTTTAAAGGATATATTTGTAGGTTCTGCTTATGACAATGTTAGAAATTATCAATAAGAAATATTAAAGACTAAAAATATATATAATTTTAAGATATTTCTTACATATCTCAAAATAATTCAATACATTTCAATACGATTTCATCTACATTTTATAAAATGATGAAACATCCTTATGTCTTGGGTAGTAGCATGTGCTCTTTTACATCATAGTTTATGCAAGGTACCTAGTAGAGGGTTAGCTCTTCGGTCACCAAATTTTATTTTGAGGGAGAGGTGTTGCGTTTCTTTTTTAGGAGTGGACTAGGAAAGTTTTTCTTGGAGGGTTTGTAGGGGGTAGGAGTGAGAATTTTAACTTTTGAAAATATTAATTTAATAACTAATCACTAATTTTGATAATAAAAAAAATATTATGAACACTAAATAAATTATTAAATTTTTCGTTGTGACCCACATGAATCACATGGATATGAATTCCACACCCATATAAAAGATTTGGTAAAAAATTTAATAATTTATTTAAAATTCTTAGCATAACTCAAAAAAAAAAAACAAGTACCGAGTAAACGTGTGGCATGAAATTATGATCTTATTGAAAAGAAAAATGATTGAGATTTTTAAAATGAGAGTTCTAAGAAAGCAGTAATTGCATGAGACTCACAATGATATAATATTTATATTTATATATATATATATTTTTGTCTTGTCACATTAGTAGGACTCCGTTTAGAGATTTATTGGGTTGTTTTGGGAAGTTGGTAAAAAGCTGGCTTTTGGCTTTTTACCAAGCTTTTTGGCTTTTTTGGAAGTGATTTAGGAAGTTGGTAAAAAGCTGGCTTTTTGCTTTTTAGTTTAATATTTATTTATGGTGTCAAATCAAATTAAAATGATCAAAATATCCTTACCCAACATAAGAGATTTATTTTTTTATTTTTTTTTCATAGGCCCTAATTTGTAATTTTACAGCTGCGTTTTTGGCACTTGCCAAATGACTTTTCTGGCGTTTTTGGCAACTACATTTTTGGACATTTTGTCCAAAAACGTGGCTTTTTACCATGTTCCCAAATGGCACTTAAAGCTCTTATGTGGGTATTTGGGAAGTAGTTATTTTTGAGGTTTTTTGATTATTTTAATCGGTTATTTTAGTTTTTGTGTTTAGGAAGATGGGATAGATTTTTATTTGAGTTGGTGTATTGAAAATGTATTGAAATGATGTTTGAAGTTAAAATGATAAATTTGTCCCTAACCTCACATTTTTCAAAATTAATCTAAAGGGATAAAATTGTAATTTACCAACCTGTCACTGTGACACTGTCACTATGACAGCCCACTGCAGACCTATATATATATATATATATATTTTTAACTATAGGTTTAGAGGTTTTTAAGCTTTTTTTTTTTTTTTTTTTGTAGGCTGTGCTTATACTGTCACAGCCACAGTCCATTGCCGGCCTAAATTTTTTTTTTTTTGAACTATTGATTTAGAGACTTTTAAGTTTTTTTTGTTTTTTGTTTTTAAGACTGTTTTAGCCTTCAAGTTAGGTTCCAAACACCCCCTATATCCCTTCCCTCTTAAAAAGGACGAGTTTGATTAGTGTGTTTGGTTTGATTCTTTGGACAGATATGTTTATGGTCTTTCGTGGCGGCTGCTTTGTGAGGGGGTCTAGTTTCTTTGGACAGATATGTTTATGGTCTTTCGTGGCGGCTGCTTTGTGAGGGGTCTAGTAGACCTGAACTTCCATCCACATTTTTAATTAATTAGCTCAATCAAGATTCAAAAATTGTGAAAATCTCATATAAATTAATAAATTTTATCAAATTTTTCTTCATTTATTGTGTCCTGTTATAATGGAATCCAGTAGAATAATATAAGGCCTCATTTGGAAATAAATTTTTTCAATAATTTTTTAATTTTTTTATTAAAATATGATATTAAGAAAATTAATATACTTAAAAGAATTTTTTAATTTTTTTATGAAAAAAATAAAATATTATAAATAAAGTAAAAATAAATAAAATAACATTTTTACCCTTAAAAAATTACTGTTCAATCCGCCACCATGTGACTTCACGTAACATGCTGTCAGATGAACTGATGGAGCAAAGGACTCAGCATGTCAGCTATATCCATGGAAAATAGGGGTTGTTGCCACATAATGTTGGATTGGATAATGTTATACTCACCGATTTTAATTTATTTTTTAAAAATAATTGTACAAATTAGACTTCACCAATTTTATAATTCGGAAGAATAATCATAAAAAAAAATGTCAAGTTGCAATTTAATTGATGAAAATGTTTTGTTATAATTTATAAAAAAAAATATATAATTATATTAAATTTTTTTTTCAAAAATCATTTCAAAAGGCTAAGTTTGGGATGTAGAGAATAATCCAAAAAGCCAAAAAGTTACTCAAAAAGTTAAAAAGTTAACACCATTCATCAAAAGTCAACAATTACGGCTGCACAACTCCCAATTCAAATTTTCCTCTAAAAACTAATTTTTACAATTTTTTATTACACATTTTTTTCATAAAAAGTCAAAAAGTTAACCCAAACATTCATATTTTCAACCTCACTTTTTTAGTCAAAAAAGACAAAAAGTGCATTTATTTAGTCTTCCCAAACAAGGCCTTATTACGAAACAATTTTCACAACCACCTGGTAATTGTTCATATGTCCAAATTCTTTCCAAATCTTCATTAAAATTAAATGAACACATCAATACCAAATTCTTTACAAAACTTTCTATTTTTCTCCAAAAATATATAAAAAGAAATCAAATATTGGATTTCACCAATTTAATATTCTAAAAAAATTTCTCATAAAAAAAAAAAGAACAATTAATTTACAAAAATGTTATGTTGTGATTTGTGAAATGTAATCAGGTTGTTTAGTTTGGTTTTTCAAGATTTACTTATCGAAAGATTAGAATTTGAAATATTTTTGTAATTTTTTGTTGCACTAATTATTATTCAATTTCTAAGCAATTTATTTAAGTATTTGATCGCTAGAAACCCCTTTGTTTGGGTAGTTTGATTTGAAATTTCGGGGACGAAATTCTTTAAAAGGGGAAGGTTGTAGCGATCCCGTTTCGATCCTTCTTTCATGTTTTGCCACTTCAACTGGGTCGGTTGGGGATCGAGCTGCCTAGTCAGCTCGCGGAGGTCGAGGGGGTAGCGCCCCTTGACGGGTCCGAGGGCAGCGCCCTAGTGGGGTCGAAGGGTAGCGCCCCTGAAGCAAAAATGCAAAATGCATTTGAAGTTGCTTGTCCGCTCGAGCGGCATTTTACGCGCTCAAGTGGAGAATGTTTGGTTCCAGAAGTTTGACCTGTCTGCAAAAGTACTGGATTAGTGTATTTGACGCTCGAGTGGGGCATTCCACACTTGAGCGGACCATGTTATATCAGTTCGTGAATCTGATATTTCAAATCACTTTTTCAGTCCTCTTTCTCTCTCTAAAACTCTCTAGAATTCTAGATCGGGAGCTTCTTTCTCTGGAAGTCAACTTCTCTCTTTGATTTCTCCAAATCCATTGGGATTTAGACCTAAGTTCTTCACAAAAGTTGGTTATCATCTCGAGGGCTTCGTTGTGTGCGGTGAAGATCGAGTTTCAACACTGTTGATTTTGGCGGTTTCATCTCATTTCTTTTTCAAAACTTGAGGTAGGGATTTTCTTAGAGTTATATATATATTTTTGCAAGATTTATATGATTTTCGAAATTATCTTTCGATAGCTTTGAAAATTGATTGTTGATTCAAGAAGTTGAGTAATTTTGAAAGTGGGTTTGTCTCTTGTTCTTTTAAAATGATTTTATGGGTTTTGATCTTCGTTGATTGAAGAAAATATGATTTTGAAAAGTTTTCTTTCAAAGGATTTCAGTTATATAGTTTTGGTGAGAAAACCTACAATTTGGGAGTTTTTTTAAAAAAGACTGAAAATCCATAAATGATATTGTTGTATTTATTTTGTGTGTCAAAATAAATGGATGTTTGGAAAATTTCTTATTTATATTTATATAAATGATGAATTTCAGGGAATATGAGAATTGTTGTTGTTCATTTTGGAAATTATTGTTCAAAACGTTGAAATAGTCTTGAAATGACTAATTGTTGAGGATACTTGAGAAGATGGAATTGTGTTATTCCTTGGATGATGAATTGGAATAAAAGTATTTATATTCATCTTGTATTATTGGCATAACAATTCATTTGATTACATTAAACTTTGAAAGTTGATTTGAAAACTTGTATTGAGAAAAGAATGTTGAGAAACAAGTTTTCATGAAATGGTTTTGGGGTAAATACGTTGGTAAGTCTTGATAGGTAGTGTAGATGATATTGAATAAGTTGGCCTGAGAGTCCGAGATGAAAGACCGAAAACCCGCACGGATAGGTGTCGAGCCTTCCGGTTAATACCGGTAAAAATGACAATTTGGTAGTACTTGTATAGTCTATTTGTAGACACCGACCTAGGGATTACCACAGTCGCATTTACCACCCTTGAAATAAATTGTTAAGTTTTGAACAATTGAAATATCATGACATCATTGAGCATGATGGTTTTCAAAAGATAAAAATGTGATTTATCTTCAAAAAGGGGCATAGCATGGCATGTGTATTTCTATGACGACCCAAACCCGGCCCTATGGGTTTAGCACCGTAACTGGCCAGTAATCTGAGATTACCGAAGGCCTGCTAAACAGTAATACAGTTAAACAGAGTACAGGGCCTGGCGGAAGCCAATACAGTAAGTAACTAGTGTCCATTGAGCTGTGAAAATCTGTTTTAGATCTTGGTACATTTTCGTGTTCCCCGGGTGGATAGACAATTTTGAATTGTGGCCCTCTTGCAGTACTCTTCTTTTCAGTTTAGTGTCATTCGGCACACACAGTCTTTCTTGAAATTTCAATACATTGTTCTCAAATTTGAACCCCGGTCTCGGTTTAGAATCTCTTTCTTCGATAACCTTTTTCAAGAAATCATCCAGTTGTTGTTTTTCTTTAATTTCCTCAATCAATGCTGGTTGAGCAGTAATGACAGTTATTGTTCCACCTTGTTCTCTCAAAACAATTTCAATTTCAGACTTTTCTAGATCATGAAGCAATTCTTTCTGCCCGGTGAGCAAACAAGCTAAGTTGGCAATTGACTTTCGGCTCAATGCATCGGCAACAGTGTTAGCTTTTCCCGGATGGTACAAAATCTGTAGGTTATAATCTTTGATCAGTTCCAGCCATCTCCGCTGTCTCATATTCAGTTCTTTCTGAGTGAAAAAGTACTTCAGGCTCTTGTGGTCAGTATACACTTCACATGTTGCTCCATACAAATAGTGACGCCAAATTTTCAGTGCAAACACTACTGCAGCAAGTTCTAAGTCATGGGTCGGGTAGTTCTTTTCATGTGGTCTCAACTGTCGGGAAGCATAAGCAATAACTCTCCCATTCTGCATTAAAACACACCCCAAACCCTTATGAGAAGCATCACTAAATACAGTATAACCATCCGTACCTGAAGGTAGAGTCAGAACCGGTGCAGTCACAAGTCGGGTTTTCAATTCTTGAAATGCCGATTCCCTTTGGTCAGTCCAGTCAAATGGTGTCCCCTTCTGAGTCAACTGAGTCAGTGGTAAGGCAATTTTGGAGAAGTCTTTGACAAACCTTCTATAATATCCAGCCAAACCCAAAAAGCTTCGGACTTCAGTCACATTTGTTGGTCTAGGCCAGTTTACTACAGCTTCAATTTTCTGCGGATCAACAGAAATTCCATCTTTGCTAACAACATGCCCCAAAAACATAACATGATCAAGCCAAAATTCACATTTAGACAATTTAGCATACAGTTTCTGTTCTCTTAAGGTTTGCAGGGCAAGTCTCAGATAGTGTTCATGTTCTTCTCTAGTCTTAGAATAAATCAGGATGTCATCAATAAATACCACAATGAAGTCATCAAGGTATGGTTTAAAAATTCTGTTCATGAGGTCCATAAATGCAGCAGGGGCATTCGTAACTTCGAACGGCATAACTAAAAATTCATAATGGCCATACCTCGTTCTAAAAGCAGTTTTATCGATGTCTTCCGGTTTGACTTTCAGTTGATGATACCCCGATCTAAGATCAATCTTGGAAAACACTTGTGCACCCTGTAACTGGTCAAATAAATCATCAATACGCGGT
The DNA here is from genome assembly GCA_036172215.1 of Camellia granthamiana. Lineage (NCBI taxonomy): Eukaryota > Viridiplantae > Streptophyta > Magnoliopsida > Ericales > Theaceae > Camellia > Camellia granthamiana. The sequence goes on along the minus strand of CM069908.1, from coordinate 41,342,935 downwards.
AATGGATATTTATTCTTTACAGTTACCTTGTTCAGTTCGCGGTAATCAATACACAGTCTCAGTGAGCCATCTTTCTTCTTTACAAACAAAACAGGTGCACCCCACGGTGAAGTACTGGGCCTGATGAACTTCTTGTCTAACAATTCTTGCAATTGCACTTTCAATTCCTTCAGTTCAGTTGGGGCCATTCTGTAAGGAGCTTTAGATATCGGCTGTGTACCCGGAATCATATCCACAGTAAATTCAATTTCCCTGTTAATCAAATCCCCTGGCAAATCATCTGGAAATACATCTGGGAATTCTCTGACTATAGGAATACAATTCACATCAGTTTTAACACTATCATCAGTAGGCACAGTCAGCACAGAACACAGATATCCTTTACACCCCTTCCTAATCAGTTTAACAGCTTTCACAGAAGAAATCAGATACGGAGGAGGTACTACTCCACTCCCATTAAACACAAATTCAGGCAAACCCGGTGGACGGAAAACTACTTGTTTTGTTACACAGTCTATAGTGGCATGATATTTTTGTAACCAATCCATCCCCAATATTACATTAAAGTGATCAATATTCAATGACAGTAAATCAATAAATAGATGCATATCCCCAACAATAATCTCACAGGCAGGATACATATATGCACATGTCATGGATCCCCCAACAGGTGATGATACAGCTAGCAGATAGTTCATGGGTTCTAAGGGTCTATTCAATTTACGCGAAAAAGCATGCGATACATACGAATGTGTAGACCCCGAATCAATCAACACATATGCATTTTGAGCACAGATAGAGAGGATACCTGACACAACAGTCTCAGTGTTTTGCACGTCTCCCGGTACAAGGGCGAACACTCGGCCCTGCTTCATAAGCTCTTTCCCGGTAGCTTTGGGGTTTGGTTTTGGTGTTGCAGCTGATGCTGCGGCGCTTGGTGCAGCTTTACTATTGGCTTGCGGGGCAGAGGGACAGTCTTTAATTCTGTGGCCCACCTTGCCACACCTGAAACAAGCTCCAGAAATCTGGTAGCAAACCCCTTTGTGCTTATTGCTACATATGGAGCAGGGTGGAGTAAACCCACTCCCTTGGCTGGGGCTAGTCGTCGACCCCGTATTCTGTTTCTTGGTTGCTGGGTTATGCTTGCCTTTCTTGAATTTGAAACCCTGCCTTTTACCTTGCCACTCAGTTGTCGGTGTTTCAGATTGTTTCACTGCTGCAATATTCGACTCGGCCATCAATGCCCGGTCGAGAACACCCACAAAAGTCGGTAGTTTCAAAACATTTATTCGGTCCAGTATAACAACACTAAGGCCTCCTTCAAACCTTCTGGCCTTCTTATAATCGGTGTCCACCATGTGTGGTGCATACCTAGCAAGTTCGGTGAATTTCTTCTCATACTCGGCAACAGACATTTTGCCCTGTCTCAGTTGTTCAAACTCCGTTACTTTTCTGTCCCTAATGCACTGGGGAAAATACTTTTCAAAGAAGGACTCATTGAACTGAGCCCAAGTCACAATAGTATTCGCATCGCGGGTTAACATCCACCACCTTCTTGCTTCTTCTTGAAGGGTGAAGGTTGCTAACAGTACTTTATTGGCTTCGGAGCACGGAAACATTTCAAACAATTTTTCTGTTTCAAGCACCCAAGCTTCAGCCTTTAGCGGTTCAAGGCCTCCCTGAACGGACGGCGGTTTCAGTTTGCTGAACTTATGGGTAAGGGCAATAATGTCCCTATCATTCACATTTGCATTTAGTTCCGGCTGTATCGGAGGAGGAGGAGGTGGGGGCTGTTGGTTCTGCTGTTGCTCAAGTCTAGCAGTTAACAGTTCCATCATTCTTTCCATTATGGCCATTCTTGCCTCGGTAGATGAGGATTCAGGTTCATTTGCATTGTCCATTTCACTATAAGCAGTTATAACAGTTATGGCAATTATAGCATTAAACAGTTGCATGTTTAGACAGTTATCACATGGACATGTATTCAATCATAACATAGCCACACACTTTTTCCAGTTCATGAAATGCCCTAATCACTTTCTAGGACACCCTATAGCTCGTTTGGACACGTGTGTGGGGTATAACTCGTGGTTAACCTGGCTCTGATACCACTCTGTCACGACCCAAACCCGACCCTATGGGTTTAGCACCGTAACTGGCCAGTAATCCAAGATTACCGAAGGCCTGCTGAACAGTAATACAGTTAAACAGAGTACAGGGCCTGGCGGAAGCCAATACAGTAAGTAACTAGTGTCCATTGAGCTGTGAAAATCTGTATGCCAAAAACATTTTTCATGCATTCATACAGTTCAGAACAGTATAGTCTATATACAGTCTATACAGTCATATACAAACATTCAGTACGGGGACCTAATCCCACGATAACAGTACAGTAAAACAGTAGACAGTCTAAACAGTAGTACAAAACAGTAAGGAGACCGATGGGGGACACAAAAACACCCCAAGCCATAGCATGGCAACTAGGAACCTCACAGTGAGGCACATAGGCTGGCTTGACAAAACTGGGGACCAACCCACGCTCCTAACTCCGGTCTGGCTGCTGAGAACCTACATATATATATATAAACAGTGAGCTAAAGCCCAGTGAATAACATAAAGCGTAAAGAGGTTATGAATGAATGTCCTTACAGTAATGAAAACAGTTCATTAAACAGTATTTCAGTCTTTCAGTATTTCGGTCAATCAGTCATATGTGGTACACCCATTAGCCTATAAACAGTAGGTCCAAAAGGACCGGGTCTTAACAGACCCAACAGTAATGATGGCCATCAATCAGTAAACAGTATGGTTCCACAAGGGAACCGACAGAGCTCTGTAACAGTAACAGTAAACAGTAAGTGCTAAGGATGCCACAATACAGTTCAGAATACAGGACATACATTCATTCAGTAAATAATATCAGTTCAATAAACAGTTCAGTTCAGTATTCAAAAGATAACTATTTTGAACATATCTTTACACAATCGTTACTCACAGAGATTGGGCTAATAGCAGCTAGAGCGCGTCCCCGAGAGCCAACCCTAAACAATTAACAAATAGAACACACACTAAGTTTCACAGTCGGGAAGGATGATAATTAAATCCCTAAATTTCCTCGGTGTGGTTCTATGTCTAAATCCTCATTAAGATGCCTTAAACTAGGCCTAAGAATGCCTAGGATGGGATGAGGATGCAAAAATACACTTAGAAAATATTTTGCATAATTTGCTGAAATAAGAGCCTCGCTCAAGCGAGCCTTTCTTCGCTCGAGCGAGCTTCCAAAATCAAAGGCCTCGCTCGAGCGAACAATCCTTCGCTCGAGCGGTTTGATGAAACAGTAAAAGTACTGGATGCTCGATTTTTACGCTCGAGCCACCAATCCTTCGCTCGAGCGTGGCTCAGAGGAAACGTTGGTCGCTCGAGCGAGGAATCCTTCGCTCGAGCGAAGAAGCCAAATCTGGAATTTCCAGATTTGCCTTCCAAGCTCAAACCAAGCATTCTCAACTCAATTCTCGACCTCTTGGGCTCAAATTCTGAAAAATACATCCCAAAACAATGTATAACAAGTTTCAAAAGCCAATTGATGAATTCAAGCCCCAAAGGTGAGTCAATTAAATCCAACATTCAAACCCATTTTCAAGAACCATTTAAAACATGCAATGCATGAGCTTTAAACCAAAATTAAGCTTCAATCCTTGCTCAATTGAGCTCAATAGTTGAAAAACAAAATGAAAACATGGACTTTAGCTTAAACATGGACATGCGTGGACAATCTTCACATGAACTCAACTCAAAATCACCAATTCAACCATGCATGCAACAATCCAAGCATAATTCAACCTCTTAGCACTAAATCATGGTTTAATCCTACAATGGAGCATGAACCATGCAAGATGAAGCTTAAAGACAACAAGAAGATGGTGAATTTCCTTACCTAAGTCTCAATTTCTTGTCTAGAAGTTCAATTTAGCAACCTATGTTACAAATCCTTCAATTCCCAAGTAATCCACAAGATGAACAAGATGAATTCAATTTTCCTCTTAATTCTCTCCCTCTCTCTCACTTTGGTCGGCTGGAGTGTAGGAAATGGCTGATCAATTGTTTTGATTAGGTGTTAAGGCTCAAACAATAATAATAAATAAAGGCCCACTATAGGTGGTAATTTGGTAAATAAGTTAAATTTGGCAATTAACTCCTTTTAATCTAATTTAATCATTCCTAATCAATTTTCAGATAAATATACCATTAAATCACAAATATTCTACTGATCCCAAAACTCTAAACGGTTCCTAATTCGGCCGCCGATAAGGCCTTTAATTAGCAGTTTAAACACATAAACTCAAACAGATAATCAATCAATCAAACAGATAGAAATGCAATATAATAGATAAACTTATTCAATTTCAGTTTCGATTTCAATCAGTCCGTCCAGTACTTCAGTTAGTTCAAGTATTAGTCATAAGCAGTCCAGTTTAGCAGTAACCAGTAGCTAATTCAGTAATTTATCGGTAATCAGTACGAAGGTTGTTACAGTCTCCCCTCCTTATAAGGAGTTTAGTCCGCTAAACTCGAGTTACCTTCATTCTGGAAGAAAACAGGATCCAGTGGGAACAAATCAGGATATCTTTTCGCCATGTCATCTTCCCTTTCCCAAGTGGCATAGACGCCACCATGGTTCTGCCAATCAACTTTCACTAGCGGGATCTCTTTGTTTCTCAATTTCTTGATCCGTCGGTTCACAATCTGTATAGGTCGTTCCTTGTAAGTGTAGTCATCACTCAACACGATACGAGTAGGCTCAATCACGTGGAAGGGATCCCGGAGATAGTCCCTCAACATCGAAATGTGGAAGACGTTATGCATATGCTCCATCTCAGGAGGAAGTGCAACTTGATACGCCACCGGATTGATTTTCTCAATAACCTGATACGGTCCGACATATCTTGGCGCTAACTTGCCTTTGACTCCAAAACGAGTCTGGCCTTTCATTGGTGTCACTTTCACAAACACGTGATCACCCACTTCATACTCTCTGTCCCGTCTTCTGACATCCGCATAACTTTTCTGTCTACTCTGTGCAGTTTTTAGTCTTTGTTGTATCAGTTTTATCTTTTCAGTCGTTTCATATACAATCTCGGGCCCAAGCAAAGGCCCATCTCCAACTTCTGCCCAGCAAATTGGAGATCTACATTTTCTGCCATACAATGAAGAGATTTGATCCAAAAAGTGGTTTTTAAAGACCAGATTCTGCGCAGTATGCTCGAGCATTAAAAGTTGCGCTTGAGCGCACTATGCTCGCAGCACATATTCACAATTTTCAAACAAGTATAACTCTCTCGTCTAGATTCCGTTTAGGGTTGTTCTTGTGTCCAAATTGAAGCCCTGAAAGTAAGATTTCCAATGGTTCTAGTCTTACATCAAGATTCAAAGTGTGGAAAGAGAAACTGATAAAAGAGTGAAGACTACTCAATAATAACTATTCGAATTTGGAATTTTTGATTAAATCTCACCCAGCTATTATGATAACACCTTAACCAAGGCTCAAATATCAACCAAGAAGGTTTCCAATCAAAATAATCAAAGAATCAAATATAATTCCATTATAACAGGAAGTATAGAGTGATACAAAATTTGATCTCCCTAACATTACTTATATCCAAATATCATGCAATAAAAGACAAAATTAATTACAAAAAAATAAAATGCAACTAATTATAATAAACTATTACTTTTGAATACAACCAAATTAATCTAATTACTTGCACAAAACATAAAATAAAACCACAGTTTTTAAATATGAGATATTTTGTAAAAAAAATTTAATGGCTTGGAATAAAATACATTCATGTTAATAATTTAATAAAATAGTTATTCAAATTGATACTTTTAAAACTAAAATAACGTAATAATAGTTAAAGGCCAAAGTAATTTGTTCCCAAAAGAACAAAAAATAAAATAAAAATTTTATATCTACATCTATATCTATATCTATATACTATAAGAGAGTGTTGAGGCTTATATTTTTCTTTTTTTATTATTATTCTTTTATTTTACCATTCTCTTTTGTGTTATTCTCTCCTTAAAATCAAAACAACTTGGCCCAACACCTCAGGCAAAAATGAAAATGGTTGCCATCTATCAATCTAATGTATTTAGAGTAATTATAAATACATTTCCTTATATTTGTTTAAAATATAAATTATTTCCTATAGTTTTAAAAATTATAAATACTCTCCTTGACATAATTTTTTTATTATTTTCTCCTATGCAACAATAAAATTAATAAAACTGTTAACTGAAATATATTTTTGATATCATTAAAACTATTAATGCGGTTGACAATTAGAAGGGGGCGTGATGCAATTTCTAAAACTATAGAAGTAATTTATTTTTTAAGCAAACCCCAAAAATGTGATTGCAATTTACCTATGTATTTGTCTATTTAACATAAATAATAGCAAATTATATTTTAACCCTCTCAACTATTGTTCCAAGTCATTTTACCCCTTTAACTAAAAATTATAGCACTTAACCTCCTTATCTATTATTATTATTATTATTATTATTATTATTATTATTATTATTATTATTATTATTATTATTATTTTCAATTTGAATCTTAACCACAAAAGTATCTAAAATAATAATTCTTTTTTTTTATATTTATTTTTAAATATGAGAAAAGTTCACTAAAAATTAAACAAAAAAACACGAAAACTAAAAAACACCAAAATAGTTTTTAAAAATCAACAGACTCATAATATCGCTTTAAGTATTCCATATGATATGTCATGTATAAGTCATATGTGAATTTTTCATCTATTACGAAAACAAATTCTTAACATAATAATTACATTGATAAAAATTGATAGTGTAAGGTGAGAAAATATGACCTAAAGTGATTTGGATAATAGTTCAAGGAAGTAGGATGTAAATTATCTGAAAAATCTAAAATTTTTGATATATTGATTTGTGATTATGTTTCAATTGAAACAATAAATAATAATCCCAATCAAATAATCAAAAATAAATCGATATAATGATTAACGTGAAAAAAAATCACAATTAGAGCGCCTCTAATTGTGATAAAAAACCATGGGTCAATACCACAAAACAATCCACTAAGAAGATAAAAAGAAATTATACATGAGTATTATCAATTACCTAGCGAATCTATGCTCGAATTGAATCAACCCCAACGTGTCTCTTCCATCACTGTCTTCACATTGGAATTTTCTTTCCTAAAGTTGAATCCACAACGTCGATGTCGAATCCACGTCGACACAACGATGAGCCACTCCAGAATTCACTAAAATTTCAGGCTCAAATTCTTTAAAATCCACCGAAGAACATCACTATCTTTTGTGAACGAAATAATAAGAACAACCTTTGATATTTGACAATCTGTAATTCGTTGATTAATCGATCACTTTCTATATACCAAAAAAACTCAATCCTCGAACATAATCAACAAAGTCACAAACATAAAGTCCTCATGATCACAAACTTCTCTACATAGGCATAGTTCGTGAAAACTTATATAATTTTATGTTAGAATTGCATACAATATGTATTGTACCCCAAAGAATTTTCCAAAATAATTAAATGGATTTTATGTTTGGTGTTTTTATTTAGTTTTTCAATTTTTCGATGATCAAGTCAGTGAAATTTCATTTTTTTTTTTTTTTTTTTTTTTCTTCAGAATTTCATATTGCTCATAGATCTTGTTTGAAAGATCTTATCATTATGATCCTAAAAATATAAATTTTACAAAAAATATAAATGTAAATCAAAAGTTATTAAATTTTAAAATTACTTAAATAACGTAAAAAGTGTGAGAAGCGACTTTATGAGAGAAACAACAATAAAGATGATTGATTTTTAAGATTATGAAGGCATCTTGGACAATGTATGTTAAAGTTTTACTTTATCACTTTAAGATTTCAAATCTAAGAGACTTTAATTAAAAAACAAATTGTTAGTATTCTAAACTCTTAATAAACAAATTGTTTGTATTCTAAACTCTTACACAAACTTATAAATGAGTGTCTCACTAATTTTTCCTTTTTTGTTTGTATATCATTAGTTAAACAAAATTATACAAAAATAAATAAAAAATAACTGACACAATATTAATTTTTAAAATAAAATTTATTTTTATTTTTAAAAGTATTTTGGTTTAAAGTTTTTGTAAATTGCAGGCCTGTAACATTTTTTCTTTTTCTTTTTATTTTCCTTGTTTGTAAATTTTTTACCTGCTCTTTTATCTTTGGCTTCTTAATAGGGTGTCGTGTGGTATTAGATGGTATTTCTATTATATCATTTTGGATTAGTGTTAGAATTACTTTTAACACGAACTCAATCGATTTATTATTTCATGTTATCATACCTTCTCATTTTCAGTTTATGTTCAGTTCATGTCATGTTAACCTATCATGTTAAAAAATTATCTTGAAAAGATTAATTTTTTTCTCTACAAGTTATTTTTAATTAAACTTCACTGAATAACATTATTTATAGAAGTATTTGATTCAACTCAATTCTATTTTGCTAACATTAGTTTCAAATGTCGCAACTAAGCATGAGAAGATATTTTTATGAAATATATATATATATATTGAAAAACTGTTTTTGTGAAAACAAGTAGAACATTAATCTTTTATTCCATTTAAAATTCAATTTTAAAAAATAAATTTTTTATTTAAAAAATTCAAAAAATTCTGAAAATATATTTTTATTTAAAATATTAAAAAAATATTCAGCTAGTATTTTAAAATTACTTTTGATTGTATATTTGATTGATTTTTTTTAATTGTTTTGTTTAAAAATGATTTTTTATTTTTTAAAATTCACTATGACAAATTAATTTTTATTTAATTTTTTTTGTTGATTTTAAATAAATGAAAAAATAATTTGTCATTTTGGTCTAAAAAAAATTTCTATATTTGAAAAATATCAAAAATAAATATATATATATATATTTTTTTTTTTCAAATAACAAGTGGCAATTGAAAAAAAAAAAAATTGTTTCGGTCAACTAGCCGGATGTCCGGGAGGATGTCTTGGCGGACGACCGGGTAGACCAAAAATTCAAAAACTCTCTGATTACCAAACATATTTTGAAATGTGTTTTGTAGTATGATTTGGAATCATATTTTGAAAACTATAATTAAATAGAGGGTTGGAATATGAGGGTGGAATCATGATTTTAGAATGCGGAAGTGATTGAGATCCCCTTTCTCCACCACCCCGATACACACGTGGGGGTTGGTAATTGGAAGAGAAGAGAAGAAGAAGAAAAAAAAAAAAAAACTGGCCAATCAGTGGCCAGAGGGGGTCGTGAGAGTCCAAATCATTTTTCTTTAGAATGGAACTAAATAGAAAATTCATGTAGAATTATATTATATAATTATTTATTTATTTTATCATAAAAAATTAGAATTTTGTTTATCATTAAAATTTATTTTGTTAATTAAAATTTATTTTTAATCTAAACGATTAGTTTATCACTAAGAAAAAATGACATAAAAAATAGGTGTACATAAAATGTTTAAAATATTAATTTTTGTAAATTTAATGATTAAAATATTATTTTTGTTATTGTAATTTTTAGTTAAATTCAAAATTCAGTGTTTAGTTTTTAAATTAAAAAAATTAATTTTTCTTGATAAACAATTCTTAAAAAATTATGTATATATTTAATATTTTCATTTAACCCGTTTTTTATGTTGCTTCCGAGAACACATTCCTTGAACTTGGGTGGTGAAAACAACGAAACCATGATAGGTATACGGAGAATTTTATTATACATATTTCATATTATATACATCTCAAGTTACGTAATTTTTTTCTTTAATATAATTTTCTTATATTTAGTTATGATTTTTTTTTTTATTATGACTCAGAAAATATGAAATTATATCATTTTATTCTGTAATTATAAAGTGCATATGACACGTACCTTTTGAAGAGTGTATATTATAGTCTTTCTCTAAATATCTAATTAGGTAAAACCACAACATTAATAATAAATGTCTTGAGTAAATTGGTAAAATTGAAGATACTAAAATTATGTTTGGATATTGAATTTGTAAGTGAAAAAGAAATTAAATTATTTATATGTATTTATTTTTTGTGTGTTATTGAACAATATTTACATATATATATTTCAACAACTATATACTCATTTTAAATAAAAATAATAATCAAACAAAAAAGTAAAAATGGTTTTTTGTTTTTGACTTGATTTTATCATGTCCTCCTCCCATTTTGTTTACAAGTAATACTTATACTTGCAAATAAATAAAACACGAAAATGTGCATAGAAGATATTAGCTGAGATTCATTTTAATTAATTTTCATTGCATGGAGATTGAATTTAAATCATGCTTAAATTTTTTTTATAATTATTTAAGTGTAACATTATTATTTAATTTCTTGTTTCATCAGTAAAACAAGGCCAAACATATCTTAATTCATTTTACATATAATCTTACAACATAACTTTTTTAAGGATTATTTATATAAAGACTTCTTAAAATATTTTGACCCCTTAAATTATAAAGAGTAAATATAATTTTCCCCTCTAAACTATCACGTATTTTTCACGTTAACCCCCATACTTCGATTTATTTCAATTTAGTACCTGAACTTTTCACAAATTAATCAATTAGACCCTTGCTGTCACTTTCCGTCCACAATTGAACGGAATGTGCTGATGTGGGGGGCAAATTGATTTTTAATTTTGGGAGTAAATTAATTTTTAATGTATAGTTTGGGGGATAAAATAAAATTTTAAATGTCATGTCAGCACATTCCGTCCAATTGTAGACGAAAGGTGATGGCAAGGGTCTAATTGATCAATTTGTGAAAAGTTCAAATATTAAATTAAAATAAATCAAAGTATGAGGGTCAACGTGAAAAACGTGTGATAGGTCAGGTACCCTTTTCTTTTGTGTTATTCTCTCCTTAAAATCAAAACAACTTGGGCCCAACACCTTAGGAAAAAATGAAAATGGTTGCCATCTATCTATCTATCTATTTAATGTATTTAGAGTAAATTATATATACACCTTTTTATATTTGTTTAAAATATAGATTGTTTCATGTAGTTCTAAAAATTGTAAATACTCCTATTGACATAATTTTTTTTATTATTTTCTCTTATGTATGCAATAATAAAATTAATAAAATTGTTAACTGAAATATATTTATGATACTATTAAAACTGTTAATGAAGTTAAAAATTAGAAGGGGCGTGATGCAATTTTCAGAACTATACAAGTGATTTATATTTTAAACAAATCCCAAGGAGTCTGATTGTAATTTACCCATGTATTTATCTATTTAATGTAAATAATGGCAAATTACATTTTAATCCTCTCCACTATTGTTGCTAGTCATGTTACCCCTCTAACTAAAAATTATAACACTTAACCTCCTCATCTATTAATTTTTTTCAAGTTGAATCTTAATGACAAAAGTATCTAAAACAGAATTTTTTTTTTGGAAATATGAAAAAAGTTCGCTAAAGGTTAAAACAAAAAACACGAAAACTAAAAAACACCAAAATAGTTTTTAAAAATCACACCAAACAAACTCATAATATCGTTTTAAGTATTCCATTTGATATGTCATTTATAAGTTACACGTCAATTTTTCATCTATTACGGAAACAAATTCTTAACAGAACAATTACACTGATAAAAATTAATAGTTTAAGGTGAAAAAATATAACTTTTTTTTGGTTGAGGAAGTAAAGTGATATTGGCTAATAGTTTAAGGAAATATGATATAAATTATTCTATTACTGAAACAGTATTTTTGTATAGAAACGCCACTATACGATGATAATTTAAAAAAATTACATAATATTAAGTCATCTATGCCTCTCATAAAAACAGTACACAAGTAATCAACTTCTTAAATAATCTAATTAATTTTTATTTTCTCATACAATCTTTTCATTTGACCTGTTACACTGGCCTTTTACTAGTATATATATATGGTATATTTTACATATATATAAACTACATATAAATAAGCATATTATTAGCCGTCTGCATACGTGATACACGTACAACTCAAAAAAATATAAATTATAAGAATATTAACAAAGAAAAATGCACATATAGTATGTGTTGTTCAAATAGTATGTACTTTGTTTATCAAACTTATGATCCTCATTTGGAGTCTCATTGATAGTGCGAAACAAAAAAATATTAACAATCTTAGAATCTCTTGATCCAAACAAAAATATCGAAATTAAGATTTTTTTATAGACGCTTTGATTTACAAAGAATACCGAGACCAGAGACTTAACAATATTGAAGAAATTGAGTATATCAACTCATAATATCATTAATCATCAAAATCTATTTTACAAAACCTAGTATGTATTGTTTAAGTGGTTAGTGCTTTGTTTATCAAATTTGTTATTGTACAAGAATTCTACTCTTATGGCCTCCTTGATTGGGAGGATTATAACACGGTATTGAGATTATACATGAAACTTACATTTTATTGTTTGATTATAAATTTTATTGTCCAGACTAAATTTTTATGGACATTCTATCCAACAAAATTGATCAATTTTTTAATCCTACCACTAATAATGCAAACCAAACATATAATTGAGATAATATATTTTCATATTGTGGGGATATATTTTCTGAGTACCAACACGTGGCATCGTGACGCCGACGTGTCAGCCGAGGTGCCACATATCATGGTAGTTATGCCGAGGTTATCTCGGAGTTGCCGAGGTTATCTCCGAAGATATCGGAATCCGGGATAAGCGAATAAGGGACAAGAGTCCTAGGATGAAGAAAGACTTCAGGATGGATAAAGATAATACTCTTAGGGGGTTTATCCTTATATTTTGAGGAATCCAAAGTAAGTACTGAATTGGAGTCCATAGAAGTCAGGCTTCTAGTGGGACTAGGATTGAGTAAACTATAAAAGAGAGGCACCCCCGTGGGTCTAAGGTACACAATATATACTTAGAATATTAAGTTTAGCACTATTGATGATCTTTGAGAGATATACTGACTTGATCGTCGGAGTGCCCCCGGGTGGAAGAACCACCGCCGGAGCCTTTTCTTTCTGTACAGGACAACCAGGTGTCATCTATTTTGCTTGTGTTCTATAGCTGAATTACTAAGGAGGGCAGTGTGGTCGGAAAATCACTCACACAATTTGGCGTCGTCTGTGGGAAGAAAAGATGAATAGATGGCCAGTAACGCACAAAAAGAAAAGGTTGGGGACGACGCTCCCGCTGAGAGTGGCAGGCCTATCGACCTTGACATTGAAGGAGACAACCACAACGAAAAAACTCGTGACCAGAATAACAGAGAAAAAGACGTCGGCCAGACCGGCGACGGACAAAAGAATGCAGACCAGGGCAGATACTACAACGAAGATAACCTCCAGGTGTGGAGGGATAGATGCCTACGGAGGGATGAAGAGGTAAAAGAGATGGCAAACAAATTGGCTGACCTGCAATCGGTCGTCAATTTTATGATGCAAATAATGTCATGCAGCCACCCTTCCCACTACGTGACACACCAGTTCCAGCAGTCAACACCCAGAAAGGGGGACAGATCCCTTTAGCACCTCAGCATACCAGGAGCGGAAGACACTCTCACCAAACCTCCAGGGAGGTCGGGCGAGGAGAGTCAAGAAGGACAGAATCACGGAGAACGCATCACACGAGGGAGGCAGACTCCAAAGAACATCGCATGTTCAGGGGCAGGCATTATGCTTCGACACAACTCACGGGGAGAGATCGAAAAGAGGCCATCACGAGGCCGAGAGCAGTGTGCCAAAAAGGCTAAAATCAAAAGATAGCTGAGCTCCTGGGCGGAGCAAGGAAGACTTGAGAAACTACCTCAAGAGGAAGCAACAGAATGGAGATGCCGAGGTAACCTCACCCGACAAACCGAGGACACCCTTCTCGGTAGAATTGGACAAGTTCCAGGCACCTAAGAGATTCAGTATGCCGAGCTTTCAAATATACGATGGTAAGTCGGACCCTAACTTCCATGTCGAATTATATTTGAACTCAATGGCCTTGTATAGTGGGAACGAGCCGTTGCTCTGTAAAGTGCTCCCCTCATCCTTCGGGGAGATTGCATCAGATTGGTTCCACAAATTACCAAAGGGAAGCGTAAAGACCTGGAAAGGCCTGGCCGAGATGTTTGTGGCCAGGTTCGTGACAAACAAGCTGCAGCCATTAAGGGTAGATGCACTGATGGCCCTGAAGATCAGCAAGGACGAAGGCCTAAGGGCCTATGCAAAAAGGTACTATGAGGTGTTCAACCGAATACCCGAATGCAACCAGGAAGTAGCGGTCGTTTCTTTCAAAAACGGCCTGAAAGATGATTGTCCACTTCGGAAATCCTTGGCAAAAATATTGCTAAAAAGCATGGAAGAGCTCATGGCAAGAATCGAAAAGTATGCCAGAGCCGAGAAGGATACATCGGGGAATAAGGAGGTAAAGCAGGAAAAAGCGAACGGCTCGCCAAAGCGAGGCCGAGGTAGCAACGGATTTAACAAAACGGAGACAGAATTTAGGGGTAAGCAAGCAGTAACGACTGTATTCCGAATTCCTATCCACAAAGTCCTGGATCAAATCCGAAATCAACCCTATTTCAGAACACCAGCGAAAGCCCCAGGTGAATACATGGGAAGGAATGTTGGTAGGCGTTGTGCTTACCACAATGAAGAGGGGCACCCAACTTAGGGCTGCAGAGCCCTAAGAGCACACTTAGAGGACCTAGTGACACAAGGCCATCTGAGAGACCTTGTCGACGAAGCCAGGACAAGAGAGGAATAGGCAAGATTGCCTCATGCACCAGCAGCCCCGCCTCCCCCAGCACAGCAACCACAGGCAGAGAGACCACGGGTGGTTAATGTAATCCATTCAAGGGTCAACAAGAACGAGGTCAGAGGAGAGACCCAAAGGGTAAGGCATTTACAGCATGTCTGCCAAGTCGGGGAAAAGAGACATCGGCCAGAAAAGTGCCAAGGACCGATGATAGCTTTTACCAAAGCCGACCTGGAGATGGTCCAACACCCGCATAATGATGCCTTAGTAGTATCCCTCCAGGTTGGGGAGTGCCAAGTAAAATGCATCCTGATTGATCAAGGCATCTCTTGCGACATCATGTACGTTAGATGCTACAAGGAGCTGGGCCTTCACCCAGACGACATGGAAAGACCTAATGGCCCGATGGTCGGCTTCAATGGAATGCCGACATGGCCACTGGGCGCAATAAGCTTGGAAGTACAAGCCGGCACAAAGAAAATCAAGACGGAATTCGTTGTGGTTGGCACGCCCTCGCCATACAACATCATCTTGGGAAGGCCATGGTTGCATGCAATGGGGGCAGTTCCCTCAACGTTGCATCAACTATTGCGTTTCCCAACAGAACTTGGGATTAAAGAAATCAGAGGAGATCAACTGCAGGTAAAAACTTGCTCCATGGCAGCAATGAAATCAACCTGCAACATCCGAGAACTAGAGAAGGCTGAAATCGAAGACGAGGACATGGAGGTCCTAGATGATGTCAGCAAGGAGTCGGCCGAAAAAAATGAAGAAGCACTGAAGAAGATCCTCGTCCAGGAGGGCGACGAAGAACGCTTCTTTCTTCTCGGCTCGGGCTTAGCCGAAGAAAAGGAAAGAGAACTGGAAGCTTTTCTGAGGACAAACATTGAGGTGTTCGCTTGGACACCTTATGAGATGCCTGGCATTGACCCCGAGGTCACATGCCACAAACTGAACGTCGACAGGTCGGCCAAGCTTGTGATACAGCGAGCCAGAAGACCAACGTTGATGCACGTCGAAGCAGTGGAGGAGGAAGTAGACAGACTTCTGGAGGCCAGGGCCATCAGAGAAGTCAATTATCCGACATGGCTGTCAAATACTGTCGTAGTAAAAAAGAAGAACGGAAAGTGGAGGGTCTGTGTAGACTTCACAAGCCTGAACAAAGCCTGTCCCAAAGACAGCTTTCCTCTACCCAAGATTGACCAGTTGGTAGACGCCACATCTGGACATGGAAGGATAAGTTTCCTGGATGGTTACCGGGGGGTACCACCAGATAGCCATGTACCCCCCAGATGAAGAGAAGACAGCATTCATCACCTCAAAAGGCCTGTACTGTTACAGAGTAATGCCTTTTGGATTAAAGAACACGGGAGCAACTTACCAAAGGCTAGTAACCAAGATGTTCAGACACTTGATTGGCCAAACAGTGGAAGTTTACATCGATGATATGGTCGTGAAGACCAAGGATCCTAAGGGTCATCTTGCCGACCTAAAAGAGGTATTTGACACACTCAAAACATATTGGCTCCGACTCAACGCATCGAAGTGCGCATTTGGAGTTGGATCTGGTAAATTCTTAGGGTACCTAGTGACGCGAAGGGGCATTGAGGCCAGCCCAGATCAGATCAAGGCCATCCTAGATTTATAGAGCCCGACATCGGCAAAACAGGTACAGAAACTTACCGGAAGGGCCGCAGCCCTAAACAGGTTCATAAGCCGAAGCTCAGACAAATGTAAACCTTTCTTCAACCTGGTGAAGAAAGCCACGGATTTCCTTTGGACAGAGGAATGTGAGGCCGCGTTGGCCGACCTAAAGAAGTATCTGACTACAGCTCCAGTCCTCTCAACACCTGAACTTGGGGAAGAGCTGTTTTTGTACTTAGCTGTTTCAGAACACGCAGTAAGTGTGGTGTTAATTCAAGAAGAAAAATGGGAGCAAAAGGCTGTTTACTATGTAAGCAAAACCTTGGCCGACGCAGAAATAAGGTATTTACCACTGGAGAAATTAATGCTGGCCTTAGTAATGGCTTCAAAAAAGTTGAACCATTACTTTCAGGCGCACATGGTTGTGGTCCTAACAGAGCACCCACTAAAGTCCTTGTTGCAACAAGGAGACTTAACAGGAAGAATAGCAAGATAGGCAGTAGCCCTGGGCCAGTATGACTTGGAGTTCAGGCCGAGAACAGCAATTAAGGGCCAAGTTTTAGCCGACTTCATGGCCGAGTTCACGCCAGAATCAATCGAACATCGGGCTCCGTTGAGCCATGATGAACGACGTCCAAGCAAGCAAGGAGAAGCCCATCCAAGAAAAAAGAACAAATGAAGGAAAAGCTCAGACCCTGCAGCATCTACATCGGAGACTCCTTCAGACTTTTTGTCGATGAAAGTTCAAACCAGCAAGGAGCGGGGGCAAGAGTACTGCTGATATCTCCAGACGGAGAAATAATAGAACAGTCCATCCGTTTGGGGTTCAAGGCCTCAAACAATGAAGCAGAATACGAAGCATTAATTGCAGGGCTAAAGTTGGCAGCAGCAGCAGAAGCAGATGAGGTAATAGTCTTTTGTGATTCACAACTAATTGTTAATCAGTCAAGAGAAGAATGTGCAGCCAGAGACGAGAGGATGTCGGCATATGCAAAAGAGGTCATCAGATTGGCAGCCTTATTTCGGAATTGCAGACTACTCCAAGTAAGCCGAGATGATAACAGCCACGCCGATGCGTTGGCCAACCTGGCAAGTTCAATACAGACTGGAAAAAGAAGGACAATAATGATCGACTATATGTCGGGCCCGAGCATAGAACCACCGATCTCAGAGCATGAAGCAATGTGCGTGGACATGGGACCAAGCTGGATGGATGCAATTGTTGCATTCCTGAAAGATGGAAAGCTGCTAGAAGACCGTAAGGAGGCACACAAGGTCAGACTGAAGTCGGCAAGATTTAGTCTGACAGCGGACGGACATCTCTACAGAAGGTCCTTCACTGGACCCCTCTTAAGGTGCGTACACCCTTTGTAGGTTGACGACTTCTTGTATGAAATTCATGAAGGAATTTGCGGAAGTCACGCTGGGGGCAAATCATTAGCTCATAGGGCCATTACCCAGGGGTATTGGTGGCCCTACATGCAAAAAGATGCCGAAGCATACGTAAAGAAGTGCGAACAATGCCAAAGGTTTGCACCTTTGATACACCAGCTAGCTGCTGACCTAAATCCAGTGTCCAGCCCTTGGCCGTTTGCCCAGTGGGGCATGGATCTTGTTGGCCAACTTCCCCAGGCAACTGGGCAGAGAAAATACTTGCTGGTAGTAACAGATTACTTCACAAAGTGGATAGAAGCAGAACCTCTTGCCAAAATTCGAGATGTGGATGTCAAGAACTTTATATGGAGAAACATCATCACCAGATTTGGGATCCCAAGAGCAATAGTCGCCGACAACGAAACGCAGTTTGACAGCAAACTCATCAAGAACTTTTGTGCGAAATTCAAGATCAAGAATTACTTTTCAACACCAAGTTTTCCCCAAAGTAATGGACAAGCTGAAGCATCCAACAAAGTAATTTTGGATGGAATAAAGAAGAGGCTGCAGGCAGCAAAAGGAAAGTGGGTAGACGAGTTACCCAACGTGCTTTAGGCATATCGGACTACGCCGAGAAGATCAACGGGAGAATCCCCCTTTGCCATGGCTTATGGCACAGAAGCAGTCATCCCACTAGAAGTCGGCATCCCAGGGATCCGAACCCAAGGAGTTGAGAATGGGACTAATGATATACTCTTAGCCCGAGATCTGGATCTTCTGGAAGAATAAAGAGAGAAAGCTGCAATTCAGCTCGCAGCATACCAGCAACAGCTTTCCAGAGCTTACAACAAGAAGGTCAACCCAAGGGATTTTCAGATCGGCGACTTAGTCCTGAGAAAAGTCGTCGGCAACAAGAAGGATCCCAGAGAGGGCAAGCTTGGCCCAAACTGGGAAGGACCCTACAGAATCACTTCAGTATTAGGCAATGGAGCCTATCGACTTGAAGATAATGAGGGCAAAGCATTTCCTAGACCATGGAACACTTGTAATCTGAAATTTTTCTATCATTAGATGTTCCTTGTTATTTTTTCAACGTTATCAATAAAATCATAGCAGAATTCCTCTACACTGATAAAAGATGCGCAATTTTATTTCTGAATAATGAGAACCCAAGTGGAACTCAGGTTCCCATTGGGGGCAAAGAGAAGAAGAATATGCTTAACACTTGTTGAAATTTGTAGCAATTTACAAGTTAAAGTTAAGCCGAGATTATTCATTATTTTCACTTGTTGAAATTTGTAGCAATTTACAAGTTGAAGTTAAGCTGATTCCTTATCTTCACTTGTTAAAATTTGTAGCAATTTACAAGTTGAAGTTAAGCCGGGATTATTCCTTATCTTCACTTGTTAAAATTTGTAGCAATTTACAAGTTGAATTTAAGCCGAGATTATTCCTTATCTTCACTTGTTGAAATTTGTAGCAATTTACAAGTTGAAATTAAGCTGATTCCTTATCTTCACTTGTTAAAATTTGTAGCAATTTACAAGTTGAAGTTAAGTCGAGATTATTCCTTATCTTCACTTGTTGAAATTTGTAGCAATTTACAAGTTGAAGTTAAGCCGAGATTATTCCTTATCTTCACTTATTAAAATTTGTAACAATTTACAAGTTGAAGTTAAGCTGATTCCTTATCTTCACTTATTAAAATTTGTAGCAATTTACAAGATTAAAGTTAAGCCGAGATTAATGTTTCCCTTCATCTGTTAAAATTTCTAGCAATTTACAGGTTGAAGTAAAAGCTAAGTATATTGTTTAAACACTTGTTGAAATTTATAGCAATTTACAAGTAGATCATTGTTTAACTTGAGGAAAGTTTATTGGTTGAAATTAAAATAGTATGTGTTTTATACTTGCTGAAATTTATGAAAAGTTTGCAGGTCAGCATCTTGCCGAAGTAAAGCTTGTAGTTATTATACCCGAGGTATGTAACCCTGAGAAGACTGCACAAAGGAGGCTGAGTATGAAAAGCATGCAAAATATTCTAAATATAGAATCATACAGAAGTAATCAAGAAGAAATAAAGATTGAAGCATTCAGAGAAAACAGTTATAGTTGTTTATAAAAGAGGGTACAATCAAAAGAGTAACTGTTCAGAAGACGGCACATCGGCCATGTGAAAAACTCGCAAAATACAAAAGAGATAAAAGAAAAGGTATCAAAGTTATGGTTCTTCAGACTCAGGAGCAACTTCGGTGTGGACATCGGCAGATTCCTGAAAAGTTACTTCAGCTGCTTTCTCCGTTGCTATTTCTACATCAATCTCTGCAAGGGTTTCATCAACACTCTTGTTGGCCTGAGGAACATCGGACAAAGCTTGCTGAGGAGTAGTCTCCTTGGTAACTCCATCACCATCATCATCTTGAGTCAGGTCTAACACCTGCTCATTCAGAGAAGGAGACTTAGTCCCAACGGCCTCCTTGGGTTTTCTTACCAAAGCTTCATCCTCACCTTCCTCTTCAGCTTCAGACTCAGATTTAGAATCTCCCTCTGGTTGACTTAGAGGCAGAGGTGGGGGAATGGAAGAGGGATAGCATCGGCATTGCAGAAGGGTGAGTCGGCTGGGAGGTCAAGTTTCTTTATCAGGGACATCCAACCTAGGGAGAAGCTCCTGTTGCATGCCTGCCTGACTTGCAATTTGTAATCCTCAGTGACATCGGCCACGCCCTAGGCATAAGCCTTCTCATCAGCTTCTTTTATTTCAGCTTCTTTAGTTGCCAAGGCCTCCTGAAGCTCCTTTTCGGCCTGGGCCGCTTTTCCCTCAGCTTCTTTCAGTTGGGATTCGGCAACTTTCTTGATGGCCTCAGCAGCTTCAGCCTTCTCTTCGGCTAATGTTTGGGCTTTAGTGGCAGCCTCAGCCTGATCTTCTAGCTTCTTCATTTTTGATTGAAGACTTTTGTTGGCCTTCTGAAGGGAAGAAAACTCCTTCTTCATCTCGGTCAACTTCTCTCGATTCTTGAAAGATTGCATTGAAAACGAATGGGCATGCTGGATGGCCTGAAAGAAAACAGAAGTATGAGACAAATTTTTTTTTGAGAAAATAGAAAGAAAGAAAAAATACCAAGTAGAAACACTTACTTGAACGGAGTGCTGGAGCATTAGGGCATAGTTCTCACATTCACTATACCCGGCGTTCCGCTCCAGATCACCAGGAAGGAGTAGCGCCGTACTGAGGGCAACGCCAACATTAATGTCATCAGCGCTTTCACTTGTCATTATGGGCCTATCTTCCAGAGTAATCTGAGGAGCCCAAGGAACATCAGATTTTTTGGACCCCGAGGTCGTCGCAGACGAGGACCTCGGCTTCTTCGATTGTGTGGACTCTGATGGTTGTGCTTCAGCTGACCTTTTTTTGGGAACGGAAGCAGTCTTCCTGCTCCCAGCCAATTAAGAAATTGGCAGGGCATCCTCGGTCTCAACTACAGTGGCTTTGGCCTTTGGCTGAGCCTTTTTTGTTCTCCTCGGCTTTGGTGGGGGCATGCTCTGAGTTGGCTGAGAGTCAACGTCAGTGGAGAGGTCGGCTAAGAGATCTGCAACAATCGGCTTTGGGCGACTCATCTCAGCAGTTTTGACAAGTCTTCGCCGACGTTTTCGTTCAAGTATGAGGATCAAGTATGGGGCCGAAGTAGATGGCTGATTGGTTGGGTCAGATGTTGACCCTTGATCTGTTCGAGATGTAGAAGCGGTTTGAGTTGTGGCAGAGGGCGGAGAGAGGCTTTTCTTCTTTGTTTTGGGGACGTCGGGCAAAACTGATTTGTATGTTGGAATAAAGTTGAGAAGAAGAGGCGCTTTTCTTTTGTGAACTGGCAAGTCCAGGAGTTTTTTCAGGCCCTTGCTGGGAACATAAGATTGGCGAAAGTCTTTCGGTGGCTTGCGAACATCTGCAAAAAGAAAACAGACATTAGAAACAGATAAAAAATTGAAAACTTGAAAACAAACGACTAAGTATTGATACTGGGTTCTTACCCTTGCCCTCTTTAACTGTTCGAGGAAGAGGGTAAAGATGGGCATCCTCGTCTAGGCCAAACTCCCAATTTCCAGAGGTGATGAATAGTCATCTCCAGCCCCCTTGTTGGAGTCTGGGAGGTCGGCTACGATTTTGAATTCGGTAGACCTCGGCTTGAGGTAATAGACGAAACCTTTTTCTTTCAAGTTAAGGGCATACATGGTATAACAATATTGGATGTCGGCAAGGGTGATCATAATGTTCTCCTGCCTAGCTAAGGCTATAATACCGTTAATCACTCGATAATAGTTAACGGTAAGTTGCATGGGGTTCAACTTATAGTAATGAAGAACTTCACGAAAAAGGGGATTGAGTGGAAGCCGAAGACCACATTCAGTAAAAGCGACAATGGGAAAGGGCATCGTGTCATCTGTGGGCATAATAGAGTCGTCATCCCCAGCCAGTCTCAGATGAACGTCGGCGGGAATTTCGAACTCTTCCCTAAAGTATTCAGGTCTGGTTGGGGTATTTACCCTATGTCTCCACATACCCATGATATCGGCGTAGAGGTATTTGACTTCAGAAAGAGGATGGTGTTAAAGGGTTTTTTGGGACCTCGGCTCTAACCTAGGTGAATGCTGGAAAGGATTGTTTCAGTTTTTTCCTAAGAATTGGTAAGTTCTATAGACAAATCCCAAAACCTAAAATCTACGAAAGTACAGATTAGGGGCACAAATCTGGAAGGAAACACAGAAAACAATAAACAAAGAACGAAATTTCAGAATCAGGAACAGAGGTAGGGCTCTCAAAAGCATAAAGAATACAAGAGATATAGTGTTGAGAACAATGGCAAAAAAATGGTGAAACAGTGCAAGTGTTCAAAACATGGGCAAAAGCAGAATCAAAGCATTCAGATATATGGTTCGCCAGATAGATGTTTGAAAAAGACAGTAACAGCAAGAAAATGGAAGAGCATTAATGAACTGAAAACGAAAAGAATAGTGGCTTACCCGAAAGATTGAAGCCAGAATAAGGGTCGCTGACAAGACGGAATGGCAAAAGCTTCGCTGGAATGGAAGAAAGAGATCAGTTGAAGGGCCTGGAGCTTGAACAATGGCGGATTCGGGAAGAAGAGTTTAGAGAGAGAAAAAGCAAGTAGAAACGAATACAAAAGTGAAACAACAGAGGAAAGAGGCCAAAGTTTTGTCAAAAACTTGAAACGGCGGCAAAACAGGGCATTGAAAGCGCCTGGAGCAACGCACACGTCAGACGGCGTAGACAAGTGAAAGACGGTTCGTAGGCGTGTCAGAAACACGATCCAATGAGGATCAAACGCGTAAATGGAACAGTTGAAAAGTGATACTTGACAGCTCACACGCGTGAAGAAGTCCATGGGGAAATCTTGTTCACAAGAAGACATGTCGGCCTGAATTAAATGATCTCGGCATAAGATGTTTTAGCCGACTCACTGGAGAGAAGTACTGATAAAGGTTTCATCACCTCAGAATGGCGAGGTAATAGAACCTAGGGGGCAGTTGTGGGGATATATTTTCTGAGTACCAACACGTGGCATCGTGACGCCGACGTGTCAGCCAAGGTGCCACATGTCATGGTAGTTATGCCGAGGTTATCTCGGAGTTGCCGAGGTTATCTCCGAAGATATCGGAATCCGGGATAAGCGGATAAGGGACAAGAGTCCTAGGATGAAGAAAGACTTCAGGATGGATAAAGATAATACTCTTAGGGAATTTATCCTTATCTCATGAGGAATCCAAAGTAAGCACTGAATTGGAGTCCATAGAAGTCAGGCTTCTAGTGGGACTAGGATTGAGTAAACTATAAAAGAGAGGCACCCCCGTGGGTCTAAGGTACACAATATATACTTAGAATATTAAGTTTAGCACTATTGATTATCTTTGAGAGATATACTGACTTGATCGTCGGAGTGCCCCCAGCTGGAAGAACCACCGCCGGAGCCTTTTCTTTCTGTGCAGGACAACCAGGTGTCATCTATTCTGCTTGTGTTATACAGCTGAATTACTGAGGAGGGCAGTGTGGTCGGAAAATCACTCACACACATATCAATTGCAAAACAAATATGAATAAGAGATAATTATTTATGTCACTACTTTTGTTGGATAACCAATCCTTTACTAATCTCATGAATTATTTATCTCTCCACTATTAACCAAACAGAGCCTCATCGTAGAATTAGAATTCCATCTATGTACAAATTTCTTGCAACGAAATTGGGTGTCCAACATGGCCTAAACTTTCCTAATATGTAACATCCTAGTCAATACTAACTACTTCTTTCTTGCTAAATATCAAACACCTTCATCAAACAACCTCTCTATTATATATACCTATATACCTCACGTTCCATCCATCACATTACATTCCACAACAAAACCCTCGAACAACTTTCTATCCATTACACTCCACAACAAAAACCCTCCCTAGAACTAGCAAGTGAAATGCTGAGAGAAAGGAGAAGACAAGTGATCAAAGAATGGCAATTGCTTTTGGCGTAGGTCGTAAGTTCGTGCCTACAAATGAAGAATTGGTGTCCCATTACCTTTTCAAAAAGGCCATAGAACAACCACTGTCATATGAAGGTTTCATCCTAGAGCGCGACCTCTACGGTGATGAAGAGCCATGGGACATATTTTGGAGATCGAACTGGAACAAAAACGTCTCTAACTACTATTATTATACTACATTGAAGAAGAAGAAATGCAAGAATCATAATTTTGGGAAACGTTTTGATCGCACAGTGAGGAAGGGAGGTACGTGGAGCGGTGTCAACAGCCAACCTATTCATAATAAAAAAGGAGTGCTTATAGGTTGCATGAAAAACTTTGTTTACGAGAAGAGAGGATTGGCACAGCATGGACGTTGGCTCATGAAAGAGTTTAGTCTTGACGGCGCTTTACTCGACCACGTCAAGAGATTGAAGCAAGAAAACATAATTTCTCGTTCTTTCTTTCTTTGTATTATTTGTGTGTGTTTGTTTTGTGTTACTTATTTTATAAGAATTCTTAGAATAATGTAGGCATGATTATTCAAGTCTTGTTTTATAATATGCTATTATTGATGTTGTTTTATTTTGTTTTATGTGTTTTTTCTTGTACATAGTTGTTGTCTTTCTTGTTTATTGTTTAGAGTTGTTGTATACATGTGATCTGACCCTACAAGAAAAGGGCGGTGGGTTGTGATGTATCATATCATCTAACAACTTAACCAGTTTGTGCTTATGACCCATTAGGTCTAATCCGGTTCTTAATGTATTCGGATCTTAGTATATATATATATTATGAGTTAATTGGGAGATTAGGGTTATTAGATTAGATTAAATTCTTGTTACGTATGGATTTGTAATTTTTCTTTCCTTGGTAGTAAAACTCTATGGCAATTTTTGCAATTGTGGTGGTTTCCTTTTTCTAGCAAGTTTGTGGCAGGGTCGGTGGCTCTGTTTTGGTTGTGTTTGGGATCCGGAGTGGGGCTATTTTTTAGTCTTGGTTTAGTAAACTTTGGCCTTTTTTTTCTTGTTTGATTTGGAGGTATTTGAATATGATTTCGCAATATTTTTTGTACCAACCTAATTGGAATTAGTTGGGTTCGCTATGAGGAAATTAAAATTTTCCTTTCTCTTTATTGATATAACTTGTTTGACACATTAATAAAGTTTTTTATTTTCGCTAAACAAAAAAAGTATAGCCAAACCACATATATGTCGTGTTCTTGTGTGATTTGGTTTGTTTTATTTTCTATTTTTCATTTGTTCTGTTTAAGACTCAATTGAAGAAAATTTGATTTAGTAATTGAGTTATGCAATATTTCAACTAAAGATCATAACTGTCTTTTATTTTCTCCATTTACTTATATATATGATTTAAATGTCTTGCATTTGAGACTTCTCTTAATTCACATTTGATTATTGAAAAGTCTGTTGTGTTATTTTCTTTTGCTTTCAGAGGTAGAACATTAACAATGTTTGTTCAAGTTTTGTATAATGATTATCCATTGCTTATTTTATTTTTTCAAAATTCTCAATCCTTATATGTCATTGAACTTTCCTCTAACTAGCTTATGTTAATTATTTTTTGGTGTAGTACAAAGATTTAGTCATATGCCAAATCAAGTGGAAAGATCAAGGACGAAACCGGGCAATATCAAGTGATGTCGAGGTTCCTCAAGCCAAGCCAGTTCTTAATGACCAATTGGATGAATTCCGAACAAACAATACAACAAGCAACTACCAGCACTATTGCAGTAGAGCAGGAAGTCCAATCCGATGAATTTGATAAGCTGAACAAGGATACAGCAGTGGCACAAGCAGGCTTCATAGTGGGACAAAATCAGATTCAAATGCAAGAATAAAGTACTAGGCCCCTTGAAAGATCTACGCTGATGACGAGTGGTTTTGAAGTTGAATTATTGTTGCTTACTGTGAGATACGAAGATGGTATTCAATCCGCTGAGAGCAATTTAAGCATTGATGTGAATGAATTACTTGATTTTCTGGACACTTCGCTCGACTTCAAATGTTCAGGACCCTGTGATTGAGTGCATGGATTTGTCGAAGAGAATGGACACAAATTCTACTGAAGAAAATGGATTATGTGATGAAAGGTTCGGAATTGGTTCGAAATAGTTTATGGAACAGCTGATGAAAGATCAAGAAGAAGACCCTTTCTTGCTTGACACTAGCTGGGTAAAAGATTTAGACTTGGAACTATGAAATGAATGAGTTACATTGCAGCAAGACATTCTGTTTTTTCAAGTTGAATTTCTAAGATGTTAACTCCGTGTTTGGGTTTTCTCTGCCTTGGTGATTGCACATGATTGGCTTGGCTTGGTATGTAATATACTCAAGTCGGCAATGATGCATTTTCATCACTTGGCCTCTGTATGTATAAAGTTTTTTTTCTCTTTAATCTTTATATATTATTAAAATTTCAGTTTTAAATGTTCTTACATTATTATTAATTGTTCAAAACCATATCCATTTGTGTTGTTTAAATGTGCTGCTCAAAAGTAGTAGTAGTAGTAGTTTTGATTTGTGAAAAGAAAAGGAAAATTGATGTCTGCAACTTTACTTCTGGTATATGATCTGTTGTTGTTGTTTAAAAGATTGCATCTATTTAAAATTGTTAAAATCTATATTTATTCATTACTCTGTTTTTTTTTTTTTTCCAAAAAAAAAAAAAAAATGACTTTACATTTTAGCACCAATATTGCACTTGTGATCCATTTTGAAAGATTTAGCGTCTTTTGCAAGTGATAAAAGAATTTGGAAGATGAACATATCACAACCTCTTAGAGGTATAGGAAATTTCATTTTGGGTTTAGAACTTTCTTTTTTGTTTTTCTTTTTTCAGGGAATCACTCTGTTTTAGAACTCATGTTGTCAAATACAATGTAGGTAGGATAATTTATTACTGATTATTTATTAGTTATGCAAGTTTTGTTCACTACCAAATAGAGGACACAACCCTCTGTGATACTGAAAGTTCAGCGAAACATTACTTTGTATGAACTCAAGGGATTCATACAAGGCTTCACTAACTGTTTCATTTAGGCTCTGCTGCTGCTGCTGCAAGGTACTTCTCGCGAGTGGCTTGAAACTTGATGACTAACTTGTCACGAGGCGGCCAGTTTTCTTTGATTACCGGAACATCGGAAAATTTTCGCATCCATGCCGATAGCAGTGGAAATTTCGCTTTATCTAAAAGCTTTATCCCAGTAACCTCCTCGAATACACTTAACAAATTAGCTATCCAACCAAATGCAATGTCTGTGTATCCGATTGTCTCTCTGCCAAAAAACTTATTTCTCTTAAGTTGTTCTTCTATGTATTTCGAGTTCTCCATGACTTGAGGAATGGCCTCCTCTTGCTCTTTCCCTTGAGTAACAAGAAAATTGAAAACGGAATTCAAAAGCTACAATTTCAAAAGAAAAAAAGAAATAGTTAAGGTTTGCGATGAGCGTGTAGAACCACGAGTTACAATAAGAACAAACACGAACACATGTATAAGAGCACTGTTCTCTCTATTAGTCATCCAAAAATGCTTAGGCCTCGTTTGGGAACAGGCTTTTTTAGTAACTTTTCAGCTTTTTGGCTAAAATGTGATATAAAAAAAACTAATATGTTTAGAATAACTTTTTGGCTTTTTACGAAAAGATATGCAAAAAGTAGAAAGAAAAGAGAATCTTTGACTTTTTAGTATGGATTGTTGGCTTTTTTACTTTTTTAGTAACTTTTTGACTTTTTGACTAAAAATGGCACCCGCCACCACCACCCACCAGCCACTACCACCCATCCCGCCACCACTACCACCACCACCCACCACCCACTTGCCACCCACCCGCCACTCACTCGCCACCCGCCACCCGCCACTACCATCCATTCGCCCGCCACCACCACCCGCCACCTACCCGTTACCACCACTCACTACCCACCTACCACCACCATCCACCACCAGCCACCACCACCGCTACCACCACCGCCACCACCACCACCTGCCACCCACTCGCCACCACCCACCACTCACCACTACCATCCATCCACCCGCTACCACCCACCTGCCACCACCATCCACCACCCGCCACCACCATCTACCACCCACCTGCCACCCACCTGCCACCAGCACCCACCATCCACCACCACCACCATCATCCCCCATCCACCCGCCACCACCACCCACCCGCCACCACCACCACTACCACCACCACCCACTCGCCACCACCCACCACCCGCCACCGTCACTCACCCACCGCCACCACCCACCACCACCCGCCATCCACCACCCACTTGCCACCACCATCCACCCACCCGTCACCGCTTTCCACTACCGTCTTCTGCCACCACCACCCACCCACCCACCACTTTCCATCACCATCTTCTGCCACCATCACCTACCACCTGCTACCATTTTCCACCACCGTCTTCCGCCACCACCACCACCCGCCATCATTTTCCACCACCGTCTTCTGCCGCCGCCGCCACCGCCACTCGTCACCACTTGCCATTTCTCACTCTTTTTTATATTTTTTTAATTTTTTAAACATTTTTTCTAAACCAAACGCGTTTGTAGTTTATGTTTTTCTAAAAATAAATAAAAAATAAACAAAAACCAGTTTATAAAATTTTTGTAAATATAAACTGAAAACGTAAACGTTACCAAACAGGCCCAAAATGTTTAAAATATTAATTTTTGTAAATTTGATGATTAAAATATTATTTTTTTGTTGTTGTAATTTTTAGTTAAATTCAAAATTCAGTGTTTAGTTTTTAAATTGAAAAAATTAATTTTTCTTTATAAACAATTCTTAAATGTCACATCAGCACATTTCGTCCAATTGTAGACGGAACGTGATGACAGGAGTCTAATTGATCAATTTGTGAAAAGTTCAAGTACTAAATTGAAATAAATCGAAATATGGGGGTCAACGTAAAGAACGCGTGATAGTTTGGGGGCAAAATGATATTTCCTCAATTATAAAGGTAAATGTTAACAAGTGTCCCTTATGCATTTTTTAATGTTGGAAAGTGTGTATAAATTTTTTGAAAATAGGGATGACAATTTTGATCCGATCTGAGAGAGACCACTTATACCTGCCCGAATAGAGTGGATTTGACTCGCTTCGACACTTATGTGGGGCGGGGGTGGATTCTGTTTTGGTCACCCGCAACGGGGGTGGGGCGAGGGCAGGGGCAGGGACAGGTATCGCCTCCCTCGATCCAAAACCAACCCGATATAATTGATTGAAAAATCTAAAAATTCCTGAGATATTGATTCGTAATTATGTTTCAATTTAAATAATAAATAAAAATCTCAATCAAACAATTAAGACAAATCGGCACAATGATTTAACGTGAAAAAAATCACAATTGGAGCATTAAAAAAAATCACGAGCCAAAACTACAAAACAATCCACTAAAAATACAAAAAAGAATTACATAAGAGTATACAAAAAAGAATTACCACTGTCTTCACCTCAGAATTGTCTTGCCCAATGTTGAATTCACAACATTGATGTTGAATCCACGACGATGAGCCACTCTGGAATTCACCAAAGCTTTAGGCCCAAATTCCCTACAATCCACCGAAGAACAACTATCTTTTTTGTAAATAAAAGAAAACAAATAAACCCCTTGATGATTAATATAAAGTTCATGGATCCATTGATCACCGTTCAATCATCAAGGAAACAATCATACATATAATATAATTAGATATAAGAAAAGAATATTAAAAGTCTGTGGTTCTGTTTATATATAAATAAATAATAATCCTAAAAATCTCATTGTTTATATATATGGAAACAAGAAAAATTATTTAGTGTGTTAAGGATTTAAATGGTTCTAAATTTTTTTGACTATTTGAAATGTGGTTGGTTATCCGCGGGGGTGGGGATGAGGTTGAAAAATTCCACCCATAGCGGGAGTAGGGCGGAGGCAGGGACGGGGGTGGAGTTTGTCCACGGGGGGAAATGGTACGCGCCGTGGCCATCCCTACTTGAAAATATATAAAAATGTTAAAAAGTGTATTGATTTTAGTAAAAGTGCATTGAATTTAATGAAAAGTGTTTTGTATTCTTCAAATTTTTTATCATTTACTTCTACCCTAAGGGCACTTGTAAGCAAGACCCAATTATAAAAACATACAAATAGACTCCCCAAACTATTGAGAAGTGCACTTCGCCTTTTAAACTATATAAGTGTACAAAATGACCTCTTAAATTATTGGTGTATTTCACTTTGATCCCTTCGGTTAGGGGGTTCAATTTATACTCTTTTAGGGGATCCATTTACCCTTTTTTATAATTTAGGGGATAAAGTAATATTTCTTAATAATTTAAAGAATCAATTTCTACTTGTTTGCTTTTATAATTTAAAAAATTAGAATAATATTTTTCAATAATTTAAAGAGTCTAGGGATAAAAAATCATTTTTACGACCAATGGAAATTTCATAGTCATAATAACGAATGGAAATTTCATCCGTGGTTAGATAGGAAGTCATGAATTTGACTCGTCACCTCTTTTCTAATGCAATAAAAAAGAAAAAAAAATGGAAAAAATTTTCTTCTCAAAAATTATTATACTTGCTTTATTTTATTCCTTAAATTTTCATTTAAATAATTTTAACTTTAATCACTAAATTAGTTTACTTTACCCTTAATCGTTAATAGGATAGATATATATATATTCAAATACCACAAATGGAAAGGCATATATTTTCAAATTCACATTCCTTCATAGTAAAAAGGCAAATATCCAAATATCATGCACTAAAAGTCAAAATTAATTGCAAAAAATAAAATGCAACTAATTATAATAAACTATTACTTCTGAATACAACCAAATTAATCTAATTACATGCATAAAACATTTAAAAAAAAAAAAACCAAAATTTTCGAATATGAGATATTTTGTAAAAAAAATTAATGGGTTGGAATAAAATACATTCATGTTAATAATTTAATAAAATAGTTATTCAAATTGATACTTTAAAAACCTAAATAAGTTAAAGGACAAAGTAATTTGTTCCCAAAAGAACAAAAAATAAAATAAAAATTATATATCTATATCTATATCCGTATCTATATACTATAAGAGAGTATTGAGACTTATGTTTTTCTTTTTTCTTTTTAATTTTATTTTACCCTTCTCTTTTGTGTTTTTCTCTCCTTAAAATCAAAACAACTTGGCCCAACACGGTAGGAAAAAATGAAAATGGTTGCCATCTATCTATTCTATCTAATGTATTTAGAGTAAATTATAAATACACCTCTTTATATTTATTTAAAATATAGATTGTTTCATGTAGTTCTAAAAATTGTAAATACTCCCCTTGACATAATTTTGTTTGGTTATTTTCTCTTATGCATGCAATAATAAAATTGTTAACTGAAATATATTTATGATATCATTAAAACTATTAATGCGGTTAAAAATTAGAAGGGGCGTGATGCAATTTCCAGAACTATACAAGTAATTTATATTTTAAACGAATCCCAAGAAGTCTGATTGTAATTTACCCATGTATTTATCTATATAACAATGGAAAATTACATTTTAATCCTCTAAACCCCTTTAACTAAAAATTTTAACACTTAACCTCCATATCTATTAATTTTTTTCAATTTGAATCTTCTTAATGACAAAAGTATATAAAACAGAATTTTTTTTGAAAATATGAAAAAAGGTCGCTAAAGATTAAAACAAAAAACACGAAAACAAAAAAACACCAAAATAGTTTTTAAAAATCACACCAAACAGGCTCATAATATCGTTTTTAAGTATTCCATTTGATATGTCATGTATAAGTCACATGTCAATTTTTCATCTATTACGGAAACAAATTCTTAACAGAACAATTACATAGATAAAAATTAATAGTTTAAGGTGAAAAAATATAACATTTTTTTAGTTGAGAAAGTAGAGTGATATTGGCTAATAGTTCAAGGAAATATGATATAAATTATTCTATTACTGAAACAGTATTTTTGTATAGAAACGCCACTATACAATGATAATTTAAAAAAATTACATAATATTAAGTAGGGGTGGGCGTGGGTCGGTTGCGGCCACGAAACCTTCAATCCGCCATTCGTCCACCAGATTGGCGGATTCGAGAAAATCAATCTGCATCCGTCCGCCAATCTGGCGGATGTGGATTAAGCGGTTTGGCGGATGGATGCGAATCGGTTTGGCGGTTTAAAATTTTATAAATTTTCAACACAATTCAACTTGTGTACTTTCTCAAAAAAAAAAAAAAAAAAAAAAAGTATTACAGTCAATGACTTAAAAAAGTATTACAATCACTTCATGCCTGTAATAACCCCGACCCTAGATTAATGCAAAAACATGACTAATTATGCCTAACAGTAATTTAGAAGGGATCTGAGATTAATTTGCATATGTATTGCATTAATTATGTGTTTCTATCTGTTTGATCGTTAAATTATCTATTCGTATCTTATGCTTTAGAACGCGAATTGAAAGCCTTATCGGCGCCCGATTTCGAATTTGATTTTAGTGTTATGTGCTAGTTAGGATTTATAGAATTTTATGGTAGGTTTAATTAAAATTCGTTTCGGAACGATTAAATTTGATTAAATTAATGCCACTAATCAACCTTGTTAAGCACAATTTGTTTAATGGCCTAATTAGAGCCTTAGTGGCCCTTTTGAGCACAATAACACCCCACTCTCTCCCTTCTTCGTTTTACATACACTCTTGAGTCCTCTTAGACCCAAAAACGTAGGAGAGTGAGAGAAAAGGAGAAAACTTAGTTTCAACAAGAGTTTTAGCTTGGAGACTTGGAGAATTTAAAGGTTATTTGCATAATTGAACTTCTACATCTTGAATTCAAGACCTAAGGTAGGAAACCTATCTTTTTATTTGTGAATTCTAGTTGGTTCTTGCATGGTTTAGAGCATTGTTGGAGTTTAGAGCCAAATTATGGCCTAACATGTTGAATTGTGTAGGAATCCTTGCATGCATGTATACATTATTGAATTTGAAGTTGTTTTCATGGGAATTGTTTCATGCATGTCCATATTATGGTTATAGTCCATGATTTCATCTTGTTTTGGAAGGATTGGTTCCTTTGAGCAAGTAATTAAAGCCTTGATTTGGTTTAAACTCATGCATGTCACATTTGAAGCATATTCTTGAATTTTGGTTT
Source organism: Camellia granthamiana (assembly GCA_036172215.1). Lineage (NCBI taxonomy): Eukaryota > Viridiplantae > Streptophyta > Magnoliopsida > Ericales > Theaceae > Camellia > Camellia granthamiana. Next base: position 41,309,386 of record CM069908.1, on the reverse strand, counting down.
GAAATTGTGTTTAGTTGAACTACCCTTGGGCTTTGATTTCTCAAATTGAGTTTTGAAATATGTTGTACTGTGAGTTTACAAGAGTTTTCCAGAAAATTATCCCAATGGGATCGAATTTGGTGCATTAAAACATGGTTTTGAGCTTGGAGGTGCAATCTGGAATTTCCAGAATTTGGACTCACGCTCGAGCGGGGAAAGTGGCGCTCGAGCGTGGAATTCGACTATCCAGCACTTTGCACTATTTTACAGTACGCTCGAGCGGGGTAATCCACGCTCGAACGGGGACCTGAGTCACACGCTCGAGCGTGGGTCGAGCGCTTGTCGAGCGTGATTTTTACCCATCTAGCATTTTTGTCACATTTTGCAGACCGCTCGGCGGGAATGTTTACGCTCGAGCGGAGACCTTTGTTTGCATGTCCGCTCGAGCAGGGAAACCCACACTCGAGCAGGACCCCTGTTTTCTGAAAACTCTGAAAAGCATTTTCTAAGGCATTTTTGCATCCTCATTCCATCCTAGGCATTCCTAGGCCATGTTTAAGACTCTATAGTGAGGATGTGAGGTTAGAAACACACTAAGAACCAACGACGTAGGTTTTGTGCAAATAAAACGTGTGTTTCAAGTGTGTGTCTGTTATGTGTCGTGTAGGTCACGTGCCACGTCCTGCCCGATCGATCTGCTCTGTATATCTGTCTCCGAGCCCACTGTGAGTAATAACTTAGTAAAGTTATGTTCAACTGTAGCTATTTTCTGTGTGATAAAATAAGATCTGTTTTCTGAAATAACATGTTCTGTACAATGAATGATTGTCCAATTTTTGTTATGTATTCGTGACATCCTTGGCATAATGTGATATCTGTTCTCTGTTGCCCGGATCTGGAGGTTCTTTCATGGAACTGACAAGCTATTTGTGCCCGGCTGGAGGTTTCTAGTTGGAACTGACAAGTATACAAGTTCCCAGTCCGGAGGTTCCTTTATGGAACTAACAAGTTATCCTCACCCAGCTGGAGGTTCCTCTATGGAACTGACAAGTATGATCTAAGATGCTTTGTGATTAATCTGTTAACGCTAACGGATGGACTATGTGTGATCGGACATGACTTATGATTTTTGTATTTGATCTGAACAAATTATGAAGTTGAAATGTAATTGGATTATGATTTCTAAATCTGTACGGACTCATTCATTGAAACCCCTTTACTCCGTTATTGTTCACTGGGCTTTCGCTCACAGTTTACTATATGTATGTAGGTGAGCCGGCGTGTGACCAGGGCCAGAGTTGACGGCCTTCTGCTCTGTTTTTGTCAGCCAACTGTTGTGCCTCCCAAGGAGGTTCCGATCGAAGTCTAATGCCTTGGCTGTTTTTGTTATCATTCTAGTCTTTGTATATGTTTTGCTAAGTCAGGTCTTGGGAAGTACATTCTGTAAATACTTTGTACATATAGGTGTACTTTGACTGGCATGTTTAAGTATATGAATGAGTTTTAAATCTTTTGTCCCATGTACGTTATCACAGCTCATTGGACCTTGTCTATTATCTATTAATGCTTCTGCAGGCCCTTATTATTTGCTAATCTGTACAGAGGCCTTTGGTAATCCACGGATTACTGGTCGGTTACGGTGCTAAACCTACAAGGCTGGGTTTGGGTCGTGACAGAGTGGTATCAGAGCACGTGTTCTACCGCACACACAGGTCCGTATGAGCTTGTCCTAGTAAGAGTTAGGGGCATTCCATCTGCATGTGTGAGTGTGTGGTAATGCAACTGAATATGAAAACTAAATATACATTTGAATCAAATGAACTGAAGGAAACGAATAAGATTATGCCTGTGTTTATTATCATTTGATGTCTGTATAATAAGATAGAGAATGCAAGGGGAAGTGGTGGAAATGAATCTTCAGAGGCTCGCATGGGCCGAATGGAACAAATGCTTGCGGCATTGACTGAAACTTTGATCCAACAACAGAGACAACAACCTTTGCCCCATCCGCCTCCACCAGCACAAGCTAAGGCAGACAATAATGACATCATTAATCTGACACAGAAATTCATGAAAATGAAACCGCCGACATTCTATGGAGGGATTGAACCTCTGAAAGTAGAAACGTGGTTACTTGAAATGGAGAAGCTATATGAGGTGTTTCCTTGTTCTGAAGTCTAGAAAGTCCTCCTAGCCACCTACACTTTGAAAGATGAAGCCTGAAGGGGGTGGTTACTAATCCGAAGTGGCAACGGGAATATGACGTGGGCACAGTTCAATGCCATCTTTTATGATAAATATTTTCCCTAATGTTTTAGGGATCGGAAAGTGTCCGAATTTTAAGAACTCAAACAAGGAAAAATGTTTGTAGCAGAGTATAAAGCTAAATTCACCGAACTGGCACGGTTCGCTCCACACATGGTGGATACTGATTACAAGAAAGC